>CM041810.1:3601444-3691444 GCA_023376895.1 Aspiorhynchus laticeps | reverse complement strand
CTTACACAAATGTGACCCTGGAGCACAAAAGCAGTCAAAAGTAGCACAGGTATATTTGTAGCAATATCCAACAATATGGGCCAAAATTATATAAAAAAAATAATGCCAAAAATCATTAGGATATTTTAAGATCATGTTCCATGAAGATATTTTGTAAATGTCCTACCATAAATATATCAAAACTTAATTTTTGATTAGTAATATGCATTGCTAAGAACTTCATTTGAACAACTTTAAAGATGATTTTCTCAATATTTTGATTTTCCAGATTGCAGATTTTCAAATAGTTGCATCTCAGACAAATATTGTTCTATCCCAACAAACCATACATCAATGGAAAGCTATTTTATTCAGATTTCAGATGATACATTTACCCTCATGACTGGTCCAGAGTCACAAATTATGTTTTTAATAATAATAGTGAATAATAGACAATTCACCTTAAAGAATGAATGAACTGAGAGGCCAAGATGGTTTCAAACCAAATCAAAAGATATTAAAATAACCATTAATAATGTCAGTGTATTTATGATTACTTCATACGTACAATTGTGGGAGGGACTTTAGCTTCTTCATTTTAACAAAAAATGATTTCAAATAATTTTTGGGGACCTGTTGAAGATGAAGCTGGGTTGCATTGCAGAAGGATCATCATATCTGAACATCTGGTTATAGTCTGCTGATATTATCACGAATCAAGGCGTCACTCATATTTTAGCAGTTCTAATCATTCACATACATCATGACACTTTTTGTGGGTTCATTCTGACCACATGCGTACAGGTCTGTGGATCTCATCTGCTCTACAAATATAAATATGAAGCAGCAAGTCCCATTGCAAAATGTCTAGGAGATGTTAGTAAGTCATTGTTATGCAAGTCAGTGGTTTCCAATGGAAAAGACCTCTTGAGCACTGGAAAATGAGCATGTTTGGCACAGACATCCAAAGATGCGACACAATGAGTCTGACGTGTAGAGCGAGATACCGGCCGATGAACAATAGCTGAAACTCTATATCATGAATTATCTAATGCATTGGTCCAATATCACTGATCACATCATAATTAATTCAAAAGTTCAATTCAAACTCAAAAATACCAAATATTAAAACATCTGCATGCATCTATCTACCTAGTTGATTCAGGGACTCTAACTTAGTTATTTAGCTTTTATTAAATAACCAAAATAATATGACAGAGTTCAATATGGCAGTAATCTCAGTGTTGTCAATGCTAATGGCTTTAAACTTACTTTATTCTTGAAATGGCTTGGTTGTTTGGTGAGAAATGAATGACTTCTAATTAAAAACTCCCAAACAATATCAGCAAGGGAGATATTGCAATTATACGTATTGATTTGTTTCTCAGAAAGATTTCCCTTCAGTCTGTTCACTGGCTCCATCAGGAGCTGAACGAGCGGCGCTCGCTTTCAAAAGGCCATCAGCTTCCTCGCATTGATTCAGTAATTCAGACCCAACTATTTCTGCATGCTTTGGTGGGAACTCATGGATTTTCTATAGGCAGAGCCTGACATGTTTGCACTGTGGCCTATTAGTATTCATGGACGTGGTAGAGATGTCAACAATGATCTTTACTGGAGGTTGACATATCGTACATGGTCATGCACACACAACCGAAATGATTATCATTATTATAAACACGTTGTTATTTATTGGTGTCTTTTATAGTATTGCTAAACCACTTGAGCCTGTGCATTACAGTGATTTACCACAGTAAAGCTAATTGAGTTTGTGTTATTTAATTCTCCCATTGTGCAACTAACAAAGACGTTCAACAGAATGAAATTAAACATCATCAATCAGCTCATCTCTGAAAGCTTCTTTAACTTAATCACTTCTGTCTTTTAATTTAATTCGCTTTGACTGTTACAATATAAAACTCCTTTCAGAGCGTGCAAGATAACATATGCAGTTATCTAATTAAAGTCCTCTGCACACGTGACTGCAGCCATGCTTATTTTCCTAAATGAAAGAGTCTATTCCTAGCCTGTCAAAATGCAGTGAATGACAATCCCCTCACACAGGTGTGCTGCTTAACAATGAGAACAAATAGAAAGGTTTCTTTCAGGCACAGCGGAGGAGTGAAATGTATAGAGATTATGCCAGTCAGACAAAGGGCACATCGCTGTGCCTCACCTGTGATTCTGTCTTTCTTTCTTCAGACTCACACATAGTGACTGTAGAGACGGAGAATATTTAATCAGCAGTTATTTTAGTCAAGAACGCTGAATAAAGAGACATTCAAACTACAGTCACTCCTGTGCTGCTGTAGGACTGCAAATTAGCATCAGAACCTACACTGAAAAAATGAGGGGTCATATGATGTTACTAAAAAGAACATTATTTTGTGTATTTGGTGTAATGCAATGTGTTTACGCGGTTCGAGGTTCAAAAAACACATACTGTACATTATTGTTGCTCCTCTAAGCCTCGCCTTTCTGAAATGCGTCGATTTTTACAAAGCTCATCATTCTGAGAAGCGAGGCGTGCTCTGATTGGCCAGCTATTCGGTGCATTGTGATTGGCCGAATACCTCAAGCGTGAGACGGAAATGTTACGCCCCTCACCGTGTTGTGATGCCGTGTCCCGGCGCGACGAGACTAAAACAATCAAACCCATTATAAACGAGGCATTTGTTGCATCCAGTGGGGACATAATTACTGATTATAATGACTTATACTGTTTTTTTAAACATTACCATGTCTGCATTTGTGATTGGAGAAACGACAAGCACTGCTCAAAACTCGCGTTTGAATCGTCAGTGGCAAATTCTTTAAATAAGAAAACATACTTACAGACTGTGAGTCAGAAGCTCAGACTGTTCTTGCAAAGCTGGAATTGCTCCACTTTATAGAAACAGTCTTTGTGCAGACAGCATTGTAGGCTACTCTTCCAGGTTCAGGACACAGTCCTCTGTAAAATGCGCTGCACACACTCCAATATTTGGGTTGAACTGTTCTGGAACAGTGTTGTAAATACAACTTAACCACTGATTTCTAGTTGTTTCCTCTTTTGGATGCTTTCACAATGAAACACAGCGTCTCCATGACTCGGCGCCGGCGGCAGCAACAATACTACAGCTAGAATAAAAGTCACGGCCTCTTTCTTTGCTTATACATTTGGGCGGTGTTTAGCAGATCTTCCCACACAGTGATGTAGACATGTGGGGTGTGTTTGGGTGGTCGAGTCTTAACTTTGATAAAGAATATCTCTTTGCTTTTGAGACTTTAGTCTTTGCAACTTCAGGGATCTTATCTATGCACAAACAGCTTGTAACACTCCAAAGAGAAAGAAAAACTTGCAATCTTGAAGTGGTCGCAAACTATTTATGTTAGCTACATTAAATATTTTTTTTTTTTAAAGTTAGTCAACTAAATTTGTTTATTTAAATGTAGCTAGCTAAATAAATTGATTGCATCCACTTACCTTAAAAAAATTGTAAATTCAATTAATAATTTTTTTCAGTGTAGTAATTATCCTACAGCATTTTGGCTGTGTTCAACCTGGTGTGTCCAAATATTTGAATCTCAAAACATAGTGAGCTAGCGTCCCACCGTACTCATTCACAAGCAGGTTTGAATGGTAGAATAGTAAGCTTTCTTACTAGTCAGCACTGTGAGCCTCATGAGCGAGATTTGGACGTTCAAATGTGAAAACCTACTGAGTTGCCGACCTAGTCAACATTTAATCAATCGAATGAACCATGATGTGCTGCCATGAGGAGCATTTGATTGGTCACAGACAGAGTCATTGGTATTTCTTTATGTTTGTCAAGAAATGAATCATGTCTGTGTTTAGCACCACGCTACAATCCAGCAGTCTTCGGTGAGGTGGCTCTTTCTGGCCGCCGGACACGTCTCCTGTGATGTACAGAAGTGTTTTTGGAGCGCCGCGCCGCAGTCAGGAGCCTCTCTCATGGGGAGCGTTTGATTCCGGCTAATTAAACGAGCATCTGAGGGCCAATATTGATGTAGCAGGTGGTTGGACTCTGTTATAATGACGCGTTCCTGAGACAGCTGCAGCGCTCCTGCACATAATGAATAGTCAAAGTTAGACGGGAGTTTGTTTGAACAGAAACGTCCAGATGTCGTCGAGCAGCAAGTCAAAGCAGCTGCCAGTACTCTCTGTCCAGAGCATCAGTGTCCTGAGGTATTGGAGAAGACTCTTCTGACCCAGAGCCGAGCCTTGTATGTTCTCATTTGCCTTGTTCCTCGCCAAGCAGCCTTTCCCCCCAATGCTAATGCTTTCAGAGGCCTGTGGAGAGTTAATATCAAGAGCCGACAGGAGTCCGTTAACGGTGTAGCCCACTAATGGTCCATTACAGAGTGGACCGGAGTGTGGGCTTATGGGCAAGGTTCAGGCGTCTCAGGAGATCTTCTCCAGTCAAGTACTGGGTCAAAGGTCTGTCCTGAGAGGGTCACACTCAACAGGGAAAAACGATGCTGAACGCTTAAATGAACCGTTTAATAGTTCAGATAAACTGACTTAAAGGGAAAACAGACGCCAACATGGACAAGCAAAAACAAAAATCTCTAAATGTCCTTAAAATAAACTTCACATCTTAAAAATAGGGTACAACGGGGCTAAAGGTGCCTTTGATATTATTTTCCTCTAAACCACTAGATGGCACAAAAACATGGCGTAGCACTTTCCAAAACATCCGCTTTTCAAGATGCACGTGTATATTTGTTTGATCCTTGATGCGATCGCTGTGCTTACTTTTTTTTATAGTTTTATTTTCAGATATAATGTGAAACAAAACATATATTGTATAAACAACATTACAAATGTCATTTTTCTTTAACAAACGCAAAACTAACAAGAGAAAGAAAAAGAAGAAAGAAGAAAAAAACAATAACTCAAAAATAATCTATTTAGCTGTCTTAATTATTAATAAAAAATCTAATCAAATCCAAAAATCTAAAAATAATGCACATTCTTGCAATTATTTTGCAATAAGAGAAGGTAAATGCTCCAAAAAAGAGCCCCCAATTTTTTCAAAAGATTTTGGTGATTTCCTAACATTGAAAATGATTTTCTCAGGGGTGCAATATGAAATGAGTTCATTGATCCAATGTTTTCTAGATGGAGAATGAGTCAACTTCCAATTAACTAATATACATTCCCTATCAGTCGGTCACTCCGAGTCACGTCGGATGACCGACGAATTGGGATCTCGCTTAGAGAGACCAATCCACTTCGAGTGTAACTAAACGAGCCAATGCACATTGGCATGCGATTATTGCATCCAGCTGCTGCTGATCACAGCGTGAGTATAAGTAGGCAGCAGGTGCAGCGCATATTCAGCTTTTCGCTGAGGAGCCGAGCGGTTACATCGTTCTGCTCCTGACTTCTGCTGACGAGTGAATTCAACGAGTTGAGCACGCTCTTCGGAAGACTCTCGTGCTAGCGGTACGGCGCTTCAGCGGCGGTGGTTCTTCCCGTGTCGAGTGGATTGCACACATCAGGTTGCACTACCCCCTGTTTGTGTTGCAGGTGACCATCTCCCCTGTGCGCTTCAGCACATTAAAAGAGCTTTTTCCCTAAAAGAGCATTCACGGGTGCGTCTTTTTAAAGACGACGTTGCATCTGGCAAACTTGACGTTACGTCTTTGTAAAGACGAGTTGGGTTTTGCTACAGACAACGTGTCACCCGTGCGTTTCTGGATGCGGTCGTTACCTGGTGCTGGGTGATGGTCACGATCACTGCCTCACGTGCCTGGGCAGTAAGCATGCTGAGGTGGCGTTCGTGGATGAGGCATCTTCTCATGCTGGGAAGATGATCATCTTGGAGTTGCGGCCAGGCTCCGCTACCACGAAAGGGGCGGAGCTCTGATGCCTCTGCCTCGATCTGGTTCTCGTTCTGGCTGCAGACAGACGAGGACTACTTCAGGTGGTGGCACGGGTGGTCTGAGGGTTACAGTGGTGGCAAACCCTCCAGGGAACCAACCCTCGAGGGACCATCACTCCTCTTGCACTCCAAAACCAGTTGAGCTGCCAGTGGAACGTGCTGGACTCTCTACAAGGGGCGTACCAGCAGTATCCCTGGTGCTCCTCCCGATGACCAGATGTCGATCGCTGCATCGGAGGGTGAGCTAGAATTTCTGGAGAAGAAGATTCGGCTGCGCTGCTGCTACGGCAGTAGCAATGCTTGAGTCCGATCCAGAATCACGGCTATGCTTTCCCGGGCCGCTGAGAGGGTAGGGCTCGAGTGGAGACTTCCACCGTGTCCCGAGCCCTCGAGGTTGGATGACTGGTTTCTCGAGGTAGTTTGTGCTGGTTCTCAGCACCCTGCCCCGGTTCCTCTCTTCCCGGAGGTGCATGGGGAGCTTACCAGGTTGTGGATGGCACATTTTACTGCCAGAAACTGACCTGTTAGCTCCTCCTCCCTCACCATCCTCGGTGGTGGTGCAGCTAGGGGGTATACGGGGCCCCCCGGTGGAGCGGTCGGTTGCGATGCCATTGTGTCCTAATACCGCCTCCACCCGGCAGGGTAACCGTGCTTCCTCTTCCGGGCCTGTAGGTACTCGTCTGGTCTGTCCGGCGATGCTTATGTGACCCGTGGAGAAGCTGCCAACCGCTTGCGCTACGGCGTTACTGCAGGTTCTTCAGGCTAAAAGCACTGGGGGACATGCACGAGGGTGGTCACGATCCAGAAGTTCTGAAAGGGCTTTGTACCACGTGCCTGGGCAGTAAGCATGCTGAGGTGGCGTTCGTGGATGAGGCATCTTCTCATGCTGGGAAGATGATCATCTTGGAGTTGCGGCCAGGCTCCGCTACCACGAAAGGGGCGGAGCTCTGATGCCTCTGCCTCGATCTGGTTCTCGTTCTGGCTGCAGACAGACGAGGACTACTTCAGGTGGTGGCACGGGTGGTCTGAGGGTTACAGTGGTGGCAAACCCTCCAGGGAACCAACCCTCGAGGGACCATCACTCCTCTTGCACTCCAAAACCAGTTGAGCTGCCAGTGGAACGTGCTGGACTCTCTACAAGGGGCGTACCAGCAGTATCCCTGGTGCTCCTCCCGATGACCAGATGTCGATCGCTGCATCGGAGGGTGAGCTAGAATTTCTGGAGAAGAAGATTCGGCTGCGCTGCTGCTACGGCAGTAGCAATGCTTGAGTCCGATCCAGAATCACGGCTATGCTTTCCCGGGCCGCTGAGAGGGTAGGGCTCGAGTGGAGACTTCCACCGTGTCCCGAGCCCTCGAGGTTGGATGACTGGTTTCTCGAGGTAGTTTGTGCTGGTTCTCAGCACCCTGCCCCGGTGCCTCTCTTCCCGGAGGTGCATGGGGAGCTTACCAGGTTGTGGATGGCACATTTTACTGCCAGAAACTGACCTGTTAGCTCCTCCTCCCTCACCATCCTCGGTGGTGGTGCAGCTAGGGGGTATACGGGGCCCCCCGGTGGAGCGGTCGGTTGCGATGCCATTGTGTCCTAATACCGCCTCCACCCGGCAGGGTAACCGTGCTTCCTCTTCCGGGCCTGTAGGTACTTGTCTGGTCTGTCCGGCGATGCTTATGTGACCCGTGGAGAAGCTGCCAACCGCTTGCGCTACGGCGTTACTGCAGGTTCTTCAGGCTAAAAGCACTGGGGGACATGCACGAGGGTGGTCACGATCCAGAAGTTCTGAAAGGGCTTTGTACCACTTCTGGCCTCGCGCTACGAGCGACGAAGGTCATTGCGTGGTCTTTGGGTCGTGCGATGTCCACACTTGTGGTCCAGGAGCGTCACCTGGCTGTGTCTGGTCGACATGGGGATGCCGACAAAGTTCGGTTCCTCAAGGGCCCTGTGTCCCAGACTGGCCTCTTCGGCGACGCAGTCGAGAGCATGGCCCAGCAGTTCTCGGCTGCTTAGGAGCAGACTGAGGCGATCCAACACATCCTGCCCAGCGGGCAGCTGCTGCCTCCACCCGTCCGCTGGTTGCAGCGCCCCAGCCTGCTCGTCGCCGAGGGCGGCCCCTGCGTCCGTCCCTGCTCCCGCACCGCATCCGCAGCAGCCTCCAGAAGCGGTGCCGTTGAGCTGGGCGTAGGCAGGCCGCCCCGCCCGTCCGGGCCCCCGTCAAACCTGGCGGAGAGCGGAAAAGCAAGAGGCCTCAGGACGGGCGACCCAGAGTGAAAGAGGACTGCTTCAGGAGATGGTGGATGCACCTCTCCCTCCCCCGGAGGAGGGCCGGGCGGAGAATTTTTGGTTTAAAAAAAATTAAAATAAAATATCTCGACAAGAAGCGGTTCTCTCTGCCTCTGGGTCCCAAGAGGGCATGGAGAGTCATGGACGGACCAACACCGGACCACACTCTTCTCCCTCTCTCGCCAGCAGGCAGCAGTGGGCGGTTCGAGAGCGTCATCAAAGGCCCTACTCACGCACCCTCTGCCAAACTGTGGAACCAGGTAAGTGTTGCACTGCACACTTAGACCCCTCTTTGGTCCGACACGGGCCGGGTCCCTGCGTTTCACCTCGCTGCCCCACCGCGGGTACGTCGGTGGTCCCGCAGGTCCCGCTTGTACAGTGTCTGGGTGCCTGGAAAAAGTGCTACCCAGCTCGTCTCGCTGGCTCCTGTGGACCATCTGACTCGGCTATGCGATTCAGTTCGCCCGGCGTTCTCCCAGGTTCCACCTCACAGCAGTAAAGGCTTGTGTGGGGGAGATCACTGTCCTATTGGCGAGGGACGTGATGGAGCCGGTCCCTCCAGCCGATATGAAGACAGGGTTTTACAGCCCTTACTTCATTGTGCCCAAGAAAGGCGGTGGGTGGAGACCAATCTTGGATCTGCGCGTCCTGAACTGGGCAAGCTTCCGTTCAAGAGACCCACGCAGAAGTGCATCTTCGGGTGCATCCGTCCCCGAGATTGGCTTGCAGCGATTGACCTGAAGGACGCGTACTTCCTTGTCTCAATCCTTCCGCACCACAGGCCATTCCTGCGGTTTGCGTTTGAAGGACGGGCATATTAGTACAAGGTCCTGCCCTTCGGGCTGTCCCTGTCACCCCGTGTCTTCACGAAAGTTGTGGAGGCAGCCCTGGTTCCCCTGAGAGAACAGGGCATTCGCATTCTCAACTACCTCGACGACTGGCTCATACTGCCTCAGTCTCAGGACCAGTTGTGCGAACACAGGGACTTGGTGCTCTCGCACCTCAGCCAGTTGGGCCTTCAGGTCAACTGGGAAAAGAGCAAACTCTCCCCGATGCAGAGGATCTCTTTTCTCGGTATGGAATTGGATTCGGTCAATCAGACAGCACGCCTCACGCAGGAACGTGCTCAGTCGGTGTTGAACTGCTTGAATGCGTTCAAGAGCAGGTCCGCGGTCCCACTGAAACAATTTCAGAGGCTCCTGGGGCATATGGCAGCTGCGGCGGCAGTGACGCCGCTGGGGCTGCTTCATATGAGACCGCTTCAACACTGGCTCCATGGCCGAGTCCCGAGGTGGGCGTGGTAACGCGGCACTCACCGGGTCCAAGTCACACCGGCCTGCCGCCAAACCCTCACCCCGTGGTCAGACCTTTCGTTTCTCTGGGCAGGAGTGCCCCTGGAACAGGTCTCTAGGCATGCTGTGGTTTACACGGATGCCTCCACCACCGGCTGGGGCGCCACGTTCAACGGGCTTGCAGTGTCGGGGGTTTGGACGGGGCCCCCAACTGCACTGGCACATAAGTTGCCTAGGGTTGCTGGCAGTACACCTGGCCCTGAACCGTCTCAAGAGGCGCTTACAGGGCAAGCACGTACTGGTCCGTACGGACACACTGTGACCGTTGCATACATCAACCGACAAGGTGGTCTACGCTTCCGTCGCATGTCGCAACTCGCCCGCCACCTCTTTCTATGGAGTCAGAAGCATCTGAGGTCGCTTCGTGCCATTCACATTCTGGGCTTGCTCAACCGGGCAGCCGACGAGCTGTCACGAGCTGCGCTCCCCGGAGAGTGGAGACTCCATCCCCAGACGGCCCAGCTTATTGAGAGACTTCTCATTGCCAGTTGTTTACTCCCTGACCGAGGAAACACTCGGCACGGAATGCACTGGCACTCAGCTGGCCGCGGGGCCCCCGCAAGTATGCGTTCCCCCCAGTGAGCATTCTCGCACAGACACTGTGCAAGATCAGGGAGGACGAGGAGCAGATCTTGCTCGTGGCGCCGTACTGGCCCACTCGGACTTGGTTCCCAGAACTGATGCTCCTCGTGACAGCCCCTCCTTGGCAGATTCCTCTGAGGTAGGATCTACTGACTCAGAGACGGGGCACCTTATGGCACCCGCGTCCAGACCTCTGGAAACTTAAAACATGTCTGGTCCCGGGACGGGACGCGGAGGTTCTAGGTGACCTACCCCAGGAGGTAGTTGACACCATCACTTCGGCGAGAGCGCTGTCTACGAGACATGCTTACGCCTTGAAGTGGAACCTGTTTGTCGAGTGGTGCTCTTCTCACCGAGAAGACCCCCGGAAGTGCCCGGTCAGAGTCGTGCTGTCCTTCTTGCAGCAAGGCTTGGAGCGAAGGCTGTCTCCTTTCACCCTTAAAGTCTATGTGGCTGCGATTGCTGCCAACCACGACCCTGTGGAAGGGAAGTTGGTGGGGAAGCATGACTTGGTCATCAGGTTCCTTAGGGGGGCAGGAAGGTTAAATCCTCCACGGCCCCCTCTATACCCTCTTGGGACCTGTCTCTAGTGCTCAGAGCACTACAGCAGGGCCCATTTGATCCATTGCAGACAGTCGAGCTGAAGTTTCTTTCAGACTCTGCTCCCGCTTGCATTGGCCTCCATCAAGAGGGTAGGGGACCTGCACGCATTTTCGGTCGGCGATTCGTGCCTAGAGTTTGGGCCGTCCCAGGTAATCCTGAGGCCCCGGCCTGGCTATGTGCCCAAGGTTCCCACTACTCCCTTCAGGGACCAGATGGTGAGCCTGCAAGCGCTGCCCTCGGAGGAGGCAGACCCAGCCTTAGCGTTGCTTGTCCCGTCCGAGCATTGAAATGCTACGTTGACAGGACGCAAAGCTTCAGGACCTCAGACCAGCTCTTTATCTGTCACGGAGGCCGGCAGAAGGGAATGCCATCTCCAAGCAGAGGATGGCCTACTGGATAGTGGACGCCATCACCCTGGCTTATTAGGCACAGGGTGTGCCCTGCCTGTTCAGGTTGAGAGCTCACTCTACTAGAAGTGTTGCATCTTCCTGGGCATTGGCTTGTGGTGCCTCGCTGGCAGATAATTATAGAGCTGCGGGTTGGGCGACCCCTGACACGTTCGCTAGATTCTTAGCCTTCATGTGGAACCGGTCTCCTCCTGTGTTCTCACCTCAAACGGGTAGAAGCACTGAGAGGCTCCGGTTTCGGGTCGGCTTGCTAAAACTGCTCCAGAGAGTCCGTACTGTAGACCCTGTCGAGCTCCTCCGTCCCCTCGGCAGCCAGACGTGGTGGAGCGTCTGGCGCCAGGCCCTCACTCGATGAATCTGTGAGAACCGGTAGAGGGCTAGGGTCCATATGTAGAGACCTAATTGGATCTCATATGTGTAAAGTCCACGGTATAGCCTCAGAGCCCGTGTTTCCCCGGCAGACATTCTGCCAAGAGGCTACAATCACCTCTAAATCTTCCATATGCACCTAAACGGTTGTTCATATGCGTAAGTGCTTCTGAACCTCCTTTGGGAAGGATGGGCTTCCGCAGCGTTACTGTTCCAAGTGGAACGGGTACGTTTTCCCAGTGTTATCCAGTCTTACTGAGTGGGTAGTGCCATAGCAACAGTAACTGGTCTTCTTGTGAAGCCCTGACCTGCGCCAAAAAGTAGGGGCGCAGGAGGCTTCCACAGGACACTGAAAGGGGCAGTATCCGTGGCCTTTTGGTAGGGATCCCAATTCGTCGGTCATCCGACGTGACTCGGAGTGACCGACTGATAGGGAACGTCTCGGTTACGTATGTAACCCTCGTTCCCTGAAGGAGGGAACGGAGACGTCACGTCCCGTCGCCACGGCTGCTGTACCACCGCTGAGCGGCCGGGTCACCGGCTCGGCTCCTCAGCGAAAACCTGAATATGCGCTGCACCTGCTGCCTACTTATACTCACGCTGTGATCAGCAGCAGCTGGATGCAATAATCGCATGCCAATGTGCATTGGCTCGTTTAGTTACACTCGAAGTGGATTGGTCTCTCTAAGCGAGATCCCAATTCGTCGGTCATCCGACGTGACGTCTCCGTTCCCTCCTTCAGGGAACGAGGGTTACATACGTAACCGAGACGTTTTTTCCCAGCCGTACCAGCCAAAAGTATGAAATACTTTTTATGATGAGACGAATCTAATAATTCAGTATCCCCTAATATCCAAACTCTAGGATCATAACTGATTGGGATACCAATGACCTTTGAAGATATATCAATTATATATTCCCAAAAATCCTTCAATACAGGACAATTCCAAAGCATATGCTTCAAATGTTTTACACCTTTGACATTTGGAAGGTATAGTGGTGTTTAACTTGTGGAGTTTTTGAGGAGTGTAATATGTTCGATGCAGAATATTAAATTGGATTTGGCTATGTTTGGTGGATATTAAAGTAGTCTGCATTTTTTCCATAATACACTCCCACTCTACCGGATCATATGTGCAGTCAAGATCTCCCTCTGCTTCAAGACTACATTGTCAAATGGCTTAAAATTGTTTGATAATGTACTACATCCAACAGAAGCAATACCTCTTGGAGAGGACACAATCTTGTTAAACATAACATTTTCAACCGGCGATAATGTTGGAATTTTAGGAAATGTCTTAGGGGTGATCTCTTTGACCCAATGTCTGACTTGCAAATATTTGAAAAAATTATGTTTTGGAATATTATATGTGTGGGATAGCAATTCAAAACTCATTAAAGAATCATTGTCCTCCAGCGTCTTTATACCTTTACTCGCCCATGCTTTTAAGGTGCTATCAGCAATACCAGGAGGTACAATAGGGTTTTCCCAAAGAGGTAAATGTCTAAGTTGAACAGTATTAAAACAGCATAAATTATTGGATTCTACCCAAGAAGAAAATTTATTAAAGTGCCCCTATTATGGATTTTTGAAAATGATCTTTCATGCAGTGTGTAACACGGCTCTAAGTGAATGAAAACATCCTGCAAAGTTTTAAATCTGAAAGTGCATAAAGTTATTGACTCTCAAAAGAAAGAGTCGACTCTGAATCATTGAAACGAGTCGTTTTTAAAACAAATCCCAAGCCGTTTCATGTTGACGTCAACATCAAACATTAGCATATTGCCGCCCACTTGTTGCATGCAGACCTGGGAAAACTTGATTTCAGGTTGGTCTGAATGAAAATGCAAATTCACTCTTGGCCACTAGGTGCCGCTTTTGGAGCGTTAAAAGCTCACAAACACTGCTTTAAATGAAATCGACCAATCAGAGCAGATTAGCGTCACGCAAAGGAGGAGTTTGGAAAAATGAATCGTTGAAGAATCCTTTTGGAGTCGTTGAGCAAATAAGGTAAAAAAAAATGCATATTATAAGAATATGAAAGTGTTTTTTGAGCTTGAATGCGTCAACCTGTTGTTGGGGACTCCCAAAACCAAAATATGAACCTTTCATTACCCATAATAGGGGCACTTTAAGCATTAATTGATTTTTAGTGAATGTAGATAAATAACTTTTTGACCCCCAAAAAGGAACAACCTTTAGTGGGATGGAACTCATCTCCCACTGTTCTATACCTGTCCATCTAATATCAACCATATAGGCCGAAATTGCGATGCTAAGTAATAATGTCTAAAACTGGGAAAGTTCAGCCCGCCTTTCTTATACGGTGCTTGAAGTTTAAGAAGCTTTACTCTTGGGTTTTTGCCTTTCCACAGAAAGCCTGAAAATACTTTATTTAGTTCCTTAAAGTAAGACTTGGGAATGTTCAATGTTGGGAGACACCGAAATTTATACATATATTTAGGTAAAATATTAATTTTTATAACATTGATTCTGCCTATTAATACTAAGGGTAAATCTTAAAATTTTTGCATATCATCTTTCACTCTGTCCAGAAGTGTAGAGTAGTTGTTGTTTTTTTAACATATCATCATATGCAGTGATGGACTAGTTACTCAAAGAATGTAATATATTCATTACTAGTTACTCCTTTCAAAAGTAATATTGTTACTTTACTTATTACTTTCTGGCAACAGTAATTAGTTACACTACTAGTTACATTACTGTTTCTTCACACCTCACAGAAGTTGTAACTGTGTATCTTCCACAAAAATGTTACTAATAACATATTTCTGCCTCATCATTTGACTAAAATCCACATTGTATCTCAGTCAGAAGTTATTACAAACACTCAATAGTGATTAACAGTGACATTCAAGCAGAAGTGTTGTATTAATCTCATTAATTGTCATGTGTAGCTTGAAGCTAATTGTAATTTCTCTGTTACCCATATACGATTATATTTCATTATGTATTTTATCAAATCACGTAAGTTTTTAAGAAACTGTTTAATTTTCCAAAAAGATGTTTAATTATAGTAATATAATGTAGCACATGCTGATCAGAGGGATGTAATGCAGAGTAAAGTAATACACAACAGTGTTCAGATCAAAATTTTTTTTTGACAAAATCAATATAATGCAATATTTATATCTGCTGAATGTAAGCTCTTCCATATTTCAAGCTCGTCTGCTGCACTGGGGACATCACATGCATGTGCGAGTCATGAAAATTATGAAAATAAATCTAGGAATTATTTGATTGTTGGATTTTAAATCAGCGGGTCGAGGCATCAAAAGTAACTAAGCTGTTTTATGGATGTAACTGTAATATTATTTCTGAAATCTTATTAGTAATTAGTTACACTACTAGTTACTGCAAAAAGTAATATTATTACAGTAACTAAATTACTAGTAACTAGTTACTGCCCAACACTGATCATATGTGTCCCTGGAGCACAAAAGCAGTCATAAGTAACACAGGTATATTTGTAGCAATAGCCAACAATACATTGTATGGGTCAAAATTATACATTTTTCTTTTATGCCAAAAATCATTAGGACATTAAGATCATGTTCCATGAAGATATTTTGTAAATTTCCTACCGTAAATATATCAAAACTTAATTTTTGATTAGTAATATGCATTGCTAAGAACTTCATTTGAACAACTTTAAAGATGATTTTCTCAATATTTAGATTTTTTTGCACCCTCAGATTCCAGATTTACAAATAGTTGTATCTCAGCCAAATATTGTCCTATCATAACAAACCATACATCAATGGAAAGCTTATTTATTCAGCTTTCATATGAAGTATAAATCTTAATTTAAAAAAATTGACCCTTATGACTGTTTTTGTGGTCCAGGGTCACATATGTTAAATCAATGTGAATACCTAAATATTTAAACCCATCAGTACACAGTGTTAGTGGTTTAACTATATATTTGAACTCTTCTGGTATATTAATAGGCAATGCTTCACTCTTGTCATAATTCAATTTGTAGCCAGATATATCACTGTATTCCTTAAGTACTTGTAGCAAGGGTGGAATAGAGGATTGTGGATTGGTCAGGTATATTAACAGATCATCTGCATAAAGGGAGATTCTGTGCTTGCTTGATCTAATATTTTATGTTTTTTAAAATGTTGTAGATTTAAGTAGCAAATGAGAATCGCTAAAATGAATGCATATATTTTGAGACAAAGGTCTTCTTAATGATTTAAGAACATTTGAACATTGTTGTAATTCAATGTTACATTTAAAGTTCATATATTTTAAATGTTCTAAATTGCAACTTAATCATTACAGATGTGTAATTATTTTTTTTTTTAAATATGTGACAATTTTCAATAGAAGTGACATTAAAGTAGGTTTTAGTTTATCATAAATGCTTATCAGTGCATTCAGTGGTACACTTAAATTATATTTCAAAGACAATAGAAGTAATTATGAAATTGCATATATAGATGTGCTTAAGTCCTACTTCAGTGGCTCAAAAAGGGCTATAATGTTTGGCTAATTGCTTTTAATTTAAATGCACACCTCGTTTATATTAACTGCAAATAACAATGAGTATTTTAAGTGTGCTATTTTTTATGTAGTCAATGAGGGTACGGCAGGGCCATACACAAACACTGCTGCTGATTGCAATTCAGATTTGTATGATTTTGGCAAACAGCTAAAATAACAAAAATTGTGCTTATGTCCAAATAAATATGGACCTATCTGATTCTGTACATAACAGTACAGAGCCTATATAAATGCACCAAGTTGTCAGCTGTAAACAACATGGTTATAATGAGCTAGCAGTGTTAAATTACTTGGTGGAAGAATTTTTATAGGCTAATACTTATTATTTTATTATCAAGGTCTTTGCTGAGCATTGGTGTGCTTTATCTGTAACGGGACGCCTGTATCTGTGGGAAGCATCAGCATGTCAGGACACATTAGCACTGGCACGATGACTGATGTTTGTTTGATTGTCTGAGCTGGTTCAGTGTGTGCTTAGCAGATGCAGCTGACTGCATTATATCACTGTCTCACACACGTCTGCCTTCGTATCATTTATTCAGTGGTGCGTGAACAAACACCTCGCTTTGCCAAGGTCAGTGTAGTCTGTTCAGACATGAGCGTTCACTTCAGTCATAATGAGCTGTTAAACAGCTTATTACTTGGTTTTTAGTCAGAAACATTGTAATCATGACTGTTAGTCTGTTCTTGTGACTCTTTAATAATGCACATACTGTATGCTTTCACAATGAGTTCATTTCATAATTTCATTAACTGATATAATGTTAATATACCAACCTATTGAAGTACTGAAATCTGTTTTGTATCTTTGTAATACGCTGATAACCACCAAAAGCAGGTGATGAGAGTCACATGATGAACCAAAGCAGCTTTTAAATAATAACATATATAGAAGAAGCACAGCGTCATTCACACAAACACTAAACACCATCATAGTGAGACTAATTAAACTTAAATATGCAATAAACATTAATTTAACAACATTAGATGTAACACAACCCTAATAAACATAACTGATAAGAAAAAAACTAAGTTATTTCAAAGAAAAAACATCAAATTCAAACAAAATTTGAAATGCAACGCTGGGAATTCTGGGAACGTCAGTTTACGATTGTTCCCTGTAAATTTTACAGGAACTTACCATTAACCATTTAACAGGTTTTTACTGTAGCTTTTTCCACAGTTAAAATCACGGTCATTTTCTACAGTGTAGTGTTTAACAGTCTTTTGAGGATCAGGCTTAGTTAAGTCATCAGCTGCATCCCTGTTTGCATTTTATCCATCGTAAATATGTGAGATTAGTGTGTCCCGATCATATACGCTGAAAATAATAAGCCACGGGTCCCTGGATGCTTTACTGTCAGGATTTTCTGAGCTCAGACATTATATATACATGCTTTGTGTATGAACAAAGCTGGCTGACTGCACAATTGCAATTAATTCATAATAAACATATTTGTAATATACTGTATGTTTACATATGAGTTGTTATCATAAGGGTAAAAAGAAAGGCTTTAAAGCCTGGAAGTGACCCTTCTTGAAGAACCTGAAGATGGCATGCAATATTAATAAAGCTAAAGCTTAATAATGCTTAATAAATTAATATATGCTGATGTATGATGTATCATGCCGTCTCACACATTTTCTAAAGTATGTTGTTCCCATCACCAGAGGACTACATGCTTGGGTAATACTTTAGAATAGGGAACACTTATTAACTATTAACTATGACTTTTCGCTCAATAAACTCCTAATTTGCTGCTTATTAATAGTTAGTGCGGTAGTTGTTAAATTTAGGTATTGGGTGGGATTAGGGATGTAGAATATGGTATTAATATGTGCTTAATTACTACTAATAAATGGCTAATATTCTATTAATATGCATGCTAATTAGCAACTAGTTAAGAGACCCTAAGTGTTACCCATGCTTGTATGTGAACTGGGATGCAGCCATAAGCATAAAGACACGGACTGAAACACACTTAACTTCCAGTGTTTATGAAATGTGTGTGATTGTGGGAAACGGTGTGTGGCTTTGCTTTTACTATAAAAGTAGCTGGAGTCAGCGAGGGAGGAATATGGCTTATAAAGACAGAAGTTTGGCCATGAGGAGGTTTCTGGACAGCACATGTAGCTTACTAATAATATCTGTGGTGGGAGGGCATGCTATTTAAAGCTGTCCTGGCCTGTGGGAGATGTCCAGCTCCAGCCCAAAGGGCATGGGAAGCCCAGTCCTACAGCTGCCTTCACATGTCTTCTCCTTCAAGACCTCAGGACCTCACCATAGGATGCTTTGTTTGATGCCTCCAGACCCAAGAAGAGCACGTCATGAGGTTAAATAACTCACTTCAGGAAGCCTCATATCATACGTTTCTTGAGGATCTTGTACTGGGGAATCTCACAAAGAAAGTTTCACCAAAAAAATCCAAAGCAAAACATATTAAATTATACTTAAATCATACTTTGCATTAACAAACCTGTATTATTATTATTATTATTATTACTACTACTACTACTAAACCTATAAGGCTCATATTTTGAATAAGTGCAAAAAAAATTAAAATCAGTAAATATTCAATTCAGTACAAAAATACTTCCATGAAGCGCTGTAATAAATAAATACATACATACATATAAATCCAATCCAATCCAAAATTGTAAACAAAACAAAGAGTATTGAAGTCTCACATTTTTCGCAAAAATAACAAAAACAAAACCTTAATTCAATGTGTTACTTGTTTCTTTGTATTATTTGTGAGATTTACTAATTTAAGTGAAAATTGTTTCAAAGTAAATCTTACACTGTTTTTTTCTTCTGTCTGTATACTTAGAATTATACTTTGGAATTTAAATAAATTGTTCATTATTTTATAGAATATAGAATTATTTTTTAATATATGTTGCATATATGTTTCTTGTATTACAGTAATGACAATTTGGGGGGAAATGTGCTTACAGTCAACATGATTTTAAAATAAAGACTATTTACTATTTTTACCTTCTTTTTTTCTGAAGCATATTCAAATGTTGTAAGTAAAATTGACTATGAATGGCATTTTGTGTTTAAATGTTGTGAAAATAAGGTCCGAAAAAGGCTTAAAGTGTGAAAATCTGTAAACACATGGTTTTGGTCCATAAACTAAAACAAAATTAAAGAAAGAAAGAAAGAAAGAAAGAAAGAAAGAAAGAAAGAAAGAAAGAAGAAAAACGCATACATGTTATAGGAATGGCATGAGGGTCAGTGAATTAAGACAGAATTGACGTAGCATATTACACATGTTTTTGGTCCATAAACTAAAACAAAATTAAAGACAGAAAGAAAGAAAAATGCATACATGTTATATGAATGTCATGAGGGTATAAGTGAATTAAGACAGAAGTGACGTTTTGGGTGAACAATCCTTTTAATTCTCTTTTTTTGATTTTGGAGTCATGACCCATCCAGTTTCCAGCGAGATTCACTCTACCACACGTTATTTTGAGAAGAAAGTGGTTAAAATGTGTCACAAACAGCTCAGCGAGTCCTTCAGTGAGAACGTACAGTTACACAGAAAGAATGTGCTGTTTGTTATGCTGATAAACATTGAAACAGCTGAACGTTTTTATGCCAATCACCCCCTCGACTCAAGAAAACACTCTGGACCTTTCCTATGATAGAGGACATCCTTCAGCGAGCGGGAGAGCAGGATTAGTTCCGAATAACCTTTTGCTCAATAGTTATGGCGTAATGACTTTTGAGGCACAGCTTATGCAGGATTTGTGGGGATAATGCTGAGAGCTGTGTTTGCCAATGCGGACACAGACGCTGTGAGACACACTCTCCTGAGAGAAACACCTGCACCTGCCCACAGACGGACGGATCCACACACAGCTGTGTGCTTGACCTCGTGTGATCTGAGCCCAGTTCACAGCCCGGCGTCTGCTTGGGCCTTCCCAGTGTACCGCTCTCATAACAAATACATTGGGTGCATGGAAAAGTGCAAACTGGCCCGGCCGCTCTATTTTTAGTCCCGCAGCCGTTCATGTAAATGGCACTATGGCTCTCAGATGCTTCAGAGTAAGTACTTTTCTCACTTTCTTTCTCTCCGAAAACAAGTTTGTTTCTTCTTATTTGCATGTTTAGGTCGATGAGAAGTTCATCGTGATCTTTTCTTAATATCAGTGAACGTGAGTGTTTGAGGATCAGTGTGTTAGGTAGTCAAAGATACACCAGCAAGCTCTGATAACGCCGCTGTCTCGTTAGAAAGCTAAACGAGGAGATACCGTGAGTCTGAAATACAGTATGTTTGGTGCTGTTTCGTAGCTTCATGCTTAACACAGAGTTTTGATAACCCTTAGAGAAAGAATCTGTGCTTTTATACCTCAGTTATGTTTCTTTTAACTTTGTCTCAAATGAAACACTTGTTATTCATGTACACTAAGACTATAGAGTTGTAAAATTAACAATCTCTGATCATTAGATGTTGGACGAATTTGATGAGAATTTTGTTTCTTGGCAAGAGTATTTTGGCAAACCTGAGCACAGTTGAGAAACTATTGAGATCTCTTTGAAACTCTGGAGGAGACACGTATGAGATTACTATGATCTTTGTCTCAGGAGAAGCAGTGGCTCTATTTAATCACAGTTGCTGTCTTACAGAAATATTAAAATATTAATGATCTCAAGCAGCAGATCATATATCTGCATTTACTGCTGTGGATTTATTTACCTCCGTGCTCATTGATCCAAATATGTAATGACTGCTGATTTAAGCAGCTCTGTTTCTTGTTGGCTCATGAAGAATCTTTCTAGAGATGTTTGGGGATTGCATAAGACAAGCAGATTCACCAGTTCAGTTTCATAATGCCATTAAAATGAAAGCTTTGTGAGGTATGTGCTGTTTGCAGCTTTGTGTGCCTGTCGTTGTGAAATGACCCACTTTGTGATGTTGGTTAGACGTGTAATCCATCACTAATACACTGTGTGTGTCTGCAAATATTAGTCTGGACATCCTCTGGTGCACCTTCTGAAACTAAACACTAAATCTGACATTATTTTATGTTGCTCTGGTAAATCAAGAGTAGTTTAATGCCTTTTCTCTTTGCCAAAGAAACAATGAAAGGAAGGTATAACTCATGAAAACATGAAGCTGAGAACATCTAACAATAAACAATGAGGGTACTGAGAGATCCCCGATATTTTTTATAACTAAGAACCATTGAAAAGACTGCAAGTCTACCCTTCATAGCCTTATTTTCTTCCATGTATAATTCAATATGACATCTAGCCTGACCAAGATCTACTATAGTGTATAGAGAGTGTATTTATTGTGATAAGGCCAGTAACCCATTGCTTTGAACAGCCATTTTCACACAGCACTGTAAGTTATATTATTACACTAATATACTGAATACTGTAGAGCACTTAACCCAGGAATAGGAGTGAGCGAGATACTTGCTGTGTCTCATTTCCATGTCTAATCCCGCCAAAGATTGAATTTAGTCAGTGATCATTATTATAAGCTAAGTAACCATTACAAAACTGGCTGTTTTTCCTTGTGAGGCATACATTATTGTAATTTATTTTTTACTTTGGAATGTAATGGTTTATTTTCTGAAAGGAGGCAGCCTCAATGTGACCTCCAGAGGGCGCAGCCTTCAAAATGAGATGCAGCAAACAGTAGAAATTTGACAACTGGTAGAGATGTTATAGTTCAGTGTTGTCATGAACATTTATCATTTGCATGCGTTTTCCACTTTAAAAGTTCAAGCGATTTTTGCTTGTTGTCTGAAGAGACCAGAAACATTTCAGAGCACACACAGCCATAGCACACATACAGAAAGCCACCTGCCACACAGCATGTGAGTGGTGAATTTGGTCACTACTCAGTACAAATACACACAAATTTATGTCAAAATGCCCATCTTGGCAAGTATATTCATAAACACAGTTATTTTATCAGCAAGTAAATGCACATGGATTGTATTGTCATCAGTATAAGGTGTCAGTATAAATGATGGGGTGATGGCTAGAAGTCGACTGATTGATCGGTTAGTCGATTACTGGAACTATCAGTTTTCTGCAAAAATCCATAACAATAGTTTTTCTGGGTTGCATCTTTTGCTGGAGCGGCTGAGAAGGTCCGCTGTCATTATACAGTACGGGAGCAGCCTCTAGAGGCAGAATCACTGACGACTCATACTGTTTGTTTTGACACATGACACCAGATACTTCAGATGCTGATTTAAAACAGACAACGAAACTGTGTATACAGTATACTACAGTTCATGTTTCCATAACATTCTAAAGTAATTAATCTGTTGACTAGATGCTGCATTAATAGAGAAAGAACAACAGTATGTTTGCCGTTAAAGCTGCAGTCCGTAAGTTTGACCTCTTTGTCGCCATCTCTGTTTGAAAACCTGGAATTGCAGCTGGGTGTGGAATTATCTCGCTTGCGTGTGTTGCGAGTCGGCACAGCTTCAGCGCGGATGAATCTAAAGTTTTGAGGTGAATGTGTTGTTGTCAGTCAACGCACCGGTGTGGATGTTTACTGTACTTCGCAATCACAGATTCTAGCCTATGTCTTGGAATATATGACCCAAATAAGAATTTTTACCGTATATTGTCATCTGAACAAGTAAGTAACAAGTCTGCCACGTTTGTTCTGACCAACTGAGGAAAAAAGCATTACCATAAATCGCATTACCAATGGTCATTAAATCTAAAGATCAGTTAACTCATATCACATCAAACCATGCAAACTATTGTTATACTTTATTCTCAAATTATTAATGTTAACAGCATCAGCATTGCGTGACTATGAGTATAGTGTGTATTAGCATGTAGATTTCAATTTCTGTACAGTCTAATCTCTAATTGTCATACCATTTGAATTTCATATTAAGAAATTCTTTTAACCCAAAAAGCAAACTATGCTTTCTTCGAACTGGTTTTCTTTAAAATACAAATATTGTGTAATCTGTAATCAGAAGCACATTTAAAACTGGAATATAATTTAATTTCATTCACATGTGTTTCATAAACACATAATCCTTTCTGGATTACAATCCGCCATCAAAATGATACATTTAATTATTCCAGCTGCTGTGAGAAAAGGCTATAAACGATCTGCCACCTGCAGGATCCTCACATGAGATAGCCTAGTAGCCGGGAAAACTTCTTTATGTTTACAGATGTGACGTAATGACGCAGTGCCATGCTCGAATTTCCCACGAGAACCTACCAGTACCACTCAAATTAGAAAACATTATTATAAGCTTACCGTTGTGAATCGGGCTAAAGTAAGGCGATAGTTTTGAACACTGGCTGGTTATGTACTTGCTCAAATATTGATTTCGGATCATTTTTAACCAAAAAAAGTTACGGACTGCAGCTTTAAGGCTGAGAGGACTCTAACATTGGTTTTATGGGGTTAAAACTGTGACAGAAATACGTTGGTCCCTTGCATTCATTAGCCAACGAAGTTGCTTATTTGAAGCAAGTGACGTGAGAAATCAAACTAGTATGTTTATGCATTACATAGAAATACAATGGAAAAGTAACACAGTAGTGGAATTGAACAACTAGTTTTAAGTTTAATTTAATTACTTTACATGTGCTTTAGTATAGTGCTTTTAATCTGATATTATTACAAAATGCATTTTTAAGTGTACTTAAAGGGATAGTTCACCCAAAATGAAAATTTTATGTTTATCTGCTTACCCCAAGGGCACCCAAGATGTAGGTGACTTTGTTTCTTCAGTAGAACACAAACAAAGATTTTTAACTCAAACCGTTGCAGTCTGTCAGTCATATAATTATCAGTCAATGGTACTCACGGCTTTGAGAGAGAAAAAAAACACACAGACAAAACCAAATTAAACCCTGCGGCTCGTGACGATACATTGAGGTCTAAAGACACGAAACGATCTGTCTGTGCAAGAAACTGAACAGTATTTATATTGTTTTTTACCTCTGATCTGCCGCCCGGTCCAACTGTCCTGAGCTCGTTCACACAACAACCGGCGTGTGACACGTCTTCTTCTTCTTGCTTTACGGCGGATCGCATACTTATAAGTGCATTACCGCCACCTATCTCTCAAATGGACCATTGACACTCCTAATTGAGATTGTAGATAGAGTGTCAATGGTCCATTTGAGAGATAAGATGCAGGCCACACCTGCATCTTATCAGGGATCCCCCATTAAGGCTCCTACTTAAGCTCACACCTCATCGACAAAGTCCGGAAGTGAAGGCGAGGACTGCTTCCATTGATGTTTCCCTCAAGTTCCACAACTCCTCTCTCATCCTCTCCAGACCCTACAAGTGAACTCCACCTCCATCGAGAGCCCAGTGGAACGACAGTCTGTTGATGTCCCAGCTTGCTATGCACCCCTCAGTGACATATTCTGCCCCCCCCCCCCAAAAAAAAATAAAAAAACTTAGCAGTTGCCTTCACACCGGCCATGGATCTGATTTTGGGTGAGCCAGTATCCCACAGGAAGATCTACCCACTTTCTCTCCCTAGCAGAAGGCCATAGAGGAGTACATTAAGGAAAAATTAGAACAAATATACATGCATCCTTCGACTTCCACTGCTGCTTCGAGATTCTTCTTTGTGGCAAAAAAGGACAGAGGTTTGCTGCCTTGTATTGATTACCGTGCCCTCAACAAAATCACAGTGAAGCCCTTGAACATTTCTGCAGAGCCACCGTGTTTAGCAAGTTGGACCTCTGCAGTGCCTACAACCTCATACTTATACGTGAGGGGGAAGAGTGGAAGATGGCATTAATAAAACCCAACGGCCATTATGGTTACTTGCTCATGCCATATAGACTTGTCAGCGCCCCCTCTGTATTCCAGGATTTCATGCATGAGGTGCTCTGGGAGTTCCTCCACCAGTTTGTACTAGTCTACACTGATGATATCCTCATTTACACCAAGAGCATGGCTGAACATCGTCAGCATGTTGGGAAGGTCCTGAAACGCATCCGCAAGCGATTCATTAATGAAGCAGTTCTTTGGTTATAACATCAGCAAACATGGTATCCAGATGGACGAGATGAAGGTGGAAGCTGTCAAGAACTGGCCCACACCTACCAACATCAAGGAGTTACAATGCATGCAATTCATCCATGCGCCATCTTCCCTAAGAAGCTCACCCCGACAGAGAAAATCTACGACATCAGCAACAGAGAACTCCTGGCCATCAAGCTCTCACTTGAGGAGTGGAGGCATTGGATGGAGGGGCTCAACACCCATTTACTATATTGACCACAAGAACCTAAAATATCTTTGAGAAGCCAAGAGATTACATTCTCGCCAGGCAAGATGGGCTTTATTTGCCACTCGCTTAAATCTCTCTATTTCTTATCGTCCAGGTACCAAGTATGTCAAGGCTGAGGAGCCTGAGCCCATCTTGCCTTCCGCCCTGTTCGTTAATCCCATCCAGTGGTCTCAAGACCAACCCACCTCCTCCAATGCCTCTGAAGCTGCTCCTGTGGGGTGTCCACAAGGGCTTCAGTATGTTCCTCGTTCTCAACGAACCCCACTGATCCACTCCATGCACTAATCTCTGGGCACTGGCCACCCAGGGGCCAATAACACCCTCTCGCTGTGAAAAGATTGCTTCTAGTGGCCCAACATGGCCAGGGATGTGAGAAAGTTCTTTCATGGCTGCTCTGACTGCACCATCTCAGAATAAGAATCAGAATGAGCTTTATTGGCCAGGTATGTTTACACATACGAGGAATTTGTTATAGTCACTATAACAATCTCAAAGAGTTACCAGCCGGCAAACTCCATCTGCTGCTCGTTCCTAACCATCTATGGTCACACCTGGGAGTGGATTACATCAAGGACCTGCCCCCCCTGATGGTAACACATGCATCCTTGTGGTCATTGATTGATTTTCCAAGTCATGTCATTTGCTTCCTCTCAAAGGCATCCCCACCGTGATGTAAACGACAGAACTCCTCTTCGATCACATCTTTAGATACTTTGGGATCACCGAGGACATTGTATCAGACATGGCCCTCAATTAATTTCCAAGGTCTGGAAAGCCTTCTTTACCCTCATATGCTTGATTGAGAGCCTGTCTTCTGGTTACCATCCCCAGTCGAAGGGGCAGACAGAGAGAAAGATCCAGCAGATCAGTTGTTTCCTACAAACCTTCTGCCATAGCCACCAGGATACACCTTCCCAGCATGGAGCTCAGTCCCAGATTCATTGGCCCCTTCACCATCACCAGACATATAAGCCCAGCCACCCAACAGATGCAACTCCCCTCATATTACAAGATTCATCCCTCTTTCCACGTTTCAATCCTTTATGTTCCCCGTGGAAGAGATCGGCTGCCATGGCATTAAGGTTTTCGGCTCTCAGGACAGGTCCATGGAGGGAGGGTGGGAGGGGGTACTGTCACGGATTGGCCAGGCTCTGATGTCACCCAGTCGCAATGTTTACCCTCACCCGAATACTAAGCAGCCACAACTGCTCCTCATCAGGATCTTATCAGGGTGCCTCATTAAGACTGCTACTTAATCACACATCTCATCTCACCTCATTGTCCAGTCTTGTTTGTGCTAAGTGGACTACTTTTCTGTTATCCTGATCTCCAGCGACAAACTTCAGTGAATATCTCCAGTGTATACCTCCAGCGTGTATCTCCTGTGATTACCTCCAGCAATCACAGCCGTCCCCTCCTTCGTGTTTCCTGTATATGTGTGTAAGCATTACCTAGATACTTAGCCTAAAGATAAGGTGTGTGCTCACCATCAACTTGCTCCTCCATCCATGATCTCCTGCACCTGCAATAAAGGAAAGGCCTGTTCATGGACCTGCCATATCATTAGCAGATTATCATTGCTCATTCCAACCATTAATAGAACTGCTTACTTACCTGCCATAACCTGTATTGCTCAAACTGTGAATAATACTCCTGTTTGCTTCTTCAGTCTGGTTCTGTGTCCATATGCCATAACATATTTACTGTATATTCTAAACTGTATATTCTAAACTCCCCCCACTTGGATTCCTCCAGTGAATCTCAGTCATTTCCAGTGCTGCTAATGCTGTGTGCATGTGAAAAAATTTACCATTTTTTTGGCCTGAAGTTGTGAGATTTTGCTTAAATTGTTCGTATAGTGTATTAATAGAGTTATATTAATGATCACAATAACCATTTCTAGTGGTTGAGGCGTAAAACGTTGTGCTTCTAATGTAAAGACAACTATACGTAAACATAGCAGGTAACTGATGTTGTTATGAATTGTTACAGCCTCTTTCCCTTTTTCCCTACGATGAATAGGGTTTCTTTGTTTTAACAACAGATGATTTCTCTGATGGTTACCTTTTTGAATTGTGTTGATCACAGTTGTTGCTTCAAACTGTCAGAAATAACACACTTCTCACTAACACATGACACACACTGTCACTTTCTTTTCTTTGTTAACGGACGTGTTGTAACCATGCACAGATGAATGGCAAAAAAAAAAGACATTTCTAATTAAATCCAACCCAACAGCTAAAAGAATGGGCTAAATCATTTTTATAAGCTGATCGTTGTGAATGCTTTGACTCTTATTAGACTTTTTTTAGTCTTATGGGATTTAAAAGTCATTTAGTTTTAAAGCATAGCAGAGGTGTCATTATTATGTATGTGATGTCATTGTACTTCGAACGCTAATAGGCGCAAGTCAATGTTGTTTTGTGTGTGATGGCCTTGAGTGTATTTTGTCTAATGATGTGAAATTGTAACACATATACTGTGCTGAGCAGTGAACACTGTGTAGGGACCCTGTCAGTCGGAACACAGCTAGTGTCAGTGTTATGAAAAGACACATGGAGATCACGTGACCTGTGTGCTGGTTGGTGGCTCTGGGCTGTGTTAACATGCCTCCAGCACACATTCACTCAATGCCAACACAACCATGGCAGCCGGAAGCTATCCACACTTCCCGGGACTAGACAGCACCACAAAATAGGTTTTGACAATATTGGTGCATTTATTTATCTGAAAATAGTCATTTTAAGTATAACTGTGCTAGAATGTGTTAACTCACTTTAACACCCTCACTATACAGTTTGTCCAGCAGTTTGTATACTGTACATGCATTATAGTCTTTTTCTTCAAATTATGTTCATAGTTAGAATTGTATGTATCATAAACATACACATATGTTAGCATCATTGCACAGAATTGCATTTTGACTGGAAATTATATACTCTCTTGGGACATAAAAGTTCATGGAGTCATGGAGTAAATGCTCATATTTCTGCCATTCATGTTTAACAGGTGACCTAGTTTGAGCAAATCTGAGGTAGCCTGATCAGATGCCATGCATTTCATCTTAAAGATGATGGTATAGCATGCATTCATCGAATCAGGACAGGCGCCAGGTTCTGGATGTATAGTCTACAGTTTAGAGAATAATGGAAAATCACAGCTAGAGCTTTCTGACATTCAGAGCAATGGAAAATACAGGCCAGTGGAAAGAGGCTCTGAGAATAAATAACTTGATAATGTTAATGGCCGACTCCACAGACCCGCTTAGAAAGCCTCTAAAGTGCCATGCTAGATGCTATCGACACAGCTAGCAGACAGGACATGGACACAGGACTAACCAATGCACAACTGGACAGAGGAGGGCTACCTCCTAAAAATAGGACATCACTAGTGCTCTCTCAGGGTTACTCAGTCCAATTAGGCTGTTTAATTAATTGCCTGTTACAATAATTAAATAAGTAGTGAAGTGGCGCTCCTGGGAGACTGAGAGTCGCATCCTGCAATATCATTTTGTGGCCCTTTGGGGACGACTATAATCATCGTTATGAATACTCACTTCGTTTGACATGTTGGGTTGTGTTTGGGCTTTTATGTTTATTTTTGATGTGCAACACTAGCTGCATATGAACAGAGTTCAGCAAAACTCCAATCTGAACTCGGTATGTTGTGCTGGAAAAACAATCTGAAGCCAATATATATTATTATTATTTTTTCATTCATATGCTGTGATATATCACAGTAATAAGTAGCAATGTTTAGCATGCTGTATCTAGGTTCTATTTTTAGTACAACATTTGAAAATATCTTGAAGAATCAACTCTTCCCAACACAAAAATCGTGTAGGTGTTGGATTTACTTTGAAACCATTTTCACTCAGAAACTGCTGGTAAATGTTTTAAAAATAAGTGCAAAGAAACGGCAAGTTACTCATTAAATTAAACATTACATTTTGAAGTAGAAAGACTGATATAGTATTTTCTTGTAAAATATACTCCAGTAATCTCCCAATAAACTTAAAAAACAAAACAAAAAAACAATTGTATACGACATACAACCATCTTATGAATGTTCAAATCTGAAGCACTATTAAAGTATCTGGTTTAAAGGAATAGTTCACCCAGAAATGAAAATTAGCTGAAAATGTGCTCACCCCCATGCCATCCAAGATCAGGATGAGTTTGTTTCTTCATCAGGTTTGTAGAAATGTGTCTCTGCATCAGTGTCTCAGCAATGGATGCTCTGCAGTGAATGGGTGCCGTCAGAATGAGAGTCTGATAAAAACATCACAATAATCCACAGCACTCCAGTCCATCAGTTAACATCTGGAGAAGACAAAAGATGAATCAAATCCTTCAAGACGTTTTTAACTTAAAAAACATTGCTTCATTGAGTCCATAATCCATAATGACGCTTCCACCGGTATAAAAGGTCATCTCCTGTTGTCACCCACATATTTGTTTAGAGCTGTTTTGGCTTGTAAACGCTGCTTGATCTGTGCATATTTCTCTCTTAATTCAGATCAGAGCACTTTTTCACTGGAGGAAGTGTTATTATGGATCATGAACTCGTATTTTAGTTAAAAACGTCTTAATGATGGATTAGTTTCTGCTTTTGTCTTCTCCAGATGTTAACTGATGGACTGGAGTGGTGTGGATTATTGTGATGTTTTTATCAGCTGTTTGGACTCTCATTCTGATGGCACGCATTCACTGCAGAGCATCCATTGCTGAGACACTGATGCAATGCTGTTCATTGTAAGTTCATGTTATTTAATGTAGTTAAATAATGTTAACAAATTCATTATAATCATTGCACTTATTCATGTTGTTAATTAATTTGATATCATCAACCAAATAAAATTGAATGCTTCAGAAATACTCAATACGCTGTGCAGCTCCAGCTGTAAGTGATGTGAAAACTATCTGTCTTCAATCATTTTCTCTTCCTTGCACCGGTTAAAGTTCACATGCTGTTGTATCTTTTGAGAATTGCATGGCTTGAGTATGCACTGCATTGGAAACTCGCACCAGCCATTTATTTCAATTAAAAAGCATGCACCCTGATGTCTCAAATGTAGTGGGCATGAAACAAGCATAATTACATTTATTTGGCTTCTAAACACCCAGAGGGAGCCATTAAGTCCAGAAGACTGGATGCTCTGATAGGTAGTAATAACTCTAAGAGGCGGTTGTGCTGAGAAGTGCCCTTAATTTTCCGATGACATTGCGGTTCTTAGAGTATGGGATGCCTTCCCCTGCATCTAGTGTTGAACACACTGGCCCTCGCCTTACAGACACTGTGCAGCTTCCTCAAGGGGTCCCATGACCTGAAGGGGCACTCATTGTGAAATTCAATTTTCTAGTGAACTGTTTTTGTGTGCATGTCCTGATTTATAGCTGAAGACCTCTTAAGTGCTAGAGACATGGAAACAATTTGCAGTGCACAACATAAAGCTTGCACACTGCAGCTCATGTTGACACAGCACAGGCTGCTCGCTCTAATGTACATACTGCGCTGGAGGAAAGACAAGTGAACCTAGTGGAGCTGAGCTGAATCATAATGTGAATTATGTTTACTAGTCATGTTAGTTTGTACTTCATTTAGCATTTGGCCCCTGGTTATAATGAGCATTAGATTGCACAAACACCAGACAATCATCTTAAATAGTCTTCTGTAATGTGGATGGGTGTCTGAGATCACAAGATCAAATGCAGTAGTGGCAGCAAATTTAAAAAAGACCAAACTTTGAATTAGACCACAACAGAGATTAACCGATATATATTTTTATAACCGATATTAGTATGTTTATATGTCCGATAACCGATATGCAGAACCAATTTTTATTTAATGTTTTACTTCTGTTTTTGTTCAATTTCATCTTCATATCCTAACAATAAAAATATGGATTTTTTTTCTAATGTTTTTAAATGGAAACTTTTACTCAAACGGTACCACAATCACTCACATTACAGTAAAATTGCTTAGACACTAAAAGTGATACTTGAGGCCCACTTAGTGAAACCATTTACTCATATAGCTAATCTTTAAACCAAGTCTGCAAAACTATAAGCACATTATATGCTTTAAACTCAGTTTGATATTGTAAAACAAACCTTTTGCAAAACTCTAAACACAGTTCTCTACATTACACACATCATTCGAAACTAACAGATCTTTTGTTTAATTTGGGAAACACTGCCATTTTAATGCCACACTCATTTACTGATGACCTACACACAGAGATCATGTGTGAAAACACTTATACATCAGGCGTTCACTTAGTAATCAAAACTTTTTTTTTTAGAAATAAGTTATTTTTACCCCTTTGCATTTCTGTTTACATTGTATCTATATTGTACAAAGCGCTTTATAAATAAAGCTGACTTTCTGACTTGCTTATATGCATACTCAGTGTGTGTGTGTGTGTGTACTATTTGAAAAAAGAACGTAGATGATGATTATACTGAGATAAATAGCAAATCTTAATATAATTTAGGGTTGTTTGAAGCCACATGCAGTGGCCATTATGTTGAACATCAACAGAGTGAATAGCAGCTTAATGAGACTAATCAGCACAGGTAATATTAATGTAACATATCTCATTTGAGCATGAATGCCTGTTGAATACATGTTATTAAATAAAGCAAAGCAAGTTACTGTGCCTGTGAACACTCACCAAAACGTGCCATGCTTCTGATATAACAAAACCGATATCCGATATAGAAAAATATCGTTAAAACCAATTATCGGTTGATCTTCACAGAGTTATTGACACACAGAAGGCATTTCTGATTGGCTAAAAAGGCACAAACACAGATTTGGTTTTGAAATGTAATGTAAAGCGTGGGTACATTTCATGTACTGTAATACACAGGCCAGGTTTGCTACTAGATCACATACATGACACAAGTGCTAGATACTTTTAAGTGGCTCCAGCATTTCAAACACCAGTGTGCTGAAATGCTCTCATTTGTATTATGTATTAAACAGAGTGTCATGTAACGTGTGTGTGTGTGTGTGTGTGTGTGTGGATTGAGAGCTTATGTGGAGGTGTTGTAAGTAGGTCAGGGAAATTGTGCATTTCGACTGCTCTCCAAACAAGAGCTCGCTGTATGAACTCCTCATATTCACATGTGGGGGAGGCTAATTTGCTCATTATTATACTATCAGATTATTACAAACAATAAATCTATCAAGTAGAACAATTGCAAAATAAAAATCCATTAGTATAATTAGTGTAAGTCGTGCCTGCAGTGGCTCTGGATCACAGTTTCCCATCACAGATCCAGCGTGAGCCACACTTTTACATCTGCACAGATTCCAGTAGATCTGCACTCAACGCTGCACATTAAAGACTGCAGGACGGATGATCATCAGGGAGGGATGTGCACACAAACACGCTCTTTCAGCAGCACGACAACATTTCCCACTCGCTCTCATAACTGCTGTGAATTTGTATGAATTCTTTCAGTCTCATTTCCATAAAATCTGCTCATGCACCCTGAAAGATTAAGTTTAGCAGTGGACCTTCAACAAATCACACAGATTCATACTAAATTGCCTGCTTATTTACGAACACCAACAATATTTATGAATTCTTCTTAGAATTGGGTTGGACATTGCCTACAATTGAAATTGTCCTTAATACACCAAGTTAACCCAGCCAACTAAATAATGTGATTACTTAACAAATTTCCTTTTGAAAAACAAACCTTTACCTTTTTTGAAAAAAACTAAAACAATGTTGTTTGATGTGCAGTAGTTGCTGACTGCTTGCCTGCTTTTGATTGGTCGTCCCTGCTGAAAAAAACAATAGAGCCCTGCCCAAAACACAATAGAAAATGTAATGGGTTTAATGGTTATAATGGGAATTGTATTGGTTTTAATGGAAACTATAATGGTGTCTACTGGTATGTGATGGATTCTATTGGTGGGATGTTAAATCCTATTGGAAAAATGCCCAAAACACACTACAAAAAAGGAATTTTGTAATGGTTTTACTGGAAAAAGCTAATGGTTTATAATGGTATTTTAATGGAAACCATTGGAATTTCTGTGATGATTGGGCTTCTATTGTTTTTTTTAGCAGGGGTTAGAATGTTGGAATGTGGTTTCTAGGGTGTTCCAGGTGGTTGCTAGGGTGTCAACATGTGATGAGGAATTAATCATAACTGGAGCACAAATGCCACATAATGACACACGCTGGAGTTTAAAGAAATTCCCAGTTAACAAAAATGTGTTCTAAGAACGATCCGTTAACATTCCCATTAATTAAAGAAAACATTATTTCTGAATGCTCTCAGAACATTCAAAATGTCAATTTAAAAAAAAAAAAAAAAAAACATTTTTGTGCTAATGTTTTGAAAACATTTTAAAGACTAGATAACTTCGAACAAACTTTCTGTTAACATTAGTGGAAGAACGTTTTAGAGAAAACCTCGCCAGAACGTTCTGAGAAAGTTCCCTGTGAGCTGGTTTGTCATTAAACACTGATAATCTTTCATTTGGCTATTAACCAATCATTCAGGCCACTTTGTAAACTCATTCAATTCTTTATAGACGCAGCTCAAAAGAATCAGACACAATGTATCGTCTGACTTTGGAAGACTGTCACACAGGTTTTATGACTTTCAGAACAGTGCTTTTATGCTGTTTTCGAAGCTTCAGTTCTTCATTTATTGTAATTGTTTGAAAAAAGCGACCAGCACAATTTTTCAAATCACAATTCTCAATCTTTTTATCATTTTAGGACATTTCATTTTTTCATTTTCAAACTATGGGTAACAGTAATAGCAAACAGTACTAATTAGCACACAGCAATCAACCAGCAAAGTAAAACTATTATATATAACGTGTCAGGATTTTTTAAAGACAAATGACGCATCAGTTGAAACTCTGAAAACAATGGATCCCTAATTAGATGGTCTAATTAGAGCAGGGACGCGATGCCAGATAAATAATCAAATTCAGGCTGATTAAAGTTGAACTTGTGAAGCGACGCATGGACGGTGGCCTCGTGAGCTGATACGACTGCAGCTTGCTTACACAGGCACTTCTGAACGTGTGTGTAATGTGAGGAAGGTGCGGCGGCCTTCAGTCATTATCCACCGGCTCTTTCTCATGCAGCGCGGCACCTTCTCTTTAATCACACGCTTCATTGTCATTTGGGCCGCAGCGCTGCGCTTTTGGACCCAGCCAGACAGCGTGGATGACGAATGCTTTAAAAGCTGCATGCCACGACTCTGTGAAGATGGAGATCTGCTCAGTGTGCCATTTGTAAGGGTACTTGACAACAGTTTGGCTTTAATATATAATGCAGTAGATAGAAATATAGCAGGACTTTGGAGGGTTTGTTTATCAGCCGTGACACATATGCAAAATGAAAAATGATTGGTGGTGTTTGAGAGCTGCAGCAGTAGTCTTGGAGCTAATTTATTTATTTTTTCTTCCTTCCCTTATCCACATTTTATTTAATTAATCACTGTTTTATTGGTTGTTGTGGAAGCTCATTTTCATCACATAATTATAAAATATACAAGGTCATTAATTGTGAATTTTTATCTTTTTTTCTGACAGTTTTGACTTTTTTTCTTTTCAGAATTGTTAAGATTTATATCTCACAATTATGACTATTTTTAGAATCAGAAAAAGTCAGAATTGTGACGTATAAAATCAGAATTGCAAGAAAAAGGGTCTCACTTTAGTTTGGGTCTGTTCTCACTATAACTAACTATCAGTGTTGGGGAGTAACTAGTTACATGTAACGGAATTACGTAATTTAATTACAAAATAAAAGTAATTGTAATCAGTTACAGTTACTGAGAAAAAAAATTGTAATTAAATTACAGTTACTTATGAAAATGTTAAGGATTACAAAGGGGGTTACATCTGATTTTTTCACACACACTCCCACATACATTTAATTGATTTCTTTTATAAATTGCAGTGACTGCTCTAAACTATGAAACACCAATGTTTCAGAAGTTTATAACATGCTTATCCAATAACTCTTATATTTCCCATATGGGTTTTTGTATATGCTTTATTTTTTTCAGATTAACTATTTTTTTCTAAGGCATTAGTTAGTTCCAGTGTTTCCTGTCATAGCTATGCAAAGATTTGATTTCAAAAACAGTATCATAGCTATTTTTTATTTCTTGCTTCTTATTATTTCTTGTTACGATTTTAAATCTGTACACTCTTAAAAATAAAGGTGGTTCACGATGCCATAGAATACCCTTTTTGTCTAAATGGTTCCATAAAGAACCTTTAACATCTGAAGAACCTTTCTGTTTCACAAAAGCTTCTTTGCGGTGAAAGAAGGTTCTTCAGATTATAAAAAGGTAAGAAAGAGATGGTTCTTTAAAGAACCTTTGACTTTGGTTCTTTGTGGAACCAAAAATGGTTCTTCTATGGCATCGCTTGAAGAACCTTTTGAAGCACCTTTATTTTTAAGAGTTTATTTAACCTCAGCATGATTTTAAATTAAGTCTGATTTTGTGGTGGATGTGCTTCAAAGGGGACATCGGAAGCCCATTTTCCACAAGGTGGTATGATTCATAGGGTCTTTTTGAAATGGTCTCAGTGGTCGTGTAAAACAACACCCTTTTTACCTTGTCAAAAACAGCTCTGTTCACAGTGACTCGATTAGGTGCATATCTCTTTACATGCTAATGAGCTCTGCTCACCCCACCCCTCTCTTCTGTGGAAGTGATCCATCCTTGAGTTTTAACTTTTTAACAAAACCTGCCTTGAATTGTCCCTCATTCAGAAAATAGTCTGGAGTAAAATGATTTGCGCAGCCAGGCATAAACACATTTAGTGAAAGAGAAGTGAAGTGAGGCCAAGTATGGTGACCCATACTCAGAATTTGTGCTCTGCATTTAACCCATCCAAGTGCACACACACAGTAGTGAACACACACACACACACACACACCGTGAACACACACCCGGAGCAGTGGGCAGCCATATTGCTGCGGCGCCTGGGGAGCAGTTAGGGGTTTGGTGTCTTGCTCAAGGGTCTCACCTCAGTCATGGTATTGAAGGTGGAAGAGAGTGCTATTCACTCCAAAATCAAAATGGCTTGATAATTGAGATTGTTTAGTTTTTGGGGGGATTAAAAAAAGGAGTGAATTTCTATCATTGTAGGGTGGTTGTGTCTACAAACTGCTAAGACACATTTATATGCAAATAAAGATATTTTTCATCCAATATCTCCTTTAAAATTAAAATATTATAATCTTAATTCAAGTGATGAAAGATTTTGAAAGTCTGACAGTAATCAGTGTTCAGTACTACTGTAAGGTTAACCCTGCCTGCTTTACATGTTTCAACATGATTAACAGTTGAAAACATTAGAAATTTAGAAAAGTAATCAAAAAGTAATCAAATGTAATCAGTTACATTACTTTAATAAAGTAATTGAAAAGTTACACTACTTATTACATTTTAAGTAAGGTAACTTGTAATCTGTAACCTATTACATTTCCAAAGTAACCTTCCCAACACTGCTAACTATTAGTTAGTTATGTTAGTAATTATTTAGTAACAGTAATAGTTAAATAATAGCTAGTAATAGTTAGTTATGACTTTTACTTCAATATATTCTTAATTTGCTGCTTATTAATAGTTAGTAAGAGAGTAGTTAGGTTTAGGATTAAGGGATCGAAAATATGGTCATGCAGAATAAGGCATTAATATGTGCTTTATAAGTACTAATAAACAGCCAAAGTGCTAGCAATATGCATCTATTAAGCAAATAGTTAAAAGTGAAAAATAGTCCCTAAACTTTAGTGTTTGCAAAATTGTGAGAAATCCCATAGCAAAAACCAAAAAAGCTGAACACTTGTGGAGAAAACATGGATTGGCGAAACTGCCGTTTGGAAATAACATTCAACCTTAAAATGCATTTTGGTAAAAAAATTTTTTTTTAAATAAAATAAAAAACCTAAAGGGATTAGATTAGATTGCATGTGTGTAAACAACTTCTATCCACTCACTTTGGATCATGCAGGTCTTCTTCACTTGTTTTTGGATCCAGTGATGCTGTAATATTTCAGGAGATTCGTAACAGTGCCCCCTGCTGTATAACAGTGAAACTGCGGATTGCTGGAATAATGTGTTGTGTCATAAGCCCTATTCAGACGTTTTTGTATGTAATTGATAAGCCCTAATCAGACGTAATTCAGACGTAAGCCCTATTCAGACGTAATTGTTTCTCATGTGGACATCAGTAAAAATACATGGCACCTCAGTGATAAAACTCATGGATTCAGATGGTGATTTATTCACAGTGGAAAAGTGAGTTCTGTGATCCTCTTGTCTGCTGTGAATAAAATGTCATATGCTTGGAGTAATAAGAATAAATTCATTTTTAATAATAGCCTATTTATTATTTGAATGAATTAAACTCTCCTGTTAAAAATAGGAAAATAGACGTGCTATAATCAAAATGTTTTTCTGTCCTGCACTTATTGTAATTGTGTGAAAAAAAGCCACCAGCACAATTTTCAAATCATAATTCGCAATCATATGATTTTGGAATAAAACATTTCATTTTATGACATTTCATTTCTTTATCACTTTTTCACCAAACTATGGGTAACAGTAATAGCAAACGTCACTAATTAGCACACAGATATCAACCAGCAAAATAAAACTATAACATATAATATGTAAGTAGATAATTCGGACGGGGATTTTTACGCAGGTGGTGGGAGAAAAACACCGGACAACAATAAAATCACAGCCTAACCCCTGTAAATGCTGAAAATTGCTTATGTAAGTATATGTCAGGAGCTAGTAGATCCAGTGGTGTGATGTAAACTGAGGATAATCGTGACTCTGTGTGGTTGCTGTCACTAGATGAACACTGGACTGACCAATCAGAGGACAGGAGCACACTTTACATGTCTCCTGATGGACAGTCTCAGTTTACTCAGTCAAGCAAAGGTAACAGTGGTTCTGCCTCTGCAGACGTCCTTCACATGATTTCCCTCAAAGATGATCTGTTCTCACTGCGCTCAGGGTTTAATGAGGGACAAGGCAGTCTCACATGCTGATGAAATCATTAAATTGATTTAATGATTTGTATAGTTTGTATTTTCTATCTTTATCTTTAGTTGTATAGGGTAAACATTTATATATAGTATACCTAGTCAAATCTGTCAGTAGGTTAGTTGTGTATAGGTTTATAGTGTTTTACTTCATTGTTGTATGTCTGTATTTATGTAGCACCGTGGTCCTGTGAGGCACGACATTTCGTTCCACTGTATGTCCCCACATGTAGCGGAATGACAATAAAGCTCAACTTGACTTGACTTGACTAAATGAATGGACAGATACAGATTTCAGACTAAAGTACTGACCAGGTAACAATGTCACATGTATAACTCTGTATATGGATATTTAAAAGTACTCATATTTGTCAGTGAAGTCTAAAGGCCATTGCACAACATTGCATGTTGAAAAATAAATACGTTGTGTCAATCACGTTTACAAACTGCCTTCAAAACTTTCGTCCGTCATAAGAAAGTTCGGATCGGGTTCGCTTTTCGAATTATAGCTCAGGATTGGCTGGATGCAATCCTTACTTTTTCTCTTTTTAAGAAGTGAGAGGACAACAAAATCACCCTCACTGCTTGAAGACTCAGTACTGTTATGCAATTTTTTTTTCGCAACGGATTAATTAATATGCATCAGAATCAGTGTGCAAGGTTTCTGTGCATTCAACAATTTCGGACTCGGTGTGCAAGGACCTTAACTGATGACAGATGCTGTATTTAGAGCGTCACATCCAGTGATGGCAGGAGCTCTTTATATCTATCTCTGCACCGCTGTTCTCCACTCAAACATGCCCAGATGCAGATGTACAGTATGCTTGTGCATGTGATTATTGGCTTTATGTTGTGCCGCTGTGAGAGTCCCGGCTGAAATCTGTTCTCGAGCCGTGCCATGAGCATCATTCACTGTGCCGGCCTGGACGGTTGCTTAGCAACTGGATGTAGTTTTTTCATGCTCTGAACCTTTTCACCAGTGAAATGTGTCAAACTCATGAATATAAGTTGGATGAAACGCCCGCTGAGGACATTAGCTGTACATCTGTTACATGCTACATCAGCGCACCAACCTTCACAGTTTATTCATGCGTGCACTTGTTTTTGCAAACTTTGCAGGTTGGGGTTTGGCTGATTTCTAGAATTGAAGGAAACTCAATTCTTACATTGACACATTTGACAGACACTTCCATCCAAAGCGGTTTGCAATGCATTCAATGTACACATTTTATCAGGGTGCCATAAACTTAAGCCTCTAAAAAAGCCTATATGTTGAGTATGTGTCTTGTCTGACCAAATAACTTGTAAAAGTAGTCCAAGCATTTTATACAACCGCCACAAAGTTCATGCTTTCCCTGTAAATGAATCCCCATGGCTTTGGCATGCTTTACTATTTGAGCTACAGGAGGGCATGGTCTTATTTCTTTGTTAGCTACAAGGAGATGTCAGAAGCACTGGAACTGTACCGATTCAGTTCAGCTTACATGCATGATTACTTTAATAACACGCAGCTTAATTGAGAAGTACTTTAAGTTGAAGTAGATCAGGATTTTCTCTTTTTCTAATCATCTTTTTGCTTTCTCTGGTTTATTTGAGATGGTCCTATGGAGTGGCAAATTCATTTTTCAAAAGTTTCCCATGTAGTTTATGATCGAGCTCATAAAAACTGCTTGTATAGACGTGTCAGAAGAGTCAGCGTAATGCCGAAATGCTGTTTAAAATAGTTTTGGATTTAGAGTTTAGCATGTCCCAATGCAGGCCATGTTAACCCATTCACATTCATATGTAAGTGATATGAAAACTGATACTGAAAATATAGTGTTGTGATATTTCACTGGTATTGTTATGAATGTGTGTTTATTTGAGCAGAAGGTATTGTATTGCTGATGAGAACTGTAGTGAATCAATAGAAGTTTCTGGTTATTAGCAGTGTGATAATGATATAAAGGTCATTAGTGTTTCAGTCACGTCTTCAGTGTTTGATTCAGTCGTTTCAGAGGAGTTTGCTGAAACGATTTACCTGTTTAAACCTCATCTCATACTGTCACATGACAGATTTGCATGATCAGACTGATAAAAAGTTCCCTCTGTAGAACTGATGCAGTTTAAATCTGCCGAGTGTCATTTTCTGTGCCATTTGTGGCTCCAAATGAAACTGACACAGGGCAGGATTGTGATGAATTGTGCGTCTCCTCTGCTTGGGATTGACCCTGTGACCCCTGACATGCCAGGACCTTCAGCAGTTGCTACCACCATCACCACTGAATGCACAAGTGTGGAAGAGAAGCCCACATCACTGGATTTATCTCAAAACCCGACAGCCATCTGTATGTTATACACTGTAAAAAACAAATCTGTAGTTTTTACAAAATAATCTTGGCAGCTGTGGTTGCCAGTATAATTTTGTAAAAAATACAGAAAAACTGTAAACACATTTACAGAACAAACCGTAAAATTTACAGTATAAAACTGTAATTTTCAAACAAGGAAATTTGAATGTAAACCAGTAAATTCAACAACACACACTGTTATTAAAATCTGTTTTGTACCTTTAACATACTGACAACCATCATAATAATGCAGATTGTAAAAGAGAAAGCCACATGAAGAATCTAAGCTCATCACAAGTAGCTTCGCCACAAGCAGAAGTATATATTAATATATAGAAGGTGCACAGAGTCATTCATGCAAACACTAAACACCATCATGATAACACACATGATACTGAAATAATGCAATAAACTTTCATTAAACAACAGAAGATGTAACATAAAGCCCAAATGTACATAACTGATAACAAAAACTATAAAAAAACATGATTATTTAAACAAAATACTTTAAAATGTGGAGTGTCACGCAGGGAATTCTGGGAATATCAGTTTACAGTTTTTGACTGTAAATTATACATTGATTTGTTATTTTTTACTTCTAAAAACTGTACAATTAACAGCATTTTACTGTAAAATTACATGATCTGGTTAGATCTTTTACAGGTTTTCCCTGTATATAGTACGGGAACTTACTCTTAACCTATTAACAGGTTTTTTTCAGTAGCGTTTGTACAAAATTTTACAGTTAAAATTACACTTATTCTTTACAGTGTATGTTCATGCTTGAGAATCACATTCATTAATGGGTGATTCTATAGCCATGGGTAAAAGTTTGGGTTTTCTTTGTGAATAGCTAAATAATGCACTGGGCTTTAGTGCAGTCTTTATTGATTGATTGAAATGTAATTTTATTCTTTGTGCCATGTCACTTCAGTGTTTTATTTTATCCATTATGGATGTCATAATTGCAGCAACATATGTGCCAATGTTGAAAGACATTCAGTTCACATAATTTAACTTAGCCATCTAGAAATGGTCAATGCAATATCAACATACAGTACAGTTTTGACCTTCAAAATATTTTACAGTCTTTTTTTCGCTGTCATTAGCAATGTGTCATTTCACTGGATCAATGTAGTGCCTAAATGTTTCTTAACCAATGGAAAACAAAAGAGTTGACAGCAGATCAATAGTTTTTCCATGTGACCTCAGTGTGGACCACACGTTCCCAACAGGAACAACAGCTGCTGGCTCCCAGAATTCCTGGAGTGTGCGGCACAGCGAAGGTTAAAACCAAACACACTCTCTGACCGGAGCCGCTTGCAGTGCCTGTCCGACTCAACCCTCTTTTTATTTGTGATATACTGTCTCAGTCTAAATTACATTCACACTGGTGTTTTAGGAAGCCAAACAAATAATTGGTTATTGGCATCCTTCTGCCTCGTAAGACAATGGAATCTGCACCATATAACAATAATGATATTGTATCATATATATATTGTAAAACAATTGCAATGTAAATTAATATTTCATAGCCATATTATTTTTGCTTTACACTACAGAAGGGAAATTACAATACTTCTTTCCTAATTTCTACACTTGAAAGATATATTTTGAATTTGGACTACATTTAAACTGCTTGCTGTCAAGCTTTTTAAGATTTCAGTGAAAACAGGCACAAAAACACGTCTCACTACAAATCTAGTGTAATGCTGTAATTATCTGCCATGACAATAAAGCCTAACTGGTGGCCGTTGCATTTCCAAACCTGCGCTAAACTCACAGTATGTACAATAAACGAGTTCACTGCATTCATTCAGTGTGAATGGAGCCGTTCTGAGATGCGGAAAACACCGGATCATGAGCTGATCGTCTGAACGAAGTGTGCGCTTCGCTTTAAAACACAGCGAAACCAGACTTAATGACGGGATTAAAGGGTTACTCCACCCCAAAATGAAAATTCTGTCATTAATTACTCACCCTCATGTCGTTCCAAACCCGTAAAAGCTTAGTTCGTCTTCTGAACACAAATTAAGATATTTTTGATGCATTCTGAGAGCTCTCTGACCCTCCCATAGACAGCAATGGAATTAACACCATCAACATCCAGAAACGTAGCAAGGAGATCGGTAAAATAATCCATGTGACATCAGCGGTTCAACTGTAATTTTACGAAGCTACGAGAATACTTTTTGTATGCAAAGAAAACAAAAATAACGACTTTATTCAACAATTCGTCTCCTACCTCCGGACCCTAACCACCCTAGCTCCGTTTTGGAGAGTATCCGCTGAGCGTAAATCTCGTAGCTTCGTAAAATTACGGTTGAACCCCTGATGTCACATGGATTATTTTATCGATCTCCTTGCTATGTTTCTGGATGTTGATGGTGTTAATTCCATTGCTGTCTATGGGAGGGTCAGAGAGCTCTCAGAATGCATCAAAAATATCTTAATATTTTTGAAGACGAACGAAGCTTTTACGGGTTTTGAACGACATGAGAGTAAGTGATTAATGACAGAATTTTCATTTTGGGGTGGAGTAATCCTTTAAGCCATATTGTGCTTTTGGTTTTAGTTTTTTTTGATAGATACTGTGCCAAAGCATGACCAAAATCACAACTTTAGAGACCTTTTATGTTAGAATAAGAAGTTTTAATATATTTTTTCAAACTACACTTTTTGCCCGGAAGTCTCATATCGTCATGTGACCACGATAATATCGAGTTTTTTCTATCACGATATCACGATATTGATAATATCATTACATTCCTAACAGGTGATATTTCTGCTTCTGCTGTATTGACAAATGCAGCTTTGTTTAGCAAGCGACTGCTGATATAATCAAACGTAAAACCTTTCGAAATCTCACTTTGCCAAATAACCCAAACCGTGTTGTGTGCATGCCATGGCTGACAGATACTGTATGTTTGGTGTTCCTGACACATGGCCATCAGAAAACAGCTCAAATCCAGCATCTGGAGACAGTCCAGGCCAGTACGGGTGGGCTGACGGCTGTGTCTCTATCAATCATGTCATGCAGCATTATTAAGCGGATTATTTTTAGCATATTGTTTACCGTCTAGATCTAAATCTACCCTAAGTCTGCCTCCACATTTCGCCGCTATCCTCCACGTAAAGCAATTGTCAGCGTGTAGGCGTGCGAACATTTTATAGTTTCACCGTGTGATTAAGAAGTTCCTGTGCATTCAGAGCGAGCAGGAGGGAGGCTGTTCTGGTCATTCGTCAGATACTGAATGTGACACAATTGGCCTCACAAATGCAGCAGAATGTAATGCCTGTACTTTGGCTGCCAAGATGTACCCAGCCGTCTGCATTTTGATCATTACAAATAATAGGCTCTCCTCAGGGTGAAATTAGCCCCACTGACAGGTTTGCAGAGATCTTGGGAAATGAGGCGTGCTAAAAGACTAATAGGTAGACGTCGTAGCTAAAACTCGTTGTTCTTTGTCTCTTAAGCTGTAGTTTTTCTGTTGGTTTTTGGCCAGGTCAAGCTGTAGTAAGCACAGACTGTTTTTAGCAGTAGCCAAAACTATACAGGACAGACTGTGTTGTAGAGCATGAATAATTTCCAGTCTCATGCACAGAACCGGCTCACTTGATTATTAATGTAAGCACCGAGCGAACTGATCCACTCTAGTCATGACAGCACCGATCAGCACAGACCCTTCGCTATCAGTCATCAGTCTCTATTAATAATGACTTGCTTCTTCTGCAGTTATTTCACTTGCACACTTTTGCAAAGCACAAGCTGTTTCTTGGTGCTCCATGCCTCGTTTGGTCTTACGTGGAGCGTGAGTTGAGCGCACTGGGTGGTCTCACGGTGTCGAGAAAAGACATGGGTCATTATTGCTTTGCAAGTGAACATGTTAAGCAATAGCTATTAGCTTGATGCTGGCCGTAAAGCAAATACACTGTTCAGGATGATGAGTGATCAACATGCATCCGTGACTGAGACAATAAGCATGTTTCAGAGAACTACACAACTCTCCATTTACAGTAAGAGTGAATTTGCATGCTTCAGATATGACCGATCGACCTGCTCGTCATCATCTAGTGTTAGCAGATCCTTATGGATGCATCAAAGTTTACAGCAAATCTTTGCTTTTGGTATGAATGTTTTATGGTTTGCTGAGTCACAAGTCATCAGAATTACATCTGAAGTGGTGTTAGCAGTGTGGTGAGATCATGATGAGACGCAGCGGGGGGGAGGTGTCCATGATTTGTCTGTGTCACACAGAACATGCCAAGATTCAGAGTGCTGCGCTGCTCTTTAGTAAGTCTGGTGTCTTTCCAGAAAAATGACAAGTCAGCAAAGATAGGTACAGCTTGTGCAATGATCTTGCATAATTCAGCATCCAAGAAAGAGACCGTCAGAGATGGACGGCACACATGTAAATGTCCAGACAGCTTCCAGTGTATTCTTGACATAGTTGTGATGATGCGAAGACTTTAACTAACAACTACTTTATTATCAGTTCATCTGTTGATTACTTCTGTCAAATAATTAGATATTTCACATCTTACCCAGCGCTCTCCTTCAAACTCTGTGCAAACTATATATGCAATATATGCCAAAAAAATTGTAGGCAGAAAAATGCTAAATAAATGGGTAGTTGACGTATCAACGTGTCCTATGGTGTGACAGAAAAATGTGAAAAAAAAACTCTAACATTGAAGATAAACCTCTCTCGTGCTATTTGTAACTCTAAGAATGAAGATACATTTTTCTCATGTTATTTGTATGTTAAGTTTTTTTTTCTACATTTTTGCTATGTCACACCATAGGACACAGTCCAGTTTGTATTTGTCAACTACCCAAATACACATAATATAAAGTTAAAGTCAATATGAAGTAGTGACAGATCCTTTTTCCATATTGTGACATACATCTGAGTGAAGTTGATTATCAAAAAAGAAAAAAAAATGTAGTTGGGACTTGGTTCAATCCATCATCGGTTATTGACTGGATGTTGAGAGGTGGGCGTAGCGATTGTCATTGCTTGTAAGAAAAGGGCGGAGTGTAAGGGCACTAAATGATTGGAGAAGTCATGCATATGTCACCAGAGAGAAGACTGACTCTTCACTGGAAGATCCAGTTAATACATTTAGATTTACAAGATCAAAACATTTTCAAACAATGAAACACTAGATGGATGAATTGTTAACAATTACATCTGTAACATGCATTTAACAAAAAGTAGAGGTAGAATGATCTGTAATCACTGTGATAAAGTAATATATATATATATATATATTCAATTCAAAATTGCTTTATTGGCATGACTGTAAATTATACAATATTGCCAAAGCTTAGTATACATGTACAAAAAGATGAAAAAAAATAAATAAAATAAAATAATAATAGTAATATAATAACAATACTAATAATTAAATGAACATCGCATTAATAGAATGGAATATTATAACATCTTAGAAGTATTAAACTGTAACAAATTAGAATGTGTGAACATTTGACACAGTCTTTAACTTAGAAACATACATACATACATACATACTAAGGATCACTGTGGTGGACAATAGGGTAACACACAGGTCAGGTCAGACATATATATATTTATGCATGTCAATTCATATGAATTAAGTTATTGTAAGTGACTGAATTAGTGATATGGTTTCAAGATGAGTTTCATTATTTCAGTTTTATGTCATTTCACGCCACTGAGTCATAAGATTTTATTAATGAATGAATGAACTGTTCACGAGCGATAGCACTTCATAGCATGCTTAAATGCTCATAGAGTAAAGCAGTAAAAAAATCCTTCAGCCTAAGCAAAAGTGGTAACCCAACACAATTGAACATTAAACTCAATCAAGTATCAAAACAATTAAAGAACAAAATCAATCTTCACTTTTTATTGTCTTGCTGAAAAATGCATGAAATGATACTTAATTTCAACATTTTTATTCATTTTTATTCTCCCAGTTGACTCCTATGCTAAGCATATTGGGAACTACAGTTTCAGTAATGACAACAGAGAAAAAATGTTTTTTTGAGTATTTGATTAGTCTACATTTGCCCTGCATAATTTAATCTAGTAGAAAAGCAAGTTTAGCAGAGAAACACAATTTTGTTTTGTATATCAGACAACCAGTGTTTGTTTATTGAGTGCAGTATCATAATTCAGTTTGCATATTGGATTGCAAATTTTAAATATGGTTAAATAAAAACTTACATTGCAGGTTTAACATATTTTATTTGTATCTAGTATTTTGGAAATTGGAAATGCTCGCATTATAAAAATGTGTCAGTAAAATATATGTTTTTTTTTTTCAGTACTTTGAAGTGGCGTCACTGACTACATTTCAGAGATGTCAGTAATTCAATGCCAGTTACTTTCATTATGGAGTTGCTGAATAGTTGTCGCAGTCTCAGATGCATATCTCGATCTAGTTCCTCAGTAAGATAGTCCACAGTCTTCTCAGACCAGACAGAAGAAGCTTCTTAACGAGGACCTGCATATCACTCAAAGATAAAAGTTAGCAGCCCTGTCGCCATCTCATTGTTAGAAAGGATGATGGTTTGACTAGCGTGTGAAGTTAGTGTGTGTGTGACTGCAGGCTGTCTCTGTGATCTTTCGAGATGAGCCTTCTGTCATTCGCCAGTGAAGATTTCTTTATCATTTGGCTGACAGCTTCCCTTGAGACGGCAGATAAAGTGGGCAATAGCGGTGGCAATCATTTTCTCCTGCCCTACAGTATCACCGTCTGCAGCTGCAAGGTCACAGGAAGTGCTGCAGAGAGAGAGAGAGAAAGAGAGAGAAGAGAGAGAGATAGGGTCATTACACATTGATCACTGTGCTGTTTGGCATAAGCAATGCACCTGCACCAAAAGCCTCCTGATATTTTTTCACATGTGTTTCTTAATAATGCAGTACAGAACAGAGTGTTAATGTGCCACAAGCCCAGGGCCGAGGGAAATAGTTTCCACGACTTACAGTTTCCGTACACTGTACCGTAAACAACACGTCACCATAGCACAACACCATCTTAAGTTACCGGGACAGTCCCCGTGGTGTAATCTGAGGTTAAGTGTCTTACTCCAGGGCATGATGCTGATAGCTGTCATAACATCTCGATTTCGGTCGTCCAATTGCTGTGAAATTTCATGGTTCTCCACACAGATTTACAAATCTATGAGCAGTTTAACAAATCAGTTTAATTAAAACAATGGTACATAGTCTTCAAGTACTGGTTATTGTTTTTCATGTAAATATAAGTAAACAGTCAGTATTACTGAATGAAGAGCATAGAGCGTTTTTTTGTTGTTCTTGTCAAGTGCTAATATTAATGAGAGCAGGTCCATCAGGCTGCATTATTACCTGCATGGGTCAGACCAAGAAGTGCATTATATTAGTGGTTCTCAAAAGCAGTCCACTGCTCTCCAAATGTTTGTATGTCTCTCTTATCTGACACACATTTGGTTCAGTTCATGGAGCCTCTCATGATGAGCAGACGATATGAATCAGGTGTGTTAAACAAGGAAGACATAATAAATGTTCAGAGCACCCAAGTACCCAAGACTCCTGACTCTAAGACTAGTAAGTTATACAAATTCTCCACCACTTTTTAAAGCAAAGTTACTAATTTGCATTGTGTTGATTTTGTATTTTGATTGTATTTTGTACCTATATATATCTTACCTATATATCAACTTGATACCAGTGAAGCTTTTGTTATCTCTAGTTGCCTCTTGCAGGGTTTGATCTTTCAGTTTTTTGCTTATCACCATAGAATATTGACCACTAGACAAATTATTATTTTTTCAACACCAGTTAAGCACAGATCCTCCCTGCAGCTGATTTAGTGGTTAGTGGCAACCAGCACTGACATGACCAGTGAAATCTTTACAATCAGCTGTAGGGCAGAGTTTGTGCGCAACCAGTTTGGAAAAAACTGCCTACTCTGAATGCTCAGGTCCACTGTTATTTATGTACTCTGGGTACATTCAAGGTCAGGAGTCAATAGAGCTTTGTCAGGGTAGAGGCTATATTGAATTGTCTGTGGATGAAAATAGGGTTATGAGGGACAGACTCATAGACTTTATAATAGTTCTAGATTGCATTATTTTGACACAACAAATTGAATGCACAGTAGTTCTGTCCCTCACAGCCTTGTTTTCATTCCTGTCAGAAAGCAAATGTGGTGCTACCCTGACTAAGGCAGGGGTCTCCAGTCCTGCTCCTGGAGAGCTACTGTACTTTCCATGTCTCCTTAATCAAACACTCCAGATTCAGACCATCAGCTCTATAGCAGAGACTAGTGTTGTCAAAAGACCCGGTACTTTGGCACCAAGTCGGTACTAAAAAAATGAAAACGTCACGGTACCAGGTTTTTTTAAGTACTGGTGGTACCAAGTACCCGGTCAACCCGGTTCTTGACCCGTACAGACCTATGATTTCCGCGATGCAGAAAACGCAGACGGAATCTCGGAATCCAGTTATGAAAACGGAATTTACAGTTTAGCGCGGAATGTCACGGAATTTGTCAAAGTTTGGATGAATTAATCAAAAGTAGGTCATTACACTTAAATCAAATCACGACATGGACTAGCATCTGTAAATATTAAGCCGCAAAAGTCGATTCAAATATGAATCCTGCATGTTCTGTGAGTCTGTGTGAATGAATGAATGACAGAGACACGCATTTTTTTACTACATACACTGAAGCGCGTGTGACAGTGATTTCATCATCTGCCGTCTCATTGAGGACATAAATACAATGACTCTCTGCTCTGAGAGTCACTTCACGAGCATTTTACCGTTTCATTTGAGTAAAACCAGCATCATATCATATAGCTACACACAGAAATTTAAAGGTATTCACGGCAACCCGTCAAAATAAAAGTTTATCTTAAAGACATTGTGCCAGAAATATATTACTATTATTTAGTAGAATGTATGTGATATTATTACTACTGTTGAAAAAAATTAATAAATCTTTATTTTTAAAGAAATAATCACAATATTTCTTCCATACTTTAATTTTAATAGTAAAACCCCTTTATTTACCAAAAAAATAAAATGTGTTTAAATTACATTAATTAAAAGACAAATTAAATTTGGGTGAAACTTGTTTGCTGTTTTTCATACTTTATTACTTGCGGAAAAACTTGAAACACCATTTTAAATAAGTATAAAGAATGGCATTGATTTTTGTACATTTTATTTTTGTTTGACTTTTTTAATAAAAATAGTGTGTTTTTTAATTAGCATGTTTTTGTGTTTTGCTTTGGTACCGAAATTGGTACCGAGAACTGTGGATTTTCACTGGTATTGGTACCGAATACTGAAATTTTGGTACCGTGACAACACTAGCAGAGACCACAAGACCTGAAATGGGTTTGTCAGACAAAGGAGACATGCAAAATTTGTGTTGGGGGTATAGGAACAGGGTTTTTTTCTGTTCTAGGTGTATTCTGGGTACATTCTATTCCTTAATTTGATGCGATTCTAAAACCAGTGCTGTTGCTGCAGAAATCATTTTGTTTGATTGTTTTGATCTACTACAAGCAGCTGTATCAGTTTTCAACACAGTGATTCTTCAAGCAGTGCAGTTTACTGAGGTTTGAGTGTGAAATTGAGTGATTGTATCCTTTCCCAGAGTAGAGGTGACTCTGTGTTTGAACTGTTTCCAAACAAAACTCAAGTAGATTTTGACAAAGCACTGCCAAGATCAGTTTTTTAGCAAGTCGTCTGTTTCCAATGAGAGTCTGCTGTGTTTACCATTCACATTTACATACGAAAAAAAAAGTTGTGTTTACAAACTGATCTTTTGGTAAAATTTAGGTTTCCATTAAAGGAATGCAGATGTCCTCAGTGAACATTGGTGTCAATCAGTGATATGTGGATGTTCTGATTGTAAAGGAGGTTCTTGACCTAAATAACACTGAATGCAGCTAAATCGCTTGCCTCTGGAAGTTGCCGTGGTGTGTGTGTTTTCCTCTCAAGGTCTTTACTGTGCTAAAGGTGAAATTACACTCATAATCTCTCTGGACGCCCGCCATGCTTACCCAACACACTGTATTACAGCCAGCCAACACAACGACATTCATCTATTCTAAGATTTCTAAAATTCACGTTGCTCATTGTTCAAATTAAGATTTGGAATTAATAGGAGACTCTTTAATACTAGTTGTTTTAATGGGTTTTCGTTGCTCAATCATTTGAAAGCCCAGTGAAACTGAAGTACAGCATGTCCACGAGCTCTAATGCAATGCACTAATCCAGAGCCCAGGGGCACCAGAGATTAGCTCGGATTTACCGTTTTCATGAAGGCAAAAATGACATTATGAATAGAAATTCATTGGCTAGATCAGCGTGCCGGGGGAGGATGGTGCTGCCATGCTGTATTTATATATCCCTCGCTTTAATGTTTCGCACTTTGATGAACTTACAGACAGTCCTCTGTTTTCTGGTTTGCCGATGTGACGTTGCTCAGAGTAAAGGTACACTCGCTCCTGTAAGCTCTTTAAAAATGCTGGAATTATGAAAGTATTAGAGCCAACTCGACAAAACAATGCGATGACATCTGCGCTGCACTTCATTAGATGAAGACAATAACCACGCATGCATAACAGTGCCACTGCTGAATGACGTATCGCCCGAACCCAAGGCTCTATGTAACTCGTAGTATGTGAGACCGCTCCAATGGTCCAAAGGTCATTTGTTCTGTAATTGCGGTGGCATTTATAACCTGTCCGTCCGTAACAACTAGAATTCAAGAGAACGCAGAACCATCTGAAACCCAAAAGCATTGTTTAACAGAGGAAGCACCAAGAGCTTATAATGCTGTCACATGACGGCTATTACTTTAGACAAGCTGTTAAGCAAAATTGTTCAGTAAATCGGCCTTATGCCTTTCCTGGAAGCCCCAAAGGAGCAGACACACTGACAGTAGCTTTTGTACCTGCTCGCAGTGTGATTAGAGGCATTTTTTTCAGAGGTCAAATGTAAAAATACTTCTGTTATGTCATTGATGGCTGGAGTCTGTGACTAACACACAAATACAGGAGCTCTTTAGCTCCTATTATATGAATAATCCTCTGAAGTTATGAGTTTGCACTTTCTAGCCATAGCACAATGACGTGATTAAAGCAGTACTTACAATGTGCCGTATTTACACAATTTAAAATACTGCAATTTACAGTGATGCTTGAAAGTTTGTGAACCCTTTAGAATTTTCTATATTTCTGCATAAATATGACCCAAAACATCATCAGATTTTCATATAAGTCCTGAAAGTAGACAAAGAGAACCGAATCAAACAAGTGAGAGAAAAATATTTTCTTTGTCATTTATTTATTGAGAAAAAATATCCAGTATTACATATCTGTGTGTTGCAAAAGTATTTGAATCTTTGCTTTCAGTATCTGGTGTGACCCCTTTTTGCTACAGTAACTGAAGGTAAAGTTTCTTGTAAATGCTGATCAGTCCTGCACAATAACATGTAGGAGTTTTAGCCCATTCCACTTAAACTCTGTGATGTTGGTGGGTTTCCTCCTATGAACTGCTTGCTTAGGTCCTTCCACAACATTTTAATTGGATTAAGGTCTGGACTTTGACTCAGCCATTCCAAAACATTAGCTTTGTTCTTCTTTAACCATTCTTTGGTAGAATGACTTGTGTGCTTGGGGTTGTTGTCTTGCTGCATGACCCACGTTCTCTTGAGACTCTGTTCTTAAACAGATGTCCTGACGTTTTCCTTTAGAATTTGCTGGTATAATTCAGAATTCATTGTTCCATCAATGATGGCAGGCTGTTCTGGCCAAGATGCAGCAAAACAGGCCCAAGCCATGATACTACCACCACCATGTTTCACAGATGGGATGAGATTCTTAAGCTGGAATGCAGTGTGTTCTTTTCTCCGAACATAATAGCTTCTCATTTAAACCAATAAGTTCTATTTTAGTTTCATCCATCCATTAAACCTTTCTCCAATAGTCCTCTGGCTTGTCCACATGATCTTTAGCAAGCAATTTTCTTTTTGGAGAACAGTGGCTTTCTTCTTGCAGCTCTGCCATGCACACCATGGTTGCTCAGTGTTCTCCTGATGGTGGGCTCATTAACATTAGCCAATGTGAGAAAGGCCTTTAGTTGCTTAGAAGTTACCCTGGGAACTTTTGCAACCTCGCAGACTATTACACGTTCTGCTTTGGAGTGATCTTTGTTGGTCGAGCACTTCTCGGGAAGGTAACAGTGGTCTTGAATTTCCACCATTTGTACACAATCTGTCTGACTGTGGATTTGTGGAGTCCAAACTCTTTAGAGATGGTTTTGTAAGCTTTTCTAGCCTGATGAGCAACATCAACTCTTTTTCCGAGGTCCTCAGTGATCTCCTTTGTTCGTGACATTATTCACTTCCACAAACATGATCAGACTTTAATAAATCCCTGTTCTTTGAATAAAACAGGTCACGTACTGACATTTGATAGTCATTGCACTGACTGAAAACACCTCTGCACAGATGGACTCTAATTTCACCTTTAAATTAACTGCTAATCCAAGAGATTCACATACTTTTGCAATGCACAGATATGTAAAACTGGATCATTTTTCTCAATAAATAATAGAAAGAAAATATTTTTCTCTAACTTGTTTGATTCGGTTCTCTTTGTCTACTTTCAGGACTTATATGACAATCTGAGGATGTTTTGGGTCATATTTATGCAGAAATATAGAAAATTCTAAAGGGTTCACAAATTTTCAAGCAGCACTGTATGTACACACCAGGGATATTCTGTTGGTTGATGGCATTATTACGTTAATAACCATCATAATTCCTTATGTTTACTGTTCATAGGAGGACCTTTATAAGTCATTACTGAAATGACATATAGTATTCAAATATTTATTATATTCTTTGATGACCCAATTAAATAGGGCTTAAATACATCTTTATATGTAGCCATAATTAAAATTGTCTTTGAAATATGGTTAAAGTGTAATGATGAATGTACTGATGAGAATTTATGATAAACTAAACTATACTTTAATTGGATTTCTGTTGAAACTTGAAACATGAAACATGCCATGTATTTAAATATATTTGTAATTACACATTTGTAATGATAAAATAGCAATTTACTACATTTAAATTGTACAACTTTAAATGTAATATCAAATAACACACTGCAGTTAAAAATGATAATCAAGTACATGTGCTTTATTATGTCAGTCAACACATCAAAAGCATGAATTAAAACATAATGATTTAAAATGTATTTTAAAGTAAAACTGTTAGTTTGACATTATTACAAACTGCGCTCTTTAAAAGTGTTTTTAGAAACAGTCGTGAAAGTGTCTCTCTTTAAGTCACTTAAGTTGCCTTGTATTTCATTAATATTAAATTATTTGCAAGTAACATTTTTTATACTTTTAAGTACACTACAAGTGCACGTTCAGTACCTTTTTTTCACAAGACTTATTCAATGTCATGGAAGAAATTGTAGCATACAGTTTTGAACAACATGACTGTGAGAATTATTTCCTACAAACAGTGTTGGGCTAATTACTCAAACAATGTAATATATTACTCATTACTAGTTACTCCTTTCAAAAGTAATAGTGTTACTTTACTTATTACTTTCTGGCAACAGTAATTAGTTACACTATTAGTTACATTACTTTTTCTTCATGCTGCACAGAAGTTGTAACTGTGTATCTTCCACATAAATATTACTAACAACATATTTCTGCCTCATCATTTGACCAAAATCCACATTGGATCGCAGTCAGAAGTTATTACAAACACTCAATAATTAATATTGACATTCAAGTAGAAGTGTTGTATTAATCTCATTAATTGTGTAATTAAATTTCATTAATCTCATTAAATGTGTAGCTTGAAGCTAATTGTAATTTCTCCATTACCCATATACGTTTATATTTCATTATGTATTTAATCAAATCACATAAATTGGTAAGAAACGGTTTAATTTTCCAAAAAGATTTTTAATTATAGTAATATAATGTACCACATGCTGATCAGAGGGATGTGATGCCAGAGTAAAGTAAAGCCACAACTTACACAACAGTGTTCAGATCATGTGTGAGTCGTGAAAATTATGAAAATAAATCTAGAAATGATTTGATTGTTGGATTTTAAATCAGCGGGTTTGAGGCATCAAACGTAACTAAGTAACTAAGCTGTTTTATGGATGGTAACTGTAATATTATTACTGAAATCTTATTAGTAATTAGTTACACTACTAGTTACTGCAAAAAGTAATGTTATTACAGTAACTAAGTGTCTGAGGCTCTCATTCATTCACTAATGTTTTTACATACTACAGGTGCATCTCAATAAATTAGAATGTCGTGAAAAAGTTCATTTTTTCTTGTAAGTTATTTCAAAAAGTGAAACTTTAATATATTTTAGATTCATTGCATGTAAAGTAAAACATTTCAAAAGTTTTTTTGTTTTAATTTTGATGATTAGAGCTTACAGCTCATGAAAGTCAAAAATCAGTATCTCAAAATATTAGAATATTTACATTTGAGTTTCAATTAATGACCATCCCTACAGTATAAATTCCGGGTATCTCTTGTTCTTTGAAACCACAATAATGGAGAAGACTGCTGACTTGGCAATGATCCAGAAGACAAACATTGATGCCCTCCACAAAGAGGGTAAGTCACAGAAGGTCATCACTGAAAGGTGTGGCTGTTTACAGAGTGCTGTATCAAAGCATATTAAATGCAAAGTTGACCGGAAGGAAGAATTAGGGTAGGAAAAGGTGCACAAGCAACAGGGATGACTGCAAGCTTGAGAATACAGTCAAGCAAAGCTGATTCAAACACTTGTGAGAGCTTCACAAGGAGTGGACTGAAGCTGGAGTCAGTGCATCAAGAGTCACCACGCTCAGACGTCTTCAGGAAAATAGCTACCAAGCCACTTCTGAACCAGAGACAACGTCAGAAGCATCTTACCTGGGCTGTGGAGAAAAAGAACTCAGTGGTCCAAAGTCCTCTTTTCAGATGAAAGTAAATTTTGCATTTCATTTGGAAACAAGGTCCCAGAGTCTGGAGGAAGAGTGGAGAGGCACATAATCCATGTTGCTTGAAGTCCAGTGTGAAGTTTCCACAGTCAGTGATGATTTGGGCTGCCATGTCATCTGCTGGTGTTGGTCCACTGTGTTTTCTGAAGTCCACAGTCAACGCAGCCATCTACCAGAAAATTTTAGAGCACTTCATGCTTCCTTCTGCTGACAAGCTTTATGGAGATGCTGATTTCATTTTCCAGCAGGACTTGGCACCTGCCCACACTGCCAAAGGTACCAAAAGCTGGTTCAATGACCTTGGTGTTACTGTGCTTGATTGGCCAGCAAACTCGCCTGACCTGAACCCCATAGAGAATCTATGGGGTATTGTCAAGAGGGAGATGAGAGACACCAGACCCAACAATGCAGATGAGCTGAAGGCCACTCTCAAAGAAACCTGGGCTTCCATACCACCTCAGCAGTGCCACAAACTGATCACCTCCATGCCACGACGAATTGAGGCAGTAATTAAAGCAAAAGGAGCCCCTACCAAGTATTGAGTACATATACAGTAAATTAACATACTTTGTATGAAGTACTTTGTATGAAGGCCAACAATTCACTAAAAATGATTTTTTTTTATTGGTCTTATGAAGTATTCTAATTTGTTGAGAGCCTAAATCATCACAATTAAAAGAACCAAAGACTTATACTACTTCAGTCTGTGTGCATTGAATTTATTTAATACACGAGTTTCACAATTTGAGTTGAATTACTGAAATAAATGAACTTTTCCACGACATTCTAATTTATTGAGATGCACCTGTACATGGATGATGCTTTTGAGAAACATACAATAGAAAGCTACTTACTTGAGCTTTGAGATGCTGTTGTTTGCAGATGTCTCCAGAAAGGGTCAAGGCAGATGTATGAAGTAACACTGCATCTTAAACTGTCCTTGTGAGTGAAATGAAGCCATCCATCTTTCGGTCATGTCTCTGGAGTCCTTGAAAGCGGGATGGTGTTTTTCCAGTCTGAATTAGTCTGGCCAGAGGTCAAGTGCTATCAAAGTAAATGCTTGAGATAATTCTGTGTTTACAAACCTGACCCTCATCGATACTATTTATCACAGAAATAAAACGGTCTTCACAGCGCAGCAGCGTGAATTTTAATTACTTTCTCAAATCAGAGAGGGATAGAAACTCATACAGATGTTGATGTTTTTGTCAGCAGCAGGTATGTTGTAAGTACATTTTAAATAATCTGTGTTATAAATACATATTAAATAATCAGTGTCTTGTGATTGTGACGAATCCCATTGCTGTTGTGCTAAATCGTGCAGAATTTCTGGATCACCAAATGGTTGACTTTATATTCCTGATGCCTCATTTGGTTATTAATAATTTGATCAGTAAAAGCGTAATTCAAGGCCCGTCTCAGTAGAGTGCTTAATGTGCCATACTGTATGTGGGCATGTGGTACAGGGCCAGGGAAAGGTAACCACCTTTAGGACCCTCTCCAATTATCTAAAGCACACTGGTGCTGCATGTCATCACATAATGTACTCCAAAGATGCGGTTTTGTTGTGTGTAAAAGGTTAATAGCTGCTGGTCATGACCCTGTGTCGCGGCTCTTCTGCACTGGCTAGTGTTGATGTCTTTAGTGCAAGTATGAGCTCAAATGTGGAGCTCAACTGGATTTTTTAAATTGGAAACAGCATGTGATAGATCAGTGATCAATGATGATTCCTCCTTCACAAGAATGTCCCTGAATGTGTGAGTGTTATGTGTAATGCTGCTCAAAGTTTCATAACATATGTGACCCTGGACCACAAAACTACTCATAAGTGTCATTTTTTTAAAAAATTGAGATTTATACATCATCTGAAATCTGAATAAATAGCTTTCCATTGATGTATGGGTTATGATGACAATATTTGCCGAGATACAACTATTGAAAATCTGAATCTGAGGGTGCAATCTAAATATTGAGAACAATCCTTAAGTTGTTCAAATGTTCTTAGCAATGCATATTACTAATCTAATGAAGTTTTATATATTATTGTAGAAATTTTACAAAATATGTTCATGAACATGATCTTTACTTTATTAATGATTTTTGGCATAAAAGTTATAGGATTTTGACTTATACAATGTATTTTGCTATTGCTACATATAGTATCTCACGACTAAGACTCTTTTTGTGCTCCATGGTCACATATGTTCTTACTAAAAGCACTGGGCTACATTTGTAACATTTTTCATGCTTTAATTAAAGATTGCATGTTGGGACTTCTGTGAACATGTTTGAGTTTTGAACCAGTGAACTGAAGTATTTGTACATTCCATTCATTTTTGTGCTTGCATTGTTATTATTATTAATATTTTCTCTAACAGTTATTGGAGTCAAATGTGTGGTCTAGCAGTATTGTGTGTTTGTTAGGATGCTATCCTTGGAAAATAGCTCTCTGTGTAGGATTTTATTTGAGATTTTGTATTGCATCATATCAGTAATCAATCACGCAGCTCTCTTAAGATTGGCATCAGCCATTGTAAAACCCAAATCTGGTAACTGTGTAGGGGTTAATGGACTAGGACTAGTTGTCATCCAGTCTTTTTCTCAGTAACTATAGGGTCCAGTCTAATGTATGTGAGTAACAACACAATAAAACAATGCTGACATACACTGAGAGCACAAAGAGGCACAATATATAGAAAATAGATTTTAACTGAATCCGTGTTTTTTTGTGAACATGACATTTTATTTTTTATGAAAGTTCAAGAGAACATATTGTCACATTATAAATGTCTTTAATCTCACTTTTGATAAATTTAATGCATCCTTGCTGAATAAAAGTATTAACTTCTGAAAAAAAAAAATCTTACTGACCCCAAACTTTTGAACAGTAGTATTACGTTTTACATTTGTGCTTTTTCATGCAGTTTGTGTTTAAATTTAGCTGAAAAGCCTGTAATTATTGTTATATTATTATTGTTTGTTATAATGTAACTTAATAGTTCCACTGAGCAACTAACCATAGAGGTATAATGTGACAACATGCCCCACTGTTGGTGCAGTCACAAAAGGTCAATGCTTGGGCTGTAAACCGTTTGTAGCATACTGTATATAAACCCCTTGAGCATTTCCTGAATATTTTTTGAGCATCGGTCGGGATCGTACTTGAGCACATCTGGCTTGTGAGTGACCTTGGATTGAGCGTTTCTTGTGTTCAGCACACAGCACACATCTCTGAAGCCTTCACATGTGGGGGTGTTGTACAGGAAGATGTGAAGCTGAGCTTCCTAATTTAGCCCAGCGCTGTATGATTCAGCTGAAATGCGTGCGGAGCATCGAGGAGTAGCTGAAATCAGGCGCACGATAAATAAAATACACCTCGCTCTCCAATAATAGCCTGTGACATGAGGAGTACGTGTCATTGTTGGAGCCAGAGGCCATGGAACAAAGATAATTTGGATTAGTGGCTTTATAATTATTTTCCTATTGTGCTGTCAGAGAGCTAAATGATTTAATGTTAATGCCATTCCATTAATAACCTGCATTTAACGTAACATAATAACTGAGTGATGTGTGCTAGCGGGTGAGGCGGCGGGCGGGTGAGGAGGTGACTCACAGCGGGAGAAGATGTGTGGGATTGTGGGACGGAGATGGGGTGGATGAATGGACCCTTAGGCTTGATGACATCACTGGACTGACATATAGTTTATGTGTGTGTGTGTGTGTGTGTGTGTGAGAGAGAGCATGTCATTCCAAACTCATACAGTATTGTTCTTTTGTACAAGCTGCTCTTTTTCATACAGTAAAAGATATGGATTGTGATTTTCACTACATTATCCTTCCATCCATCCACAGACGTGTAGGTGAGTAAATGTTGACTTCTCAATGTTAGGAACATTTGCTTAGTGAAAAACACATGTACAGACGGATGAGCAGTGGTGCTGACACTAGCGACATGGGTTTGAGTCTGTCCTGTGGTCTCTGTGCTGTGGGGTTTGCTGCACTGCAGCCCTATGGTGCAGCATTGATATGCGGGGGCCGTCCCAATTCACAGGCACACACTCCATCTGTCCTGCAGCAGAACTCACACACACACTCACACTGATCTTGTATGTGGTGAGGGGTCATGAGGACATGATCAATTTGTTATGATGCTTAGACACATATATTGCCTGTAGAGCATTGCATTCTGGACCTTGACCAGATAAAGGCTCTCCGAATGATGCGCTACAGTACTGTCGATTGAAAAATTAGCTATTGACATGATTGCTAATGAATCTATCACATTTTTTGTAATTTGTATCATGTAATATATATTGAAGATTTTAAAGATTTTTATAAAGAATTTCTAATGCTTTTGAAATTTCTAATGCTTTTCTAATGCTTATCAGAATACAGTAAAAACTGTAATATTGTAAAACAACACAATATTAGGCTATACAATATATAACAACTGTTTTCTACTGTAATATATGCTGAAAAGCTGAATTTCCAGCATCATTACTGCAGTTTTTAGTGTCACATGATCCTTCAGAAATCTTCTTCATCATTCCCTCCATTGTTTTCTGATCGAGGGAACGGAGATGCTATGTCAAATGACATTAGGGGACTCACTTGGGAGCCCCAATCACCTCTGAGTAGTACAAACACAGCCAATGAGAACTGGCGAGTGGAATTTGCTTGCCAAGCCACTCCCCCAGACATATGGGTATATAAGATGGCAACTCAACATGCAGTTGTGGCCCAATGGTTAGATACAAACTTGTAACCCAAAGGTTGTGGGTTCGAGTCTCGGTACCGGCAGGGATTGTAAGTGGGGAGAAAAAATAATCAGCGCTCTCTTCCACCTTCAATACCACGAATGAGGGGAGACCTTTGAGCAAGGCGCTGAACCCCCAACTGCTCCCTGGGCGCCGCAACAAAAATTGGCTGCAAAAATTGGCTGCCCACTGCTCTGGGTGTTTGTTCACAGTGTGTGTGTGTGTGTGTGTTTGTTTATTACTCACTGCTGTGTGCACATGGATGGGTGAAATGCAGAGCACAAATTCTGAGTATGTGACACCATACTTGGTCACACATCATGCCCTTTTCTTTCCTCATTCAGGTTTATACAAAGGAGTCGAGGCGAAATCCTGGCCATTCAGGTTACGACGATTGACAATGCAGATGTTGTGAAGCAACAGCGTGTCACCGATAAATGCATTTGCATGATCGTAACCTACCCAGCTCCCCATGTAAACCCCATAGTCTTTTATACCATACCAGTATGCTACCATTGCAGTGTTGTCCATCTAGATCAGCATGTGCTTGACCTGAAGCAGCGAACGAAACCGGCACATTGCGAGCAACACTGCTAGCAACTCCAGGCAATTGATATGCCATTGCAGTCAAGGTCCTGTCCAGGAGTCCAGGTCTGACTATGGGGTGAAAGTCTGGTGACAGATCGGCGTGATGGTCATGTGATGTATGCCACGGTGCCATGCCCATTATAGGTCTGCTGTTCAGCCATTGCTGAAGCAGTCTATTATGCATAAATCATATGCACTGGGGAGAACTTGCTTTTCTCCCAGTTGACCCAAAGCCACATATTGGCTGAGGTGCCTGAGCAGCAGGCCCCTGTGCTTACACAACAGATCTCGTGAGTGAGCTAGAATAAGCCAGTCGTCGAGATGAGGGTACGGATGCCCACCTCCCGTAGTGGGGCAAGGGCACTCTTTGCCACTTTTGTGAAGATGCGGGGAGACAGGGAAAACCCGAAGAGATGGAACATGTGCAGATATGCCCTACTCTTGAAAGCAAACTGAAGAAACGGTCTGTGTTGAGCGAAAACCACAATGTGAAAGTGCGCTTCCTTCAGGTCAATTACAGCAAACAAGTCTTGGGGGTTGTAAGCTATCTTGTGGAAGTAAGGGTTGTAGTATCTGCTTCATCTTGGCTGGAGGGACAGGTTCTCGTGCGTCCTTTGCCAACAGGGTTGTCTTTGTCTGCCACTGAGGTGAAAAGAAGGCAGCTGAACCTGGGGGATGCCTGGTGAATTGAGTCTGATTGTCTGAATGAGCCAGTGGGATGGCCTGGGAAACTCTAGCCAGGCTCCCAAGCTCTGTGTGGCACCAAAGGGACAACCAATCTACCCGTGGAAGGGCAGTGAGGAGGACCACTGAGGCACAACTCAGGAGGCGATGCATCCCGAAGTAAAATCAGTGAGTAAAGAGTGACTCTTACCTGTTCCATGGATCCCCCAAGAAAGCAACGTGTCCTCAAAATACAAGCTCTTGGCCTGTGGCAAAAGGAGGGGATGGGGAAGGAAGCGAGGAGGCACAGCATTGCTCACTGCCAGACTACACCCAGTATGACCCAAAGACTGAGGAAATTGGTCTTTCATTGAAACATTGTGCGCCATTGAGCCAGTGGAAGAATGGAAACAAATAGAAACAAAGGATTCTCCACCTGGCCCTCCTCTGGGGGAAGAAGTGGTACTATCACCACCTCTTGATAAACATTAGCTTTCCTCCATTTCTGGGTTGCCTGTCTCAGGGCCGCTTTGCTGTCCAATTGGCAGGTTTGGCGGCTGGTGCCATCTAGTGTTGGGGTACTCAGATTTGGACTCTGACATTTTGGACACAAAATTTTCCAGAGTACAGACAATTCCATGTTATGTGTTAATCCACTCAATCTTAATTGGTTAAAAACGACTCGACTTGGACTCAACAAGGTGGACTCGGACCCAACACTACATCTATCAACATCCAGTCCCTATTCAGAAGCCCCATAGGAGATGCTAGGGCCACCATGCGATGGGCCCACAATCTCTCTCAGAAGCTCGATGGCACACGATGTGCCGGAGGAATGGGAGGTCCATGTTGATTGGCCTGGTGATTGAGTGAATCAGTGTTAAACAGACCAGTGTACCATTACCTCCATACACCTGTAATTGATTGTGCAGGATTGGCTCATGCAGCGCTTGTGTCCCATGAGGATACATGCATGCATGTGTGCTCCAAAACATCTATGAGTATGAATGAAGCTGTGTTTGAGTACCAGCTTAAATATATTTTAGGGACAAATTTGTATCCAGAAGTGACCTAAATATCTGGCAAAACCTCCATTGGGGATATAAAACAGTATAAACAAAGTATGTCCCCCCCCCCCTTTCTGTTAGGTTAGGTTTAGGTCTTACAGTAGTATTCATAACTAGCTGTATGTAAAACCAATAGAAGTCTCTTGAATGTCCCCATTTAGGGTGTTATATAGCGACAGATCTGAAGTGTGCTCTAGGTAGGTTTATCTGTTTAGTAAGGTTAACTCAGGAGGTGAAGATAGATAGTCTGAATTGAGTGTGGAGTCTTGCTGCTGTTGTCTCTCTGTCTCCAGGGATGTGCACTGTCACCAGAGAGAGAGAGAGACACTGAGGGAGAGGCTCAGAGCAGCAAGATCTATTCCTGTATCCCTCTTTAATTAACATGTTGTGTATCTACAGTATTTTGTTCTTATGTTTTTTAATTAAGGTGTCTTAATGCAGATCGTTTTATCCATCCATCCGTCTGTAAAAAATTAAATAAAATATTAGTAATAATAAAATAAAAAAATGTATAACATTTGGATAAAAAAACAATATGCTCGAAGGATTGATGAGGTGCTGGGTTAATGAATATTAATAACATTTTCTGCGTTCGCTTGAACTGATTTGCTGAAATCAAAACAGGGACGGTAGTTGGTGAGTGCCAGCCAATGAGATTGGTGTTTGTTTAAAAGTTCCACCAACTACTGAAGGAACCATTTTCCTTCTACTGATAATACCAATTTATGAATAATTCTAAATGAACTATTCATGAACTAAATGAACTATATGGATAAAAGCGTCTGCTAAATGATTAAATGTAAATGTAATGAACTGCTAAAATATATTTCTGCATAGCATTCTGACAGAAATATACAACAGAAAATATTATTTACATTTAGCGCAACAATTCTGCATGGTATGTTAGAGTATGACTCTCTCGTTCCCTCTGTCTAACATGTGTGAGAGAAACACTGAACACTTTCAGCCAAGCAACAGCAAGACAGGCACCTTCACACTAGACTTTACAGTGCGTCAAATATGTTGCGCACCTTCTGATAAGAATTGAAAACGTGTGCTTTAATCTTAAGCGCACAGTCAGAGTGTTCAGCGAGTGAAAATATATCTGTGTTAAACTTATATTTAACCTCTAACTCACAAATTGGTGAGTGAAATCTAACAATTTATTAGCTAGTTGGTAATGTTATACATTATTTAGTCACCCAGCATTAAAATTTAGTCACATATGCAAGTGATATATTCACATTGTAGAGGGTTGGGGGCAGTCGTGGCCTAATGGATAACGAGTCGGACTTGTAAGCGGAAGGTTGTGGGTTCGAATCTCAGGTCCGGCAGGGATTGAAGGTGGGGATTGTGAATGAACAGCACTCTCTCCACCTTCAATACCATGACTGAGGTGCCCTTGAGCAAGGCACCGAACCCCCAATTGCTCCCCGGGCGCTGGAGCAATGGCTGCCCACTGCTTCAGGTGTGTGTTCACTACTCACTGCTGTGTGTGTGCACTTGGATGGGTTAAATGCAGAGGACCAATTTTGAGTATGGGTCACCATACTTGACAATACATCACATTATTTTTTTTTTTTATTTATTTATTTATTGCGAGTATGCGAGTTTGCAGGGCAATGCAGAATATACGTGAGAGATAAATTTACTACTAGAATATTTAAATACGGATGATGATTGGATGATAACATGTTTAAAATCATCAATAAGCTTTGTTAATGGTAACCGGTTCCGTGACTGCACTCAAATTTACTCCATGTGACCTATTCAGTCTGCTGAATTTAATAACTTAGTAACAGGCTAGTAGGTAAAAATCACATTTTATACTAAAATACATTTCCTGTAGCAATTAATTCATGTTCCTTTATTAGACTATGGAAACATATTTTATCAGACTCAACATACCTTGAACTTTTTTGGGATCTAGCAGCTTTGAGTAAGAAGTTCTTATCCTTTATGTCTCTTGAAGGAGTCCTAGCTGGTGTAGCGGTATTTAGTGATGAGTGACTTTTGATGAGATCCACACTGGTTTCACAAGTGTATATAATCAGCACAAAAACTGTGAGGCAGGAACTTCATGGAATGGGTTTCTATGGCCAAGCAGCTGCATGCAAGCCTCACAATCACCAAGTACAATGGCAAGAGTGATATGGAGTGGTGTAAAGCATGCTGACAATGGACTCTGGAGCGGTGGAAACCTGCTCTGTGGAGTCATGAATCATGCTTCTCTGTATGGCAGTCTGATGGGTGAGTTTGGGTTTTCTGGATACCAGGAGAACGTTACCTGCCTGACTGCATCCTGACAACTGTTTGGTGAAGTTTGGAGGAGGAGGAGGGATAATGGTATGGGGCTGTTTTTCAGGGGTTGGGCGAGCCCCTTCAAATCATAATGCTTCAGCATACCAAGACATGGAGGTCCCTTTTCTATTCCAAACTGCGTTCCATTCGGAAGGGCTCATCCCTATGCCCTAATCCCTTCAAAGGGTTTACCCTCTGGAGTGAGAGCTTTGAACGGTTGAAGGTGTAGGGGACCAAACAACTGTTCCTTGAAGTGCCCTTCTGCGTCATCATCCTGTGCCCATATGGAGGCGCCGTGATCATGCACAAATCAAGGTCCATAAAAATGAGTTCTATGTGGAAGAGCCTGACTTGCCCACACAGAGCACCAACACCTTTGGGATGAACTGGTACAGAGATTGCGACCCTCTCACCCAACATCAGTGTCTGACCTAAAAAAAAAAATGAAAATACTGAATAAATGGACAAAAATTCCCACAAAAACCTATCTATCTATCTATCTATCTATCTATCTATCTATCTATCTATCTATCTATCTATCTTGTCCCATCTCTTCATGTCTCTCTCTCTCTGTGTTCTGCAGGGTTCACTCCCTCCCTCCACCTCTCCCTCTCTCTCTCTCTCTCTCTCTCTCTGTGTCAGTGTGTTGTGTAGTATGGTTGAGGCTGAGTGTGTGCACGTCTCTCGGTACAGATGCTGAAGGGTGATTTCTCTTCTCTGTGACTCACAGCGTTGTGGATTTGACATGATCGTCTGGTTCAGTAAGTAAAACTCACCTATGCTACTAGTGCCGCATCATTTTAAGGTTAAAGCATGTTTGTGGTGGCGATCCTCAATGCGGCGTGCAGGAACGTGGAGCAGCTGTGCTGAAATGCATGTGTGTGTCTCTGTCCTTCAAATGCAGAAGGTTGGCATGCTGGCAGGTGGGGACACATTAGGTTTCGCTCCGTGTCTCAAACAAGCCCGCGGAGCTCCTGACCAGTGTCACAGCTGTTTTTTCTCTCTCTCTGGAAGCTCCAGTTACAGTTGAATGGGATTATGTCAAAGCTCTCCTGCATGGGTGCCCTCAGATACGCCTGAGCACAGACAGATTTTGCTGCCGAGCTGCGACGGGGATGGTTCCTGACACTGTTGAGTTAAACCGCTTCAGAGTAAGTCAGGTGGTGTAAAGTTTGTCGTGCGGATGTAGATTTTTAATGCGGACAGGGAAAGATCGTCTTCAGGGGATGTATGGCGGTGACCTCCAGAGTAGTAGCTTCACTGCGACAAACAAGTTTTTTTGGAAGTGGTGGATAGGCTAGGTAAGAACACAAGGGGGATCTCATCCGTTCCGATGTCAGTGACATTAACAGAAGTGCTGTGGATCATTATGTACTAAAATCTTAGGTGAAATGTGCTATTACAGCAAACTTGTTATGAAGATAACATGCATGTTGAAAAAATGTACTTGAAAACATTATATTGAGTTTTTATACAGCAATGCAATATCTGAACAGGTTAAGCTGACTTTATAAATTGTAGACAACTGCATGCTCAGCATTTTAGTCATGTATTAGGTGTCATATGCACAAGTGCTTCAGCTGTAAATGTGTGTCTGCTGTAATTACTGCAGAAATTGACTTCTGCTGCTGCTGCTGTGGCTCGTCCTTCATCATGCCCGGCAGCGGGAGGCTCGCTCATTACTCGCGCGTGTGGGGGTGTATGATTGTATCTGTAGGGGATCAGGTTAGTGCATGTTGCATTCTGATGCGTCATCCCCGTGCACATGTGCCGGACGCTCACGAGCCCACAGCTGGGCTATGACAGACAGAAGTGCAGCCCGCGGTGCCGGATCGTCTGTCACACGGAGTGAACGCGCCGCGGATGAGGTCAAATGGTTTGCGTTATCCTGGAGGGATCTTTTTCTCTTTTATTCACAGCTTGTCTTTGTGTTTGTGCTCAGAGTACAGTATTAATCATTAGCTCAGGGACTGCAGGGTTTTGAGTGGGTGGGGGGCAGCTTTGTGATCTACCGCCATTCAGTACAAATAAACCTGGCTAAGGCATGCTTCATTATTACAGGCCCATAATGAATGGCTGTGTTACATAAATTCTGTAAAAAATAAAATCAGATGCATTTCATATAGTTAGGTACATTCAAGCTCTAAAGACTGGAAATATAGTACAATGCTGATCATTTATACATTGTTTGAACTGTAAATAGAAATAGCAGACATACGATAATGTAGCTTTTTCGCTATTAGTGTTCATAGTGTTAAACTTCAGCGTGTGTCGTCCTGAAGTAGAGACCCTAGAAACCAGAACATCTCAGAGATTTTCATGCTGGATAGATTGAAAACACTTAAGCCTAAAGTATACTTCGACCATCTGCTTTGCATATACAACAGCGCATGCGCAAGGTGACTGGCAATATGCACAGTTGTGCATTAGTTGAAGAAAAGTGTGATACAAAACAACACGTTAAAATAGAAGAAAAACACATAGCATATCTTTTGCTTAATTTTTTTGTTCTTTCTTTGCATTAAATGGCAGATTCTCTATTTTTCGTTTTCTGTCCTTTAGAGCGAATGTCCTGTGAATGACATGACTCAGTGCTGCCCTCTGATGTCTTGGAGAGTATAAAAAGCTATTGTACTGCGCATGTGTCGCAGAACACAGAAAATGAAGTATACCTGGGCCTTAAGAAACCACCTTAACAACAGCTAGCAACTAAAAAAACCTCAGAGCACATCGCCACCGCATAACAACATCCTGGCATAGTAGCAGTGAGTCCTGCGCACTGTATGTCCTGCACTCTTATTCACATAAGCATTTCAGGATTTAACAGCAGTCGCTTTTGCAAGTGTTATTTTCATAGATCACCTCATCACAGCAGATGTTTGGCAGCTTCTCCCCTCACGCACATCCCAAGATGCTGTTCTTCACATATCATCAGCCTCAGAATCACGTGTTCAGCTGCAAACCTACATACACAGGGTTCCTGCTGATGCATTCAGCTCTGGTTTGACACATGCATGTCATGTAGTTGTTGGGGTCTCATGGGCTCTGTCCCAAATGTTGCACTTGATCATGCGCTGTTACAGTGAACATCATGTCCTAGCAGGTTGCTCATGAGCGCCCCTCACGTGTCCTGTAGTTGAGCCCTACAGCGATCCACTACTCCACAGCCATTACGTCACCAAAGCGTGGCCTCGGAGGAGGACTTGGAGCCCGAGGGCTTAAAGCATTGCATTTAGTTTAATGGCAATGAAACAGACAGACGAATTGGTTTGTCTTCTGTGAGTAAACCCATAGCAGAACTATTCACGCACAACTGAAAAATCATTTACTCATCATTTACTAATTCACTTTAAATCCAGACTATATCCAGCAGTGATGAAAGTGCAATACTATGAAAATAGTCAGTGCTGTTTGTCTGCACACATTGATCAGTAGAGACTGCTAACTAGTTGCATTGTTCAGTAGTGTGAGTGTAGTAGCTGGTTTTAGCTTTTGTGGTAACAGGCTTGTTTTTCCAGGGAATGGTGGTGTAACATGACATTGTTTTTGTCACAGTGAGTTTGCCTGCAGCTTTACAGCCAAACAAACAGAGTCTATAAAAACAAGCTCTCTTAAACTGTTCTCTCATTGAAAGTCTGATTCAATATGCACAGACCATTCATTTGAGCAAACTTTTTCATAGAGTACCTTGTAACTTAGTGAGATACGGGTTCAGATCAGCTTCCCAAACACTGTCAGCTTCATGTGAGGATGAGAAACGTTCTCACATGTACAGTATCAGTACAGTAGTTGTCATGTTAGTCTGTAAATGAACTGCATTGCAGCGCTGCAAATGGGCTAATCTCTCTTAAACTGCCATAAATCATCATTTATCATTTATAGTACATGACTCACTGAATGAAATATGATTCATGCAGCTGTTGTATAATACTTTATTAATGGCATCTGAACAGCTGTCCTTATTGTTAAGTTATTCCGCAGTGAGCCATTAGAAGTTATCTGAAACCTTTACATTGCAAAAATTGTGCTTGTAAGTAAACAACATTGACATTTATGCATTTAACAGATGTTTTTATTGATAGTTATTTACAGTGCATTCATGGGATTCAGTTCAACTGCTTTTTGACACAAGCAAAGGGTGAATGTTTGCGGCTATTTTATAACGGCTTTAAAGGGATAGTTCACTCAAAAATGAAAATGAAATCATCATTTAAAGGGCATACGGGCCGCGTGTGCTTGTCCATACAATGGCAGTATATATGGTGATTAGCATGAGGCTTTAAAAAAAAGACGTAAAAGTTTCACAGAGATATCCCATGCGACACATGCCGTATATTCCAAGTGTTCTGCGGGTATACGATAGTGTTTGGTGAGAAAAAAATTTGAAATTTAACAAATATCCTGACTTGGCCATCATGAGACTATTAGCGCTGCAGTTCACTCCAACTCGCCCAGGAAAAGCTTGTGAAAAATAAAAATGTGACATGAAATACAATCCATATGCATTTTACACTCTCAGAAAAATGGTATCTTGTACAACAGCTTGTCACTGGGGCAGTTCCCTTAAACTGACCATCTTTACCCCTAAAGGGTGCATAATAGTACCACAAGAGTACATATTACTATCTTAAGGGTACACATTACTACTCTAAGGTGCTAATATTCACCCTTTGGGTAAAGAAGGTACAAAGGTGTTTCTTTTGAGGGAACTGCCCCAGTGACAAGCTGTTAGTACACCTGAAGGTTTTTCTGACAGTGAATTAACAATTTCATTCTAAATATTAAATGTTTCATTATACAAATCAATATAAATAACTATAAAATTAATAATCAATAGCAAATACACAAAGGTAAATGTAAGAAATCTCTAGTAGTGCAGCTTCTGAACTAAATGTGCAGATTCATGGAGTTAAATAGTATGAGAAGATGAATTCTGTAGACCAGCTTGGACAACATATTTAATATTTCATGTGTTTTTCAGATCTGCGTGCATGCTTTGACACATTACAGTATATGAGGCAGAGAGCACAGATGAGTCTGCATAGTCAGCCCTTCTGAAGCTCTTCTGCTGTAGAGATGGATCAATACGTCGGTCTTCAGATGCCTCGTCATGCTTTCCCATCTCATGTATTCTCACCAATGGAAAATAGTTTGGAAACATTGAAGCATTGAGCAATCTAGAAGCATTGAGGTTACACACTTTATCTTTAACCAAGGCTCAACTGGGAGGAGAATGACTGACAGATGATTACTTGACAAGTCCTGCCCACTTACTGAAACACTAGCTTCATTAACCAAAGAGACTCTCCGGTACATTTGACTTATTTCACTGCATTACCTGTATCAGCCAGGAACATGTCCTTGATGCTTGTGTACTGTCCCAAATCAAAAGAGCCCACCTGTAGTCTCGGCAGAGCACACTGCACAGAATATCCCACAATGCAATTCAGGCCGACTTGATCTATTTCCAGTGTGACAAATAAACCAGAAATCATGATGCATTCCATCTCGGAACCGTGACTTGAAGGGCTTTCCAGTGAAAAGTTCCAACTGGGATCTCAGAGATTCCGACTTCCAAGTACAAATAGTAACTATTCTATTCTATTCTATTCTATTCTATTCTATTCTATTCTATTCTATTCTGTTCTATTCAAATTCTATTCTATTCTATTCTATTCAATTCTATTCCATTCAAATTCTATTCTATTCTATTCTATTCTATTCAAATTCTATTCTATTCTATTCAAATTCTATTCTATTCTATTCAAATTCTATTCTATTCTATTCTATTCTATTCAAATTCTATTCTATTCTATTCTATTTTATTCTATTCAAATTCTATTCTATTCTATTATATTCAAATTATATTCTATTATATTCTATTCTATTCTCTTAACTATTCTCTTTTGTTATTTGATCAGATTTTTAAAAGACATTTTACACAAATGAAATTTGACGCATGCAGTGTAATGAACGGTAGCATACTACTGTTTGAAACATCTACAGTATCTTTACAGGAGTCCATGGTAGAAACAAGTTTCCATAGTAGGCTTTAAAAAATAAAAAGGTGATTGCAACAGTTTATATCTCACTATTGTGACTTTTTCTATCTATCCATCCATCCATCTTGGCGGAAACAAGCTTCCATAGCCTACTGATTCACTTACTACTTAAAAATAAATAAATAAAAATAAACATTAGATAGTCTAGTGCACTGTCCTGCAAGCACCCCTGCCCTGCACCTTTTGTATGTCTCCCTTGTTAGACACACCCAATTCAGGTCTTGCAGTCTGTGTCTGATAAGGGAGACATACAAAATGCGCAGGGCAGGGGTGCTTGCAGGACAGGTTTGAAAACCACTGGTCTAGTGTATACTACATTGTATACTATATACCTGTAGCCATAGTAATGCTTGCCTTAGCAAACAGCAGTGATGAATGTGCTATGGTTATGTCAGTCAGAGATGGTAAATATGATATTTTGATGAACTGTACTGGTAATTTTTGCCATGCAGCTGAAGTAATGTGTACAGTATGGACTACTGTTACAATGCTCTTTTGATGCTTTGTGTCCGTTTTGATGCATCGTATGTAAATGGAAAAGAGCGGCAGGCACATTATTCAAAACTTATTTTGTGTTTCACAGAAGAACGAAAGTCATGTGTGTTTGAAGGTTTTTTGAGTGAACTGTCCCTTTAAGATGTGGATGATTCCTCTGATCAGAGATGTTGCAGCATTGCAGTAGTTTATTCAGATGTTGCTCAGGACTTGCATTTATAAATGTTAATGCTGAACGGATTTGGAAGTACTTGTACTCAAATAGATCATCTGTTCTTCCCATTTACTTCAATGATGGAAATCAGTCCATGCCAGCTGTGTTTTAGATGCAGTTCTCATGTCGAATTGAATTGATTTCTCTGGCAAACCCGAGAGACATTTCGCCCCCTCACAACACTGTGAGCGTCCTCCCATGCAGCCGTATCTGCAAAGCAAAGGTGACATCCTCTGCGGTAGATCAATATGCACCGTCAGCAGATAATGGAGCCCTGGGGACTCGCAGCGGTGGACTGCACACGGTGGACCTGCAGACGTGACATCTGAGAGGGCTTTCACTGAGCGCAGCCGCCGGAGGTCCCCTTACAGAGAGACTGAGGGCAGCGGGGAGTCATGTGTGTGGCCAGGAAGTGACACGTCATCTGCTCTCTCTGAAACGTATCCCACCCATCGCATTAAAGGGCAGCGCGCCGCGGCTCCGCTCTCACATCACCGTCATGATGATGCTCTTCAGCTCAGTCGAGCGTGCATCTTTACGCATTTGCATTCATTCCTGGTCTGGATGCATTTCTAAATAAAACTTAAAAAGAATGTTTGTCACACAAGACGAACTATTTTAAATCCTGTGTCAGTCCTTGCAGGTTATTCTGGTTAAAAACCACCTCTGTAATCACAATGTTCAACATTAACGCTCTTTAAAAGTAATTTAATAATTCTCAAGGCATATTTCACCCCCAAATCAAAAGAACGACGCTGAGATTAAATATGGTGAAGAAGCCTATTTTTAGGGCCGTTAAGATCCGTGGAAAGTGAGTTTCCCATATGAACGTAACCTGTGGTGTGAGGCTCCTGGAGCAGTAAGATCAGCGCTCTGCACACCTTCACATGTTTGGGCAGCTCTTTCACCAGCGCTGGCATTGAGAGACAGCATGCATTAAGGTCTTGGCGGCAACAAAGGCGATCTCTCAAGCCGTGGTTTGCGTGCAGTCATGTGAGAGACATAGCGTGTAATATCCAGCACTCTCCGCAAAGGCCTGACAACCCCGGAGCGATCCGCGGTGTCATTCTTCAAAAGACCCTCTCTCACCATGGACAAAGGAGGACTCTTGGGAAGAAAAGGCAGCATGGCTCGCAATCTCTTTACCCTTTACACCAAAATGGCTTTCAGTGGCACCCTTTCATCCACAGCTATTTGTTTCAAGAATCCCCCCGACATTTCGTCAAAATTACATTATGTTGCAAAATCAAAGTCGTGACAATGCAATGAGTGGTGCTAAAAGCATTCAGTTTTATCCGAAACAGATGAACATGAATCTGGCAACATTCTGTTGGTTGTTGTATGTATTGTAGCAGTTCTGTAGCATTTGTTAATAACTTAGCATCTACACATTTGTAACTATTTTGTCTTGCTTCTACGAGTTTTGAGCTCTTTTATCATGACTCGTGTTTCGCAGGACTCATACACGAGCGCTTCACATCACAAGTGTAATGCTGCACCGGGTGTGCTATCGAGCAAGTTTACTACATCAGAAAAGCTGATTATGTGATGAAAAAATGACAAAATGTATTAGTTTACAAATCATGCACTATGGTAAAAGAGTTTTCAGCTTATAACATAGTATTGTGTAAGGAACCACACAAAAATAAGTCTTTATTATTCGATAATCTGCCCTGTTTTTTAAATGGAAAAAAAGTTTCTGCATTTGCTGTTCGATTGTGCAGTGACTTTCATGTATAAGAAAGTTTTTGGAGTTTTGCAGAAATTTAGGTAGAGGCATATTTTTCTAGTGAGCCTGTGTTATTAGCTATGTTTCCATCCAAAGATTCAAATTAATTTATGCGCAAAACTGGAATATCGCATAAAACATTTGCGAATAAAGTACCGTTTCCATCCAACGAGTCAAAGAGAACAAAATCGTCACTTCCTGGTAAACTGTGGCACTAAATATCACTAAGAATACAGGAGAAGCCACTGAATATAAACATTTTCATATATGACATAAATTACTTGCACCTCAGAGCGAGCAGACGAGACACAAAAAATGCGGTTATTACTTTCGGAGGTGGATGCTGATTTTTGAGAACGCAGTCATGTAAGACAATTATACAGAAATACTTTGACGACAGACTTTGCTCAGATGACCATAACAACATATAGATGCTGTGAACGACATCAGTCCGCTGGTTAGTCAAGTTATCCCGTCTCATAGCACAAAGTCACATGACTTTTTCGATGCGCATGGAGGAATTTATTCGGTAAATGTTTTTCCATCGTAGTTTATGCACATTTTTTCTTACCGGATAAAAAATTGATCCTACTCAAATGTGCGCATAAGTTTTTTATGCACATTTTTAGAATTTATGCACATCTTGGTATTTCCATCCAGCGTTTTTTTATGCGATAATCCAAAATGCGCATAAAAATAGGTGGATGGAAACGCAGCTATAGACAGTTACAGTGCTGTAGTGTTTAAGCTTCAAAAATGTTCTTATGACTCATGCAGTATGTTTGCTGTCGTATGTCAGCATTCATTGTACTGCATGACAAGCAGTGGTCAGTACGATTCTCCAAATGTTAATCATTTTGGGGTGAAATATTCCCTCCATGTTCAGGCAGAAAGTGAAAGGAGCAGAATGCTCTAGTTTCTGTATGTTGACAGTGCAGTGTTGAAGAGTTCACTGTGCATTACCGCCATCATTAATGTCTCTCCTCATTTCACATGGTGCAGGGTGCGTCCTCACCGCCTCGCTCCTTCTGCAGATTAGCAGGGAACGATGATGCTCCCGCGTTCTTCAGCAGTTTATACTGCACAGTTACAGTAGGGGGCAGAGCTTAAAAAAAGATCCTCTGAAGTTACTATCACTATACTGTATATCACCAGACCCATCTACACAACATAATGATGGTGTCAGCTACAACTCATCTGACTACTAACACTGACATTGAAACCATATATATATATATACTGTATATATTTGGCCAAACACTTTAGAACAGTATGATTAACATATTATATTTTGATGCATTTATTTATATTTAAACATAGTAATGATCAACACAATTTATCTAAAAATTACACGTGCACACAAAAAAAATATGTAAAAAAAACCTAAAAAGTCAATTCTATGATTTAAATACCTGAACAAACCAACTGACTATGAATTGCGGAGATTTTAGGCAAGTGTGCTTGATATTGCCTCACTTTGCTCGGCTGTTAAACTGTGTGAGCAGTAAAATGTGACAAAACTAGCATTTTGTAATAATAAACCACTACTCACTGGAAAACAGCTTATTGTTATTTGGAACTATAGTCACATTACTGACAAATGCAGTTAAAATAGTGCCGTTGTCCAACGCTGCAAAGTGCACAGACATCATAATATATCCCATACTGACTGAATTCACATGTAGAGGAGTGTTTAAACTAACAATTACATCTTCATGTTCATTTACAATTAAATGTGTCTCATTAAATAATAATACAGGTCTACATTAATAATGAAAATGCCTGCACTTCCTCGGATTGCTGTAGCATGTCAACTAGCTAACTAACTAGGAAAGAGCAGCTACTGAGAAGAGATACTGGTTAAAGAGAGGAACGAAAAGCACAGAGTGCTCCATAGACCTTAGTCACTATAGCACCATATTTCATTTCTGAAAGGAACGAAAACAAGGCGTTGAAGGACGGAAGTACAGTGTGTTTCAGTACTGTTCATCTTCCCAAAAACTCTCCAAAGACACTTTCAACAATCTACATGAAACAGTTTTAAAGTTGTATGTTTTGAGATGTGATCAAGTGTCTCTCTCACAGCTATATTAATGCTATCGATCCCGATGAAAGTCTGCTGTTGGAAGGATGCTACTGTAAAGGCTGATTTTGTCTGATAGTTGTTATTAGAAATTATAGAAGATGCAGAAATTAGGACATTTCATCAGTGTAAATAATCCCTGTTCTATTAATAATTACATATGTGACCCTGGAGCACAAAACCAGTATTAAGTCGCTGGGGTATATTTGTAGCAATAGCCAAAAATACATTGTATGGGTCAAAATGACAGATTTTTCTTTTATGCCAAAAATCATTAGGATATTAAGTAAACATCATGTTCCATGAAGATATTTAGTAAGTTTTCTACCGTAAATATATCAAAACTTAATTTTTGATTAGTAATATGCATTGCTAAGAACTTCATTTGAACAACTTTAAAGGTGATTTTCTCAATATTTTTATTTTTTGCTCCCTCAGATTCCAGATTTACAAATAGTTGTATCTCAGCCAAATATTGTCCTATCATAACAAACCATACATAAATGGAAAGATTATTTATTCAGCTTTCAGATGATGTATTAATCTCAATTTTGAAAAATTTACACTTAAGGCTGGTTTTGTGGTCCGCGGTCACATATTAGTTAAAGGTGATATTTTATCTTCAACAGTACACCCTCTGCCCAACATACAGATATTTGCCGTCTCTCATTAAACTGTATTGCTTTTTCCAAACAACTCATATATAGTAGACCAATATTATATTATGGAAGCCACCAGTATCAAATAATAAATGAGCTGTAATTAATAAACGTGCTGAGTTATATTCAATCATTTCAACATGTCATTAAGGTTGTTTGAATAACTGCTAATCAAGGCATCTTTTGAATGTTTTAAATGTGTGAGCTCAGCTATATATGATTATACTGCTGTACAGGTTTATGTTCAGTCACAGATTGTCACATTAGAAGCTGTGGAGGCCTGGACGAATCTCCCTGTATTGTATATTATTCCTATTAAAAGAAACAAAGCAGTCCTGATAAGGCAACTTATGTTTCTAGTGACACTCCTCACGTTGCTTTGAAATTTCTTGCATAAGTTTAGAGGACTTCCTAAAGATCTGAAGTTTCAACTTGTACCGTGTTTACATTTTGAACACATAATTTGTCTTTGTCAGTCTTTTCTTTGCTTTCATAAATCAAAACATAATTAGACTCGGAGTGCAGGTGCTCTTTGGGATGGTTTGTCACCTCATTTACAGCGATAGCATCTTGTGCTGAGAGCAATATCTTCCTGAAAGCATTGTTGAAATATTGCGTATGGAGTTGTAGTGCTGTTGCGTAGTCTGTTCAGATTATGCACAGTGTTGTTTCACAGTGATGATCTGTCACAGCATCCAGATAGGAGCAGCTGCACCTGTATTATTACCTGTAGTAACCTTCTGGAGGACTTCATTATGCCTCCCTGAGAGCGGTACGTTAACGATCATTGGCAAAGCTGGTGTTGGGAACAGGAGTGGATATTGATTAGTCCTGAAGGCACATGGAAAGCAGGCCCATCCCATACAAGGTCACTCGTTCCCACCGTGATTTCAGCAAGAAACATGTCCTGCTTGGCAAAATCATGCTAGAGAGCTTCACTAATAAATGTTTGGACAGAAATTATGGTGCTCCATTCATAGAGGTGCTGTGTCAGGACTGATGAGCCATTAACTAGTAAAAAACTCATATATTTAAAATACATGTATTTCATACTAAGTATAGTTCAAATCTATTGAGGTATTTACTGACATATCGCTCAAGACTTACTGATATAAAAATTATAATTCAACTTTATGTGGAGTACTACTTGTGCACAATGTACATTTCTTATTATTTAGCCTGAAATGTGTTTTAATGTCAGTATTGAAGAGGATTGTATGATCTTTTAATAACATTGGTCTTTAAATGCAAGATACCTGAAGTATACTTCTGCACAATACAGACTTGAACTTTACCAGTTTAGTATACCAAAAGTACAACTGCAGGGTATTTTTATTAAGTATTTTTATTATATTTTAACGTATTTAACGTATTAAGTCTCTTCTGTTCACCGAGCCTGCATTTATTTGATCCAAAGTACAGCAAAAACAGCAACATTTTGAAATATTTTTACTATTTATAATAACTGTTTTCTATTTGAATTTATCTTGAAATGTAATTTATTCCTGTGATTTCAAAGCTGATTTTTTTTTTGCATCATAACTCCAGTCACATGATCCACCAGAAATCATTCTACTGATTTTCTGCTAAAAAAAAAAACATTTATTATTATTATTATTATTATTATGTTGAAAACAGCTGAGTAATTTTTTTTGAAAATAAATACAAAAGTTTTTGTCTTTACTCTTTATCATCACTTTTGATAAATTTAAAGCATCCTTGCTAAATATAATTAGTGCTGTCAAATGATTAATCTCAATTAATTGCATCCAAAATAAAAAAATAATTGTTTACATAATATATGTGTGCATACTGTGTATATTTATTATACAAACACATGCATGTATATATTTAAGGAAAAAAATATGTTTATATATTAAATATATTTATATATAATATAAATTATAAGAATATGAATAAATAAATGTATAAAGTAAATATTTTCAAAATATATACTGTATGTGTGTGTATTTATATATACATAATACATATACAAAGTACACATACATATATAATGTAAACAAAAACTTTTATTTTGGACGCGATTAATCGTTTGACAGCACTAAATAAAAGTATTAATTTCTATAATTTCTATTAATTTCTATTTAATTCTTAAAAAAAAACATTAAAAATCTTACTGTTCAAAAACTTTTGACTGGTAGTGTACATAAATATGTAAATGTATTTGTAGTATACTTAGCATTGAATAAATGTATTTCAAATACATGTTTAGTATATTTATCTTTCACAAGGGCTCACTCTTAAACACATCAAACTGACAAATATTTACATGTTAATTTGCTCCTGACAAAGACATTCTGTGAGAAAAATGCAAATGTTTCTCTTTAGAAACGGTACTGATTTTCTGTCCCAGCTGTTTAGTCTTTCAGATAGATTCAGTCAATAATAATATGTCTTCTGATGAATTATGGTTGGTTAGGTTGTGTTGGTATACAGCTAGTGTGAGCTGTGTTGGGAAGCTACTTTAAAATGAACTGTATAAACTATATTTAGTAGAAAGTCTAAAACTGTACATAAAAATACTTTTTTTTGAAAAAGTAGTAGAAGATACTAACCAAAATAAGCCAATAGAAGCTATTAAAGAGCTGTTAAATGCATTTATCTTCATATAACAGATGATACTTTTTAATTGGGCAGTTACTAAAACTGTACATACCCACATGAAAAAATACTATAGTGTTTTTGAACCATACTATAGTAAAGGACTTGAATTAATGTGTTGTGGTAATTCTATAGTTGCTGTGGTAATATAACAACTATTGTAATAAAAACACATTTTACTTTACCCAATACTGTACTGTGTTTTATACAACTATAGGGTATATTATACTACAATGCACAACAGTTTACTGTAGTAAAACTAAAGTATACTACAGTATTTATTTCAGTTTATCAGTTCACTATAGTAAATACCACAGTATGCTGCTGTAGCGTTCATTAACAAAGTGTTGAATACTATAATATATACAGTATAATACACTTTACTATAGTATATGCAGTTTACTATAGTAAATACTATATGTATTACATACTATGTAAAACTTAATTACAGTATTACTTTTATATAACATATGTTAATAATAACAATTATGTACTTTACTATAGTAAATACTACAGTATGCTGCTGTAGCGTTCATTAACAAAGTGTTGTAAATACTATAATATATACAGTATAATACACTTTACTATAGTATGTCAAAAACACTATAGTATTTACTATAACTTACTACAGTATTTATTTCAGTTTATCAGTTTACTATAGTAAATACCACAGTATGCTGCTGTAGCGTTCATTAACAAAGTGTTAAATACTATAATATATACAGTATAATACACTTTACTATAGTATGGTTCAAAAACACTATAGTGTTTACTATAAATTACTATAGTATTTATTCATGTGGGTAAAGATACTTTAAAAAAAAAAGTTGTACAAGATACTAACCAAAATAAGCAAATTACATAGAAGCTATTAGAGCTGTTAAATGCATTTATCTTCATATAACAGGTGATACTTTTTAATTGGGTGGTTACAGCATTAATTAAAACATGTCAGTTGGGATGATTTAATTTTGACTCATGGAAAGAGGACAAAGGGGCTTAAATCTTTTATTTAAGAGAGCACATATGATTATAAAGCCTCAGCTCGCTCTGCAGTAAAGCGGTCGGCACAACAACATGATTCAAAAGGCAGCAATGTAGTGTTTTGTCATGCTACACCGTTTTTAAGTCGGAAACAGTAGCTTGTTACTGGATAAGTGACACTATTTTAAAAACCACTGAGATACTGTTACACTGCTGAAAAATTTAAAACTGCAGATCACTACTCCCCAACCATGCTTAGAAATGCTGCAGTTTGCAATGCATTTAACAAGTATTTGTGGCTTTGAGTGATTTCAGAAAGTGAGAAATGTCAGAATTGCTCTACAGGATGTAGAAGGTTAGTTAGCAGGTATTCAAATGGTGCTCTATGCAGCACAAATGCATTAGCGTGGATGGATTATATAATTCTTTACCATCGCTAGCTCCCCTCCAGCTAACCTTGCTGCAGTGTGGGATGCATTGCCCGTGTTTCTTGATAGCGTCGAGCCCTTTGATGCGCTCCGCAGTCTCGTTCAGATCACACGAGCGGTGTAAACGCTCACATGTCCCTCCAGTATTTGCATGGCTCTGTATTTAGTCAGAGAGCGATCAAAGCGCAGCATGCCGCAGCTATGCATGTGACAAGGAGAATCACAGGAATAGATGGACACCCCCCACCTCTGTGTGCGAGCGAAACGCAGATGCGTTGATGACACAATGTGCTTTCCTAGCGCCTCTCTCACTTTTGTGCTGCTCGCACCTCTGAGAAACACTCATGCTTATCTCTCTCTCCCTCCCTCTCTCTCTCTCGCCCTCCCTCCCCTTCTGTCCTCCTCTCTCTCTCTGTCTCTGAAGGAGTAATGGAGCGGATCACCATGTAGACAGCAGCCATCGGGAAGCAGGTAGAATGGGAAACCACGTATGGAGAGCCGTCGGTCTGCAGCCGTGGTGAGTGCAGACGTCCTCAGGAGCTCAGCCGGGATCTTGCGTCCCCGTAACGCCGAGGAGCCTCCCGTCAACTGCGGACAGCGGAAAGGATCTGTTTTCTTCTTCATCCTCCTCTCTCACCTCCTGTTCTCTCCTGCATTGCTCTCGTTTTTTTTAGACACCTGTTCTCCGGCCGCACCAGGGACTCCTTCTCTGCCCGTGTGGCGTTTTGTACATTTTTCTCATCCGCTTTGAAGAAAAGCTACCAAGCAATACTCAGCCACCATGGGGGACATGACAAACAGCGATTTTTACACCAAGAACCAAAGAAACGACAGCAACCATGCGGGGGGATTTGGATGCTCGCTCATGGAGCTGCGTTCCCTCATGGAGCTCAGAGGAACGGAGGCAGTGGTCAAAATTCAGGAGGACTACGGAGGTATCGAGGGACTGTGCCAGAGGCTGAATACCTCGCCGACAGAGGGTGAGTGTGCGCTGTCTCATGCCACCGTCACACAATCATCCCGCATGAACTCACTCCCGACACTCTTTCAAATGATAATCATTTCCATTCCTGTATGCTGTGAGATCTCTCAGACAGGTTCTTCCCCCTCAGACCTGCTGCTGATGCTGGTTGGCTGTCTTGCGGAGTTATTAACTAGGATGTGTCTCCCAGGCAACAGCACAGGGGTCAAACTAAATTTGTTACTTTGTACGATAATAGTGTTGCTTGGTAGAAGAAACCGTGCATGCTTCTCCATATGGTTTTAATTAGAGATGCAATGACTTCAGAATCCATTCTTGCGCATTTTCTCGCATCGAAAATCAACCGCATCACCTTTAGAGCAGAAAGGCGCTTGCTCGCATCTGTTGGTAAAATGGTGTGATTGGCGTCTTCATTGTGGCATGATTTGTTATGGCCTGACAGTGGTGCGTCTGTGCTATCCAGCGCATGCACCATTTGATCTTCTCCTGTTGGAAGCGTCGACATTTAAAACATGTACGTAGCTGCGTGTGATATATGTGTAGGAGTAGGTAGCTTGTTATAAATGTCATGCATTTCCCGTGTTCCACCATATTGTGAATTCAAATGACTTTTAAACTGGCCTTCAGTAGATGTGTCACCCACGACAGCACTAGAGCACTAGATTGATAGATCCGTCAGCCTGGAGGACAGCATAATCTTGCCTTCTCTGCAAACTATGTGTTTGGTGTGAGTGTTAGGAACATGTTTAGGAGCAGGCTGTTGCTCTGCTCTGCTGGAGTGACTTGTGCTGACACCCCAAGTGTGACATGATAATGAAGACAAATGGTCACATCTAGGCTTGTTAATAAGCTGAACAGTTATGCCTTCTCTCTCAGGACACAGTCAACACTACCCAGCAATGACCATTTAGCACTATCATACACCACCAACTAAGATTCTTCCTTCCATTTTTCACCAGTTCAGCCCATTTTGAGTCCACCTATGAAGCACTAGATGCTTTAGAAAGAAATGTTTAGCAGCTTAAACCACTCACAGACATACTCCCCTCCAGTTACTTTTAAAAGTAATGCATTACAATATTGCGTTACTCCATATAAAAAGTAACTAATTGCGTTACTTAGTTACTTTTTATGGAAAGTAATGCATTACGTTACTTTTGCGTTACTTTTTGTCACCTGGGCTTGGCTTGCTTATTTATTTTTAATAACAGAAAACCCAAAAGTTATATTTTTGGCCACTGTAAAGGCCCTTTCACACCAAGGGCCAGTTGCATAAACATTGCCACTATGTTAAGACTGTGTGACTTAAGAACTAGTTTGACTAATTATCAATTAGTCAAGAGCTAATCAGTTTTACTTTTCTCACTCAAATTGGGCCAATCTACAGTTTTGTAACTGGATTTAAAAAGTTATGACCAGTTTGAACAAAAACAAATTAGATGAAAATTTTTTAAGACTAGTCTAAGTAGTTTATGCAACTGGCCCAAAAGTGAAATTAATAAGCCTCAGGCTGAAGAAAATGCCTCTGCGTCTGCACTTACTCCCAATTTCTCTCAACACAGGGACAGGAAAGTATCAGTGAATAAATAGGAAAACAAAGTAACTTGCGTTACTTATTTGAAAAAGTAACTCATATTTTCTTGTTAATTTAAAAGTAATGCATTACTTTACTAGTTACTTGAAAAAAGTAATCTGATTACGTAACTTGCATTACTTGTAATGCGTCACCCCCAACACTTATCCCCTCAAATCTAAAAATAGGATATATGTACATCTTTACAGTGAGCCAGAGGAAGCTTAAAGGCAAGAATTGGCCCTTAATAGTATGTCAGTTTTATGATTTCCAACACTACATGCACTTCCGCCAAACAAAAAGTACAAATGACCTATGCATTACCTAAAAAAAACTATTCAAACTGTTTAATGAACAAGAATGAGAAACCAGGACATGCAAGATTACCAGGTCCCCACCAACTGATCTACCAGTCACAACAAAGTTGACATCGGCCCCTTCAGCTGGTCATTCTTCTGGACCAGTTTGAACCAAATTATGTCCAGATTTGACCAACTGGGATCCAGTTGTAGCTGGATTTTCCCGCAGGGCGGGAGGCATCCAAACAGTGAACACGCTCCAGATACTAATGTGTAACTTTATCCGTCTTCGATTCCTTCAAGCGCTTCAGTCAATACTTGTGCCTTTAATCTATGCTTACCCTACTCATACTACAATCAATGATGAACCAGGGCTGATGGTCCGTTCATCCCTGCTGAGTAAAGAAATTGCTCTGTAAGGACAAAACGAGTCTCCCTGGATCCCCCCTGGATGCGATGCTACGGTACATTACGTGGGTAGTATTGAGCCGATTAAGCGCCCACTTTTCCTGAAGTTGTGGGTGTTGGCCACTCTCACAGAAAGAGTTCCTGGCAGATGGGAGCTGAGCGAGATATGGGTGAGCCTGGCGACCTCCCAAAAAAAGAGAAATCATCTCCTTTAAGTCCGCTCGCTTCAGATAATGCTGCCGCATGCAGGACGGATGCCACACGCCATCTGAGAAAGCCTGCAGGTCGAGGTACAGGTAACGAGGATTAATCAGAACTGGAGAAATCTTTGAAGGATGAGGGAAGGGTTGCTATTTTTACACAGTACAATGAGCAGGAATGAATGACTAAGTCCATGCGCTCAGACAGCGGGAAAGACACTTCTGTCTTCGCTGCAACTACAGTAAACTATTTGCCGTAGAGGTGGGATAGGGCTTGACAATGCCAAGCAGCTATTGTATGCTAATGGTCTCAGCCTGCTGTGCCCTAGCACCAGCTGCAAGCCGGCCAGAAGTGTCTGTTCGCTCACCGTGACTGTCCTCCCCCATGTCTTCCTCTGTTCTCATTTCTATTTCAGTCTGATGGCCCATCTCACTTCGACGCAGTGCACATCCTTGCCTGAATTAGCCTGTTTAAAAGTAACCAACATTTAGACTGTCTCGCTAATCTCTCCGCTCACGTTTCGCACATACTGATGTGTCTCCTGACTAATTCATAATGAAATGAGAGGTAAAATATCTCCCGAGCCAGGCCAGTGCAGCGGAGGTGTATTAAAGGCACAGATGTGAAACTTTTAACCTTGGCGCTTAATAGCACTCTGGCATTGAACGCGAATGTTTCTGCTGCTGAGGAGAAAATGCTAAATGCTTCTAATAGGCAATTTTTGCAGCAATTAAAATGGAAAGAAACAGAAGGGCTGTGAATATTGGGAGTGAGACACTCTATGTAATCCAATGCCGCATTTATACGGTAAGAGGCACTGAAGGTCAAAGCGAGCTGGCAAAACATCCCAGAGCCAAGCTGCAAACACAACATGACAGCAGCTCACACAATGAGCATCAGTGGGCCAGCTCCACTTATCAGAGCCACCGCTTCACCTGAGCGATCCCTGGCGACGCTTTTGACATTGCTCTGAAGGACCCAGTTCTGGAGCAATGACGACGGCTGTTGGCTACCGGATCACGTGGCTGCTTAAACACTGTCCCACCTCAGCTAGGCTGTGCCCTCGTCCCATGCCCTTGATAGGCATGCTAATCTAGTCCGCCGGTCCGCATTCTCATTCCCCTCTGACAAACCTATTTAGTCTAGTGTCCCAGCAGGAATTGCTCAGAAGGAGTACAATCTCCTCTAATAAGGACAGTAGTGCTGCCCTGATTCCAGCAGCCATTCTTAAAAGGAGAAAGCACTTCCCTCAGAGGACAGATTATAAATAAGAGACCAGGCCACATTTCTCCTCTTCTGAGAGACAGATGCTCCTGAATGGATGACCTTGGAGGGTAGTTTGAGTCGGTGATGTTGGCACAGAAAAGTACGTGACGCATGTAACATGATCAGGGGCTTAAGAGCGATCTGAAAAGGGTCGGGGACACATCGCAAACCTTATTAGCCTGGCTCATGAATATTAAGTAGTAACGTCAATCAGTAGTTGCAACTCAAATACAGCGAGCGCTAGGCGTTTTAGGATTACTGTTCACACATTCATTCGTTTGATGCAGCTGGTTGGAGTTGACTTAAAGCTGGTCTTAAAGAGTGACTTTGCCAATTTTATATGTAAACTGTATAATAATTTGGGTCTCACTTTAATTTAAGGTCCAATTCTCGATATTAACAAACCATAAACTATGACTTTTGCTCCAATAAACTCCTAATTGGCTGCTTATTGAAGGTAGTTGTTAGGTTTAGGTGTTAGGTCGGATTAAGGATGTAGAATTTAGTCATGCAGAATATGTGCTAATATGTTAATAATAGGCATACTAATAAGCAACTAAAGTAGTTAATAGTGAGAATTGATCCCTATACTAAAGTGTTACCATAATTTGCACTCTTTCTTCGTGCTACCAGCACCGAAGTATCCCTGGTTATGTCAGTCCAATCTGTAGTATGTATACATATCATATTGTGAAAATACATATTGCATTTTTGTATCCCTGCTCACAGACACTTATGGCTCATTTCCACCGAGTGGTACGGGTCAGTATAGTACAATACGGTACGATTCGGGACCGAACACCCCGATCAAGCTTGCGTTTCCACAGCCAACAGTACCCTTACTTGATAGGCGTGGTGTATGCCGGAAAGTAGAAATTGATGATAAAGTGCGACGATAAGCACAACTCTGCCTCTTTTTGTTAAATGGCAGTTTTAATGAACAATAATAGCCATTATAAAAGTATAGGTACAAAGTATGAGCGGCTTATATAAGAGGAAATAAAGACAAAAGCAAACAATTCAGTCAAACTTATGCTACAAAGTCAGCGCTGTACTACGGTAAAGTTCAAAGTAAATATATTCAAGTTTCAAGTTTCAAGTTTATTTGTCACATACACGACTATACAGAGATTGTATAACCAGCAGTGAAATGAGAGTATATATAAAGTTAAACATAACTTTGTGCTCAGCCAAAACGATATGACCAGGAACAAATAATAGATTCATGAGACCACGAATGCCTGTTAAATATACCCAAAACTAATTGTATCTCATGTTTAATCACTACAGAGGCATCAGAGCCAGCGGCAAATATCAGAAGGACTAGCCGAGCGTAAGGCTGCTCGAGGTGGATACATGAGCACTGAGTGCCCGCTGATCGCCTGGAGCTCAGAAATCAGCATAGCACATTATCAAATAGGTGCTATCTTTATAAATAAACCGCAGATTTGAGTTTTAAACAACTACATTCTCGCCTGAAAAACTCTTAAAACTACATTTCATGACACAATAACAGTAATATTTAGAAAATGACGCGGGTTTTTTGGGCAATGACATTTCACAAGTGCACAAGAACAGACAAGAACGCATATTGAAAAATGGCTATTGTCTGTGTGAAAATATACAATTATAAAATACATTTTCGGAGTGTCTATTTACACTAAGTGCAAATGGCCCGCCTTGTTGGCAGAGGCTATTTACACTAACTCCACCCACCAATGTGTGATTGAGACAGTCATCACTGAAAAAAGACACTTGTTAAACATCAGTTTCAGTGGCGTAGATGGTAAGGCTCATGCTTTTTGACGTGATTGACCCGAGTTCGAACCTGCCTTTTGCCGAACTTTTTTTCTCCCTTTTCAGATCTCATATCGCATCGGAAAGGCATCTATTTTCAATAAAAATGAAGAAAATAATCAAAAAGTTGAAAATAATGTATCGGGTAGGGTTAGGGTAGGTGTAGGGAGGGCTTTATTGTCCCAATAAGGTGACATCCATTTAATAATTTGAATTAAAACTATAATTTACACTCAATACGTTATTATTGCGTACTGTTTTATAATGTACTACAATACTGAGGTGCAGATAATTGCCAATATTTGCAATAAGTAGTATAAATAGCAGAAAATCTTGCTATTTTAACAGTGTAAATATAATCTATAGCTATTTGCACTTAGTGTAAATAGCATATCGTTAAAAAATACTGCTATTTTCATTTAGTGTAAATAGTATCTATCATAAATAGCCGCTGCCTATATATTTTTGTGTTTGCACACTCTGATGTAAATAAGCCCAACACGGACAACAGAGCGGAACGAGTGGAGAAGCTTTATCCCCTTGTATCACGCAAAAGTCACGATTCTAGTCAACCAATCAGCATTCTGCAGTGAGTTTAGCTCCACCCTTTTAGTACCATTTGCTGTGCTAGGTACCCCAACGGAAGGGTACCAAAAAAGTGGTACGGTACGGTTCGTTATTTTGGTACCATTCATAACTTCTGACAATGGGAACGGACATAATTGCGTACCGTACTTTACTGAACCGTACCGCTTGGTGGAAACGAGCCATTAGATCAAACCAGTGCATTATGGGTGTTGAAGTTTTCCTACATTTTTTGGTAGGGCAACTTCACCTTTTTTCTCAGTTTTCTCTAGTCGTGTAGCACCGATCTAAAAATAAAAATGCATAGACAGCCAAGTTTTCTCCATCTTGCCAGCAGTGAATTACCCCTTTAAAGCTGCTGCTTTATGTGCCCAGCACGGTTTTTCTCTTTGCACTGCAGCCACACAAAACAAAGCTCTTAAATTATGATGATTAAAATATCTAAGTGAACATAAATGTTGCGACATGGTCGAGGGATCCCTGAATGATACACACAATCCTCCGGGCTCAGTAACGGTGTGTTCAGGGTCACACACAGGTTTTTTTTGTCACATGTGTGTTTGAAGGAGTTGGCTACTCTCATGACTCTGGCGAAGTGCGCTGACTCTCCGGATCGGTCAGTGAATCACACCTTGGGCCGCCCCATCCGTCATGTCTGATGTCTGCCTAACACCGTTAACCAGAGCCAAGTCGCTTGCTGATGTGTTGCTTTTACTTTTTGACACCGTCTTGCTCGCTCTCTTGACCTCTACCTCTATTTTTGCACCTGTGTGTGCGTCCTGTGGCGTTGATGCTGTGTCATCCGTTCCCTTTCTCAACATTGAGCTTAGGTGTTGGCATATTTCAGCAAAGCGAGAGATGTAGATGAGCGCGTTCTGGATTGTTTTCAGGGCGACCGCATTGACACATGCAGAACAAAAAGCAAACAGACAGATTTCTGGATTTCACTTATATTGTCATTACCCTTTTTAGACAAACCAAACCTCTTTAAAAAAATATATATATTTCTTGACAAGCAAAAGACAGTTAGTTACATCATGTAGTAAGACTGACAATAGTCCCCAGCTATATCATAACTAGTTACCTAGCTGGGGACTACTTTCAGGCGCTGTGTAATATCATCTGCTGCACTCATGTAGCGCAGCAAAGCTCCTTGATTATTACGCTGGAATGAGAGTATAGTTCCTAGCCATATCGGCCTAGAAAATCACAACTTTTCATTTTCCGTCGGTCTTAGTACACGATGTAACTACAGAAGAGTCAAGCTTTAAATCGGAAACTCTTTGGTCATTTTTGAGCGAGATGCTAACGGTCTAATCAGATTCAATGATCTATGCTAAGCTACGCTAAAAGTGCTACCACCAGACATCGGCTGAATGGATTCAAAGACAGTAAAACTCAACTGTTTAACTCTTGGGGAGATGTAAAACGAGCCTATTTTCAAAAAAAGTGGAGTGTTCCTTTAAATATGTGCATCTTTGAGTGTGTCATGACAAACACAATGAGACAATCTGAGTCACCTTGGTGTGATTGTGCTTGTCTTGTTACATCTTCTGCTCAGTATAATAGTCAAATATCAGACTAGTGAGCTTTACTGTACGACATCAAGTGTGGTAAATATAGACAGTATCAATTCATTTAATTAGTAATCATTTTTCAACCCAAAAATTTAACTTTTATGTTACTCTTTTTTGCCAACATCAAATATAATGCAATTTACTTTCTAATTGAAGAAATAATTCAGAACTGAGCATTCAAAATCAGTTGGACTTCAGACATTGTGATGACCCTATAAAACTGTATTTTATCTCCTATGACTTTTCCATGCTTGGAAATCATACCTTTATAATTGACTGACGTTGCTGCTCTGTTCATCACAGTGTAATAGACTCTGCATCTCAGTATAGTGTCTCTCACAAACTGATAACCTACAATTGTTACCAAAATGTATTTTGTTGGTATAAATAATTTGATTTGCATTGATTCAGTGATGCTAAATAATACTTTTGGTAACACTTTATTTTAGGGTCTCTTAACTAGTTGCTTATTAGCATGCATATTACTAGAATATTAGCCATTTATTAGTAGTAATTAATCACATATTAGTGCCTTATTCTACATCCATAATCCTAAACTTAACAACTACCGCACTAACTATTAATAAGCAGCTAATTAGGAATTTATTGAGGGAAACGCCTTAGTTAATAGTGAAGTGTTCCCTATTTTAAAGTGTTACCATATATATATATTATTTTTAATAAAACCAGTTAATTTAGACTTTCAGGTTACCATTTGTTGTTCAGTGCAGATGATGTTCCTTTTCAGCCGATGTCCAAACAAGCGCAATTATTCTTTAACAGCCTGTCTTACAGAGACACATTGTTCCCTGCCCCCCCCCCCCCCCCCTAGTTTAATATAATTTTTCACTTGAGGAGACATTATGAAACTAAAATGGGCCATTGCTGTTTGGTGTTGATTTATGCTCATTTAATATATGTCATGGAATCGCTTTCTCTCAGTGTCATAGAAAAACGACTCGAATTCAGATG
>CM041810.1:3561444-3598944 GCA_023376895.1 Aspiorhynchus laticeps | reverse complement strand
GGTTTAAACTTGGCCTTAAACACCTTAATAGCGTCAACAATTGATTGCCAATTAAGTTAAGAATACAATGAACCAATTAGAACACAATTTAGGCAGAGCTCTAATAGCTGCTAATGGTGGAGTTTTTTTTAATAGTTTTTTCTATGTATTAACTGTTTATGTAATAAAATATGTTTTCGTAGTTTGTGTTGTCCCTTATCAGTGCAAAATTATCACAAATTAAAAAGGATTTCATGCCAATATTGTCCAAAACCACACTTTTCTACAGCGTTTCCAAACTTTTGGAGGGCAGTGTATGTATTATATTACATTATATTCAAACCTTGTGATTTTAAACAGTTGCTGCAATGTAACAACATTCTGACTGTATAGCCTAAAGGTTTAAAATAAAACACTCAATAGACATGTTCAATCAGTGATACGGTATATTTGAGTCCCAAATCAATTAAAACATAAAAGACAGTTCGGCTGAGAAACAATGTTGGTCATGGCTGATAAAGCTCAGTCATCAGTTCATGCAAATTTAAAGAGTGTTGAGCCAGAAAATTAATTTAGCATGCAACTATTACTTGTTTAGAAGAGGGCTGCAGTGGGTGATGCTTTCAGCCTGAAGGGCAGAATATATTTCTATTTAGAGCATTTTAAGGAAGATCCTTGACCTGGTTGTAAAATAACAAACATACACCCACTGAAGTCCACAGTTATAGTGTGCTGCCAGATGAACATGTTCATGGAGTGGTTGTTCTTTAAGTCTAGTCACAGCACTTTCTGTGTTATTTTATTAGTGAAGGATCCAGAGTCGTCACAGCAGTGAACTATAGGCTACAACATTGTTAGACATTTCTGTAATTTCTACAGTTATTTACTGTATATCACCCAGTATAATACTGCAAATTCCCTTTACAGTAAATAACTGTAATACCCTTTGCATCATGGGAATTTTCTGTGACGTCAGACCCCACATAGAGACTTACTGTATTATTTATTACATTACAGGAGAAATGGTGCAGATGGAAGACCGTATTTTTAAGTGTTATTCATGCAATGTCTTAAATAAAGAATTTGTTATTTTGTAATTATTGTGTCTGTTTTAATTGAATGCCATTAGTACCTATGTAGAGTAAAAATAAAATGAATTCTATATAAAAAATAATCAAATCTAATGAAATCTATATTAAAACGAATGAATTACAGTAGTATACTGATGAATTTGATTTACAGTAATTTGCAGTTTGTACAGTACAGTTTGCTACTGTAAATCAAATACAGTTTGCTACTGTAAATCAAATACAGTTTGCTACTGTAAATCAAATACAGTTTGCTACTGTAAATCGTAATTACAGTAACTTACTGGCAACAGTGTTTCCAGTAAGTTACTGTAAAAACCCTTTGAAATGTCTAACAGTGTACACACCTCCATAACATAGAGATATAATTTCAGCAAAATGCCATAGAAACTAGTTCTGGACAAAACACTGCACGCAAACAACTATTTCATCTCTGATGTCTTGCAGAGACCAAGAAACCCTAGGAAATATTAAGTGTGTGTGTGACGCGTTATGCTGAATCTCAAGTAGAAGTATTTGTTTATCAGCACATGTGAGTGGGAATGTGGTGATAGACATAGAAAAACACTCACTCGGTTGATAATGCAATATGTTATCGCTATAAAACAATTACCAGCAATGGCCAATTCATTTGACTGACACAAGCCATCTTCCCACAGTTATCATCAGTCAGGTAACTGGTTGATTTGAGAGATGCTGTATACAAGCACAGTTAGCTTGGGATACTGGTGTTAGAATGGGAGACTACAGTAACACTTTATTGTGTCCTTGTTACACGTTACATGTACTTACTATTATAATAACAATTAATTATGCATAATTACATGCAAGTAACCCTAAGCCAAACCCTAATCCTAACCCTAACCGTATAGTAAGTACATGTAGCTAATTAATATTACTCAGTACTTAAATGTATAATTACACTGTAACAAGGACACCAAATGGTAACTTTATCTTAGTGTCCATAATACAGAGTAATGACCTAGTTAAGTACTTAGTAGTAGCCATTGTACTTACATGAAATAAAAAGTACTTACCATGTAACTAAGTTATGGAACAGTTTGTAATTATGTAGATGTAATAAGCAGCTACTGTTACACATATGATACACGCCGAGTCTGTTACACAGCTACTTATGTAACCAAAAGATTGTTACATACTGTATGTGTTGCAGACTTTATACAACGTAATTATAAATGTAAGTACACAGACATAAGATACTTAAAATAAAGTGTATCAAGATTGTACTTAAGTGTACTTCATGTGTATCTATACTGTATCCAGCTGCACCTTAGTTTGATTTAACCCACCAGTACACAGCTAAAATACATGTGATACCTTTCTAATTACATTACAATTACAGAATATTACACAGGCATAAGCTACTTAAAATAAAGTGTATCAAGATTGTACTTAAGTGCACTAGTAGCTGTGTAACAGACTCGGTCTGTATCATATGTGTAACAGTAGCTGTCTATTACATCTACATAATTACAAACTGTAATTACAGGCTGTTACATAACTTAGTTACATGGTAAGTACATGCTATTTCATGAAATTACAACGGCTACTACTAAGTACTTAACTAGGTAATTACTCTGTATTATGGACACCTTAAAATAAAGTGTTACCAAATAAAGCATAACCGACCACTAATCTATATTTTGGCAGCTGAATTGATGTCAATGTCAGTTAATTTGTCACTAACGACATGGGAATCCAGTGTGGGATGCAGCTTTCCATGCAAACGTTACTGTGCTTAGTACATATGAGTTCTGTCTGCTTTACAGCACAGCTTCATTTATTCATTTTGGATACCTTTTTGGTGCAGCGGACCGCTTGTCTATTGCTCCAAGCTTCGTTTTGATTCACATACAATTAAATATGGCATTTAGCCGTTCGGTGGCTGTATTGATTGAGCATTGATGGAGCGCAGTGACGTACAGATGTGCATCAATGCAGGTGTTCTGGTGTGTTATCATCTGCATGTGCTGCAGTGCCCAGCCAATACCCACAGCGCTTTATGTGTAGCGTTTCCATGGTGATCTATTTTTATCCACAGTGGAAAAGCTAGGCATTAAAATATGCAATAGTGTAGGTCCTCTCGCTCCCTCTCTCTTTTAATTTTTTTTTTTTTGAATATCGTATCAAGTGCATAAGCATATGCAAATATCTGATTCCAGCACAGTTTGAGCAGCATCTGAATAAATAGCACAGAGAAGATCGTCTGAACGTTCACACAAAGTGCAGAAATCAATCTTTCGTCATTTTAAAGCACACTTATTCCCTGCTCTCCGTCTATATTTGTCCCACATATACGAGTGTGTATGTGTCCTGGTTTTACACCCTAGTTACTATGATATTCAGTGGTGTCATGAGTCCCCAGAGCGCGTCGCTTCACACTTGTTCAGTGAGTAACGAGGTCAGCTTCACTCCTTCATTCTTCACTCCCTCGTTCGCTCTTTATCTTAATGCTGATTCCATTGTTTCATAAACTCATCCAAGTATGCAGTGTGCTTTAAAATGCACCCTCTTTAGCTTTAGAGGAAATAAAGTGGTTGTAGATCATTGTGAAACTCTGCCAGCATTTGTTGTTTCAAATACAAGCGTGCAGTAAATATACAGTGAGCATGGACAAAAACCAGCATTCGTCCACTGGTCATGTGTGCTATATCCCCGTCTAATACACTGAAGTCAGATGTGCTTTTGGTGAACTTCTTCCCCTCTCTTGTGAAAAACAAGTACACTTTAGCATACTTTAATATAGAGTACTTATTACAATATACTCAAGTGAACTGAATCTAATGTTTTCAGACACTTAATGACACTTAATTGACAATAAAATGAAAATGTGTTACAGTTATTTAAACGTAAATGCAGTTAGTTGAACTTAAGAGTGCTTTATTGACCCACTTTAGTAGGATTTACATACAATGATATATGTAACTTCATAATTACTTCTGTTTTCTAAAAAAACACTGAAAAAAATGAAAGTGTCTGGGTTTAAGTACACTTGAGTGTCCTTATATTTCTTTAATACTTTCTTTAGTACAGTAAAAAAAAAAAAAAAAAATAACTTTTAAGATTTGAAGTCCATTATGAGTGCATATTCAGTACAGTTTAATGCACTTATTTATTTTTTTATATTTTTCCGCTGTGGCTTTAGATTTTCGGTGATATGCAGAAAAAGCAATTGTTTTAATGAGATTTGCAAGTATGCTCTTCAGTTGTACATGCATTGCTCTTATGGTATCAATATAATAATATATAATATAATATAATAATCATATATACATACATATATATATATATTAGTGCTGGGCAACGATTAATCGCATCCAAAATAAAAGTTTTTGTGTACATAATATGTGTGTGTACTATGTATATTTATTATGTATAAGTAAACACACACACATACACGTATTTACATGTATATATTTATATTTCTTATAATTTATATTATATATAAATATATTTCATATATAGACATAACATATGTTTCTTAAATATATACATGCATGTATGTGTATTTATATATACAAAATACATATACACAGTACACACACATATATTATGTACACAAAAACTTTTATTTTGGATGCGATTAATCGTTGCCCAGCACTAATATATATATATATATATATAGTGTTTGTTTTTGTTTTCGAGGCATAAACAATGAACATGATTGACAGACTTATGTGCTGTTTTACGTTCACAGGCTTCCTCAGAGTCTAATAACTGAACGCTCTGAAGTGCACGAGGCACCATTATGAATCCGTATTTGTGTGGCACAAGCAGTGATTTATTGTCTTTTGACTGTGTTTTCATCACTGCAGCATGTTTGAGCCGTTTGCTGACACCTGCTAATGACTGTGTTTATGACTCGCAGTCTAAACCGCATGAAACACTAACATATTTATATTTCCCCATGCTGTCTTCCTGTACCTTTTAATAAAGCTTTAATGCCCTGATCACGTGATGCCAGACGTGCTCTGAGCCCGGCTTCACTGAAGTACATGCATGCGGTCGAGCGATCACAGGAGCTGGGCTAGTGTTCACGCCGGGTGGATGCTCCAGAGATCCCTCCACACACACACACACACACACACACACACACACACACACACACTCTCTCTCTCTCCCCTCTCTCTCTCTCTCTCTCACACACACACACACACACACACACACACACACTCTCTCTCTCTCTCTCTCTCTCACCACACACACACACACACACACACACTCTCTCTCTCTCTCTCTCCCTCTCTCTCTCTCACACACACACACACACACACACACACACTCTCTCTCTCTCTCTCTCCCTCTCTCTCTCACACACACACACACACACACACACACACACATCTCTCTCTCTCTCTCTCCCTCTCTCTCTCTCACACACACACACACACACACACACACACACACACACACTCTCTCTCTCTCTCTCTCTCTCTCTCTCCCTCTCTCTCTCACACACACACACACACTCTCTCTCTCTCTCCCTCTCTCTCTCACACACACACACACACACACACACACACACACACACACACACTCTCTCTCTCTCTCTCTCCCTCTCTCTCTCACACACACACACACACACACACACACACCTCTCTCTCTCCCTCTCTCTCTCACACACACACACACACACACACACACACTCTCTCTCTCTCTCCCCTCTCTCTCTCACACACACACACACACACACACACACACACCTCTCTCTCTCTTAATTAAGATGGAATGTGTAATGAGTTTATTTTTAGCACACTGTGCTATTTGCAACCTGTGCGTTGTTTCCCAGCAGCAGCTTCCTCTCCTCGTGCTCTCTCTGAAACACAGTCTCGGGGTCTCTCTGCTTCGTGTTCATGGAAGCAGCCACCATCTTATTTCTCGCCGCTTCTGCTTCTGATTCTGCTGTCAGCTGAAGGATGTGTTTCCTCTGACCACAGGAGCGGCTGGCATCACCGCCTAGTTATGCAGAAAATCTCAAGGTCAAATATCATACATGAAGAAACGCCAGTATGAATTTTTGTCATTATTTTGCGGGTGTCAGAGGATTCAGAGGTCTGAAGACGTGTTTATAGACGATTCACTTCTTTTAGCGTGACACAGTGTCTTAAAAACACAGCACTTGTTGTGTTTGTGTTATTTGTAGTTTTTGGAACTAAAAGTAGCAACGCTGCTGATATATTAAAGCAATGAGCCCCGTGACGCCGTGGTTTACAGTGAATTTATAACAGCTAAGGGGCAATATTAGGCACGATGCGAAGCGGGGCTTAGTGCTTTTATAAAACAGTTATTCCATATACTTAGTAAGGTTTCACAAAATAAAACAGAGCAAATAAGTGTAATGATATTAATAAAAACAGTATTCTTCCACCAAACAATGTAGTTCCTCAGAAACAGTTGTGATTGGAACAAAGTGGCCGCCAACACAACACACAAAGTAAACAAAGGTGTATGTTTATAGTGTAATTTACAACGGCTTCAAACGTGGCTCAACCAATCAGAATCAAGGACCGGAACTATCCGTTTTATAAATATATATATATATATATGTAAGGAATAATTGACTTCAGTCGTTGAATTATTAGAAAAATAATGCACACCTGAGGTGGTGATGCGGTGCGGAGTTACAGCTCGGGTGTGCATTATTTTTCTAATAATTCAACGACCGAAGTCAATTATTCTGCTTATACTACGGTTGCCACACCTCAAGACATCGATCAGATGATATATTTCAAGACATTCGTCTGGTTTTTCTACTTAAATCACTATTGTGAGGAGGACTATTTCTTCCGCATCTCATCCAACGCCTCCGTTACTAATTCCACAACATCATATTAAACCGTAACAGAGGCTTGAGCCGTTGATAGCAGACTAATGCAGTTAATAACTAAGTTATGAGAGAGAGAGAGAGAGAGAGAGAGAGAGAGGTTACCTCTGTGCGTCTCTCAGTAGTGTTCAGCAGCAATGTCTCTAGTTATAGTGAAACTTAGTTCATTTTCTTCACAAACAAGAAGAAACCGTTGTTGTTTCCTCGCTTGTGAGAAGTCATGTAGTTTTTAAGTTGTTAAACTACTGATAAAATCGTCAGAGTAGCTCTAACAACATTAGTGCGATGTATGTTAGTGTGTGTGCAGACAGCTGTTATGTGTGTGCGGTCTGTGAGGGAGCGAGAGAGTATGTGCTTTCCGTACATAATAAAGCGTAAAACATGGACATGATCTGTCATTTTTATCCTTTTGTTTACTATATTTATTTGTTTGGCCAGTGTCGTTGTGGGTTTTGTTTATTTAGCTATTGTAAGATCTTTGAAATAACAGAAATCGTTTGGCGAAGTGATATGGTCATGTAATGCGGTCAAGAACTGCCTGGAACTACGTTCGCCGCGTTCAGTGTTGCAGATCGGGGTGATGATTTCCAGCCCAAAAGCTCACCAAAACACGCCCACTTCAACAAAAATTTTTAACTGCCAAAATGATGAGAGAATTTTATTGCCATGTCAATCAAGGTTGATAAGGACCATTTTTATCTCCTTAAAATAAAATAATGATGACAAAATAAAATAAAGATAAATCAATTTCACAGTAACATGGAGGGCAAATGCGTTAAAAGCGGCAATCGAGAAATTAACTGATGACTTTAACCCTGAAAAAATGCATCATTTTCAATGTCTACAGTAAGAATAAGCTCATTTTTGTGCACAATAACGTGATCAGAAAGCAATGTAAATTAGCTGGCATTTATTCTCGTTCATGCACACCCCCCCGACAGCCAAAAAATATCCATTGATACATAGGCTACTGTATATGATAAAATGACAGCAAAAATAAAATAATAATAATAACAATTAGCAACAATAATGCGCTTACCTTTGTCTTGTGCTTTATCTTCAGACAGAACTACAGCACGTATTTCACGAAGTACACATTTTAGAACATAATGCAGAAGTTTGCAGTCAAACCTGTTCAAGTCCAGCAGCTGTCAATGCCAAGTATACCAGAGTAGAGTCTGGACGGTTTAAAAGATGTTCTGATGCAGAACAGCATCGCCATATTCAGTTTTGATTTTTAATAAATCACTCAACTGTTCTCTCATTTCAGTTACAGTTATATTTAGAAATCTTCTTTTCATCTCTCATCACGTATAATCCACGTTGTGAGATTTGAGTCACTAGACTCTTTCTCGTGTAACTTATATTTAGGCCACTTTGCCATCGCAATCACTTAAAATGAATGAATATAGCTGCACATTTAAATCTTGCCCTTTATAGCTCACGAGTCATCACATCTCACCAACATAAAAGATGGTAAATTCACTGACAGGTCTCGGTTAAACTGAACCAATAAGGGTTGCGTTAAGAAAAATGAGTTGATGACTGCACTACACATTATTTTACCGTGATACTTTGAGCTCGAACATATTAAAACAACATGACTAAAGATAAATGCAAAGATGCTGATTGGGCGGCTTTTAATTTTTTAAAAGCAGCCCAAATTTTGTCTACCCGCCCAATGAGTTATTCTCCGGTCCAAACCGATCAAAAGAAGCCCAATTGGGCGGCAACCCGCTCAATCTGGCAACACTGGCCGCGTTTCCCTGAAAATAATTGCACACCTTAGAACGTTCGTCAGCCAATCAGATTCAAGCATTCAACGGCCCCGTAGTATAAATATATATATACATACATATATTAGATATATTAGAATATATATTATATCAGAATTAGATAAAGATTGCGTTATTTTTGTGTGCAGTGATTAAAACCAATCTGAAGCGGACTGTGTTTTGAGAAGTTTAAGATATAACTGGAGACTGCACCATCAATCATAAAATAACACTCTTTTATTAGCTGAACACAAGAGCTTCAGAAAAGCAGAGGCTGCCAACGAGTGAAGACAGGCAGAAATATCTGCACGCTATCACGGGGAGTTTACCAGTTATGAGGAGTTTAATACATGCATTTGTATCATAGCCTACCACTGAAATTACCTGAGCAGTTTAATTAATTCAATAATTCAAGTGCATTCATTGCATGGACGGGGCAAGCGTCTAACATGTATGTAGGCTACAGTTCAGTTGAAAGCTTACCCCTTTTAACTTGCTGTTAATACTGAATGTAAGAATGAAATCTGAAAGTAAACAACACTGAAATAAGAGCTTGTGTGATGAAAGTTGTGTTCGTTACTATAGCAACAGTCGGTTCGACTGTAACGTAGCGTTCCCCTTCGATGACGTAAACGACCAACAATATCAGTGATGCAAACTATTCGACTTTTGGGTCAAATTCTGCCGTTTTGAGTTGAAAGTAGGTCTGTCATTTACGTGATTCATGTCATTCATAATTGATTATGACGACCAGGGCTGTTGCTAGTGGGGTGAAAGGTGGTGACAATTCTAGGGGCCCCCACCACCCAGGGGCCCCACAAAATCCAGGAATTATGCTATATAGGCCCATGTTCTGTGAATAATTCTAATATTTTATTAGTTGTATAACTGAGATATTATGAAAACCACTAAAAAGCATGCAATTTTGTTCCATACTTGTATATTGTACAGATATGTGTGTGTGTGGGGGGGGGGGGGGGCACATCAGTATTTTTTCAGGGGGCCTCCAATCCTCTAGCTACGGCCCTGATGACGACAATAGCATTTTTCTGTCAAAAAACATAAATTAAATATATAAATATAAAAAAACATAAATATTATTTGCAGTTCAGACTGATTACTTTACCAAATTTTGTTTTACTGTTCTTTTAATTTATTCTCAATTTACATCCTTTATTTATTTAGTTTCTTTAAATAAATACCATAATCATAGTGGTCTGGTCTTTATATTTTCCTCCATACAATTGGTCCCCCAACGGTTCTAGATATGAATATGGCCTTGTTTGATATTAATTAAAAAGTTAGTTGTAAAAAAAATCACCAGTGTAGAGAAATGATCCAGAGAACGAGAACAAAGAGGTTTATTTTTACTATTCAATAAAGGGAAAAAAGTTTTTGTTGTGAAAGTGCATGATATTGCTCTTTTTTTCAGTGTACTGTATATAATATGGCAATATCTACAGTATAAATATCTAAACTGTATCCCCATGCAATAACCCCCCCCCCCGCCAAAACAAAAAAAAAAAAGCCCACCCATCTATAGCTGTTAAGAACCAGCTCTGCTCAGTAAGATATTTTAAGATTTTGTATTTTTTTTATATTGAGCCAGGTTGCATTAAATTGATCAAAAGTGCCAGTAAAGACATGTTTACCCCCGGTTTCACAAACAAGACTTAAACCTAATCCCAGACTAATATGTAAGTCTGATCTGTTTCAACTTAAAGAAACTTGCACTAACTGATCTTAAAATATATCAGTGCCTTTGTTTTGTCTCAAGATGCACATCAGTATTGTTTTTTTCAAAGGCATGTTTATAAAAAGTACTTAAATGTCCTAATTGAACTATTGCCTAATCCTGGCTTAACCTAAACCCTGTCTGTGAAACCAGTGTTACAAAAGATTATATTTCAAATTAATATGTTCTTTTTAAATATCATATGTGACCCTGGAGCACAAAAACAGTCATAAGTAACACAGGCATATTTGTAGCAATAGCCATGTATTTGTATGGGTCAAAATTATACATTTGTCTTTTATGAAAGTAAAGATTATGCTCCATGAAGATATTTTGTAAGTTTCCTACCGTAAATATATCAAAACTTAATTTTTGATTAGTAATATGCATTGCTAAGAACTTAATTTGAACAACTTTAAAGGTGATTTTCTCAATATTTAGATTTTTTTGCACCCTCAGATTCCAGATTTACAAATATTGTCCTATCATAACAAACCATACATCAATGGAAAGATTATTTATTCAGCTTTCAGAAAAAAATGACCCTTATGACTGTTTTTGTGCATGGTCCAGGGTCACATATTCATTAAAGTATCCTGTGAAAAAAATGTATCACAGTTTCCACAAAAATACTGAACATTGCTAATAATAATAAATGTTTCTTGAGCAGCAAATCAGCATATTAGAATGATTTCTGAAGATCATGTGACACTGAAGACAAATTCAGCTTTGATCACAGCAATCAAAAAATCGCCAAGCTAGAGTATATTTGACAAAACTCACTGTCCTCCCTCTCATATCAATTTTTTTATTTACTTGATTGACTGATATTTTGCTTAAATATCTTAAATCTTAAATTCAATCAACTTTTTTTTGTGTGTTTGTTTTTTGGCTCAATAGAAACTGTGTTACTCCGCTTGTACTGTAGTAACTAGTTCTTCAAACAGTGTGCTTTATCACAGTCTGCTCCATTAGCTTGTAGCTGAGCACACTTCAGTGTGAGGACACTGCTGATATTGTGTGTATGACAGCTGATAGAGCGGCGCTCAGTAACAGAGACACACGCGGTCACAGAGCGAGGGCAGCTGACTCTGAATCAGAGCAGCACAGCTGGATCCACAAACTGACCGAACAAACCCTGTTCATCACGGACCCTGGTAAACAAGGCTTGGCCGTTCGTCCATCTGCTGCTACCAGCTCAGAGCCGAGCTCCTGAACGAGTCTGATCACTGATCACTCAAGCTTTCTGAAGATCCCACACAGGGTTTTTGAGCTTTCCCAGCGCATTGTACTTTGATTTCTCACCAAATGGCATCACTTTTTTATTCTTGTCAGTTGCATTTTTATCAAAGTTATGTATGTCTTTCTAATGTCATGGTGCATACTGGTTGACCTTTTTCTGCTTGATTCCTCTGTGGGTAAAGCATCTGATCTCAAACACGTTATGAAGGAATGATTCCCATTCCTAGTGTCCCTAGTTTGAGCGTGGTTATATATTTTTAATGATTTTGAAAGAAATCTGATAATCTTCTGATTATCAAGGCTGCATTTATTTGATTTAATATTTGATTTTTTTTTATGTCAGAATCTGATCAAGTTAGGGTTAGAGCTAATTTAATAATAATATACTACATTAACAATAATAATATGTATTATTTCATAATGTATCAGTGAGAACTAGATCGGCATTTCCTGAAAGAAATACCAGTATTTCAATGCAAAAAAAAAATTAAAAATTACATAACTGTTTTCTATGTGAATATATTGCAAAATGTAATTTATTTAAATTTTTACTTAATTTTCAGCCTCATTACATTACTGCAGTTCTAATACTAATATGCTAAATGGCTCGTCAAGAGACATTTCTTATTATTAACAATATTAACAACTATTGATAATAATCAGGCAAAATAAATTATTAAGTGGCAATGATTTAATAAGATAAAGGAACAAATTGTTAATTTGGGGCCACAATATATTATTTAATTTAATTTAATTTAATTTAATTTAATTTAATTTAATTTAATTTAATTTAATTTAATTTAATTTAATTTAATTTTATTAATTTTTTTAATTTTTTTTTTTTTTTTTTTTTTTTTTACAAAGAAAACAGGTGTGCTGCATAATATTTTTGTGAAAACCGTAAAACAAAAATGTCATACAAATGTCAAACAGCAAATGGCTGGAATACACTACATGCTTCCAGCTTCAGAATCTGACTCCATCCAGTCGGAGGAGATCAAACATGTTCGATATTTTGAGCCGATTTTAGAACACATATTGTTTTCATTTGTCATGCGTCTCCTAGCAACAAGGCACAGTTTCTGCCTGAGTTTGTTATGATTGGAGTGATTTTAAAGTCTGGTACTGTGTGATGCCTAGAGTTTAAAAATCTGTTCAGATTGTAAAAGTCGTGTATTACGTGTAGTGCCTTGAGAACTGCATCTAGTCAAGCAGCAGTCTAATTAGACAGGACTTGCTTCAGATCAGTTGACTAGTTGTCGAGGCAGCTCCCTGACTAGTGTGCGTCTCTGAAGGGCTTTATGTAAGCGTGTAGATCATCCTGTGCTGTGAGTCAGCAGGGTAATTGGAGACTGTGGGTGACACGAGGGCCCAATCTTACACAGAGAGATGGATTGCTCATTTTCCATTCGTGGGCACTGGATGTAAAGCCTTTTTCTGCCGCAGTGAAGAGAGACGTTACATCTCTGAACTGATGCTGAGACGTTCATTAGCATTCACACTCATCTCAATGGCTGCTGATCGGGTGGAGCAGGAGCCTCTGGAAATACACAAGCTTCACGCTGCCAGCCTCGGTCATCAGCACTCAGTTACACACTAAATATAATCTAACTAAATAAACAAAAATACTCAAATTTGTTACAAGCTAACATTCTTTTTTCAAGTATTTAAGTTTTTTATTTAATATTAATAAAATAAAAAGTCTTATGGCAAAGACAAAGAACTCATACACAGAAAAAAATGATTTTTTAATTATATAATAAAATTACTGAATATGATCCAGATGTAGTATTTGATAAAAATGTGATTTTAATGTGATAATATACCATACTTAACTCTTTCCCCGCCAGCGTTTTTGAAAAAAGCTGCCAGCCAGCACCAGCGTTTTTGCTGATTTTCACTAAACTTTCTTGGCCCCCAGAATATTTTGTTGTATGAATATCTGATCATGCAATACATCAAAATAAAATCAGACCCTTTACTTTCAAACAAAACAATCAGTTTTATTCTAGCTTCAAGCATTGTTTTTTTATCAACACTTGAATGTAGGTAGGTTTCATTAAAAAAGCAACATTTTGAGCAAAAAGCTGAGAAAATCAAATTTTTATCAAATACTACATCTGGATCATATTCAGTAATATTATCAAAGCAAAGACGCAGTAGATGCTTCCATCAGTATCCCAAAGCTTCACAGGCCTTTAACACTTTCTGGATCCACATTTCACTCGCTAACATTAGACCGTTTTCATTTATATGCGTTAGTGTTGATGATCGCATTATTTTTCATATGCATATGCTTACATATGAGATCGCTGGTTTCTGCGTCTTCCTCGTCTGTGTTTTTGATCGAGTGATTCTAGACTCATTCAGGAGATGCTTAATAGCGCCACCTAGCGTATAACAGTGAGAACACGGAAAATTACATGTTTGGCGGGGAAAGAGTTAATATATCTTAGTTCAATATAATCATTTTTAGGCTTTTTTTGTTATTTAGTGTTTAATTTATTTAGCTTATTTTACTTTTCAAAAGACTTTGATGTTTATTATGATGTCTTTTTAAAATATGCGTCATATTTTCATTTGCTATTTTTTCAATGAAAATACATGATTATCAATTTGACCAATATAAAATGCACTTTATGTATATGACATTTCAATTTCTTGAGCCAATCGCATATTGTATAAATATACTATATTGTATTATTATTATATATTATAATAAATTTAGTTCGTCTGATGTTTTACACTTTGAACTGTGTATAATATAACAACATTTTACCATCAAGAGTGTTGTAGTTACAGCGTCGACCAGCAGGGGCAAACATCCCGAATCTGACTGAGCCAACAGGTCAGATGCCACGTTGCCATGGTTACACGTGACCTTTTGACCTCATTCACACTGAGAGCCACGGCGGTATCAGTATGTGAAGCTGCTCTCCTCATGTTTTCTGCTGACTTCTAACGTTTGTCTTTGCTGTTTTCTCCACAGGTTTGGATGGAGTTGCCACAGATCTGGATAAAAGAAAAGAAGTCTTCGGGCAAAATCTTATACCTCCAAAGAAGCCAAAAACATTTTTACAGTTAGTGTGGGAAGCATTACAAGACGTGACCCTCATCATCCTGGAGATTGCAGCGCTGATCTCTCTGGGACTGTCCTTTTATCAGCCGCCTGGAGAGGGCAGCGAGTGTGAGTATCTGAAGCTGTCATAGACTTCTTCTATTTCACAACAAATGAGTTGCAAATAAATATATAGCCCTATAATCAGGGTTTAATCAGGGTATCTTCCGTTCATTCGTTTTTTAATTTAATATTAAAAATAGAAAAATAAGAAAACAGTTCCTTTTTTCAGGGCTAGAAAATGAATAAACAGCTTGAATTTGTTATCTCTGCATGTGGGCGGGAATAAAACGCCCCTTTCCGCTGATTGGTCAACCAAACATTAAACCCTGCCGTCATTAGTTCCTGCAGCTACAGTTGTGTGCATTCTTAACGCGGTTATTGCAACTATATTTCATCACTTTCTCATCAAACAACCAGACTAACAAATGGATAACGTCTAACATTACCCCTAAAATATAACAATGAAAAAAAAAAAAATTTGAATAATAGACCATATGCTACACTGATATGCAATAATGTCATATCTTTACATATCTATATCATTTCAACTTCATCTCTTGTCCAAAACTCAGCTCAATACAACAGGCGATGTGCCAGAGATGTAGGCTACGGGGTAGCTGTGAGTGCAGATGTGAATTAATCAATATTAAGCTATGAGAAAATAATAACTTATAACTTTTTTAATAAATTATTACTCGCGCAGGTTGTCGAAATTATGCCCATACAGAAGTGAGCCGTCTATAGGCTCTGCCCCGGTACGGGCTATCCGTCCATTTGTTAGTCTGGTTGTTTGATGAGAAAGTGATGAAATATAGTTGCAATAACCGCGTTAAGAATGCACACAACTGTAGCTGCAGGAACTAATGACGGCACGGTTTAATGTTTGGTTGACCAATCATCAGAAAGGGGCGTTTTATTCCCGCCCACAGAGATAACAAATTCAAGCTGTTTATTCATTTTCTAGCCCTGAATGTAAAAACGGAAAATCAAGCATAATTCTTGTTTTTTTGAAAAATTGAAAAACGAAAAAAGGAACCGTTTTCTTATATTTCTGTTTTTAATATTAAATAAAAAAAAAACCAATGATCGGAAGATACCCTGATTCCCTATAAATAGATTTGCACTTCTTATTAATTTATAAATGTAACCAAGGCCCCACAGGGGTTTCTAGGCCCCCACAATCCAATCGTCCTTCTTTATTGTTGCTCTAAACCTGTATGGCTTTATTTGTTCTGTTCAATGTGAAACACATCCCAGTGCTTTTCATCCATGCAGTGAGAGCCAATGGGGTCTGAAAAAAGTAGAAAAATATCTTCTTTTATTTTCAACAAAACAAATCAAAGTCAGATTTATAGACAGAATATGTCACTTTAATGTTGAGGTTAGTTCATATTAACCAGTAGTTTAACAGCTGCTTTTGTACTGTAGGTACATGTATGCTGCAGATGTAATACTAATGTTACTCTATAAGTTCACAGTTGCACCAAAATGTACTGTATGTGACACGTCAGCCACATTGTATATTGCGTTATATTGCACACATACCAAACCAGTGGTTTGCACTCAAACACTGCACAAGCTTTTCTCACGTCAAACTTCACTGACTGAGCCATTTTTACATTGACTTCTAACCAGCTGATGTCCAGGTGGTTTATAATGGATGTCAATTCCCAAACATTCCCTCTGGGCACAAAATCTGGTGCTCGTGGCGTCTTATTCTGGCCAAGTACCGAGCAAAGAGTCTGACATGTTTAGTTTTGACATGTTGCTGTTTAGGGACAGAGTTACCTGAAATACACACTACCACAATATCAGAGCAGCTATAAGCAGTAACCACAATTAATCACAGACATTTTATCCTTTTCAACACTACATTTTTCTTCTTTTTTTAGCATTTGAAACAGTTCAAACTTCTTTTTTGTTTGAGGTTTTGATGAAATGTGTGTTTGTGCATCTATCTTCACTATCATTGATTTTACATGCAGTGACTTTCAGACATTTAGTGTCCAAATACACTACAAATGGTAATCTAAAAGTGGTAGAATCTGAATGAACTAAATCCATCCACCTAAATACTTTGATTTATACCAACAAAACTCATTTTATACATTTAATCAGATAGAAATAGCTCGTTGAGGTTGCAAGTTACTACTTTTTACAGTTTAGTATTTTAGGTCACTGTGTGTTTACACTCTTAGAAATAAAGGTGCTTCACGATGCAATAGAAGAACCGTTTTGTCTAAATGTTTCCATAAAGAACCTTTAACATCTGTTTCACAAAAAAAGGTTCTTTAGATTATAAAAAGTTAAGAAAGAGAACCTTTGACTGAATGGTTCTTCAATGGCATCGCTGTGAAGAACCTTTTAAGCACCTTTATTTTTAAGAGTGCATAATATATAAGTTATATATGTTACGGAAGGAAGAGAGGAAGCATTCGGATCCATCTGCAGGCTTTTATTCAAAGGTGTGGTCAGAAACAAGCATGGGTCAAACATTAGCAAACAGGTATATATGGCAAGACAGAGAGTAATGCAAAACGGCCGTGGTCGATCGGCTAACAATGTCCTGAGGGCTAGACAAAAGAGGTAATCTATAAACACAAGTAAAAGTCCAGGCTGGAGCAAACAGTATCCAAGACAGGGTCAGGCAAACGGGTAATCCAATAAACACAGGCGAGAATCAAAGAACCGGAGACTAGACTAAGACTAGAGCCGTTTCTCAATATGCGTTCTTGTCTGTACTTGTGTTCTTGTGGACTTGTGAAACGTCATCAGTCGTCGCCCAAGTACTGTTCCAATTCAAAGTTCACATCTAGCCAAGTACAGTTAAAATCCCCGGATGTGTCCTTGCTCCGCCCCTTTTATCAAGGATGCATCAGAGGTGACTTGTGCGAACTTGAGGCAGCCAGGTATCCCAGAATGCATTTCGCACCAATCAGCGAGCGTTAATGTCCGCAACATTTCAAAATATTACTGTTATTGTGTCATGAAATGCCGTTCTAGGAGTATTTCAGGTGAGAATGTAGTTGTTTAAAACTCAAATCTGCGGTTTATTTATAAAGATAGCGCCTATTTGAAAATTAGTTTCGTCGATTTCAGAGACGTGAGTTCCAGGCGATCACCGGGCGGTCAGTGCTCATGTATCCCGAAGAGAGGAGCCTCACCTCGGCTAGTCCTTCTGACATCTGCCGCTGGCTCTGATGTCTCTGTAGTGATTAAACATAAGATATTTTGTGTAAATCTAACAGGCAATATTTGGTCTCATGAATCTATTATTTCTTCCAGGTCATGTCGTTTTGGTTGAGCACAAAGTTATTTTTCATAAATTATTTATTTATTAATCGTAATACAGCGCTTACTTTGTTAACGTGGCTGATTTGTTTGCTTTTGTCTTTATTTCGTATTACGTCTCTTATAGTTTACTTTTATAATGGCTATTATTGTTCATTAAAACTGACATTTAACAAAAAAGGCAGAGTTGTGCTTGTCATATTTCATTTTATTATACAGTGAATGTGCACAAATGACCTAAACCACATATTAATGTTTTATATTTTTAAAATGAAAACGAAAAGAGGGTTGTGTTTTATATTTTGAAGAAAGTGAAAACGCAGTGGTGTTTGATATCATTTCGTTTTATTGTAATGCGTGTATGCCTTGCATGAACTACATTTTTGTGGCAATTAATATTTTAAATGAAACAGAAAAGAGACAACGCTGTTTGATATATTTATTTTCACTGTAATGTACGTTCCCTGAACTACATTTTTGCGGCTATTAATATGTTTACATGAAAACAAAAAGAGGCAGTGGTGTTTGATATCATATTTCATCGTATTGTAATACAGGCGAGCTGACTGACGTTATCAAGTACACTGCTGTTTCATTTGCAGAATTACCGGACTTGTGTCCTCCCGTCCTGAGGAGGTCGCACTCCCGAGTCAAACTTGCGAAGTCCGAACTACCGAGGACGCAAGTCCGAACTTTGCGTACTTGGTATTGAGAAACGGCCTTGGACTGGAAATAAACAACGGCTAATGAAATGGCTCCGTAGAGTCGCTATGCGATAAAGCTAACAATACTCGGCAGTGAGAAAGAGGAAGTCCATAGCTTACGTAGCATGTTTAATTGAAATCAGCTGTGTGTGTAATCAGTGCATTCAGCTGTGTGTGTGTCACCAGTGCAATGGATGATGGGAACTGTAGTCCGGGGTGAAGTGCAACAGTTAGTGTAGTGCAAGAGTCCATGTGGTGAGCGGGTGACCTCTGGTGGTGAGTGAACAGAAGTTCGTAGACCGGATTCATGACAATATATATAATATCCAAAGCTGTTTTGGTTGCTGGACGTCTGATGGTTGAAGCAGTGCTCAGCATGACTGTGCATTCAGAGTGAGGGAATCCAGTGAAAGAAGGCTTTCCAGGCCTCTAGAGTTAATGAAGTGTGCACTGGAAGAATAACCTTTAGGTGAAGGCCATACATCAAGCCACCGGGCCGTAAGATGTGCAGGGAACACAAAAGCATTAAAGCAGCATAAAGAAGCGAACAGAATGCTGAGCAAGTATTATCCATCACCATAATGTTCAAGGATTCAATTACTCCAGGAATGGAAAATTATCTTTTATTACAGTGCAGTCTAAATCTGAGCAAATAATAGCTCATGAGATGTTGAAACTGTGGCGAGAAACTCTCAGATACTCATCATTATCAGAGAGCAGTTCATGTTCAGGTTCAACACAAAGCTGCAATGCATGTTACTTATGTGAATCTGGCATAATATCATCAAACCTATAAGAATAGTTCATCCAAAAATGCAAAGTTGCTGAATATGTGCTCCCCCTCGGGCCATTCGAGATTAGGATGAGTTTGTGTCTTCATCAGGTTTGTAGAAATGTGTCTCTGCATCAGTGTCTCAGCAATGGATGCTCTGCAGTGAATGGGTGCCGTCAGAATGAGAGTCTGATAAAAACATCACAATAATCCACACCACTCCAGTCCATCAGTTAACATCTGGAGAAGACAAAAACTGAAACTAATCCAGCATTAAGATGTTTTAATCTTCAAACCGTTGCTTCTTGCTAAAATTCAAGTATATAATCCATAATAACACTTCCATTCTGACGGCACCCATTCACTGCAGAGCATCCGTTTCTGAGCAAGTAGAGAATGATACATTTCTACAAATCTGATGAAGAAACCTGAGGGTGTATGTATTTTCTGCACTGAACTAATGAAGATAAACAACACTGAATCTAAACCACAGACATAAGATGATAGGAAGGGAACACACAGAAAACACAAATAACTGAAGAATATTTTTCAGTAATGTGACAATAGCTCAGCTGTTTTCAAAGTGAAGCAGCTTTTACAGCAAGGACCCAGTTTGTCCCAGTATCACAAGGGAGTGCTCATTTTTTGTGTTTCATGTCATATCAAATCTTGCATGAATCTTCACGATTGAACAAGCTGAAGTAATAACCGAACATGCTCTGAAATGATCCTTCCTCTCATATATACCATAGTGCTGGAATGGACAATTCATTCTAGTCAATGGGTTTGTTTGGACAGATCATTTAAATTAAGTTTGCATTTTAGGTTTTCTTTATTTATAAGAACACGTAATGAAATGCTGCTGATGTTTTGGACTAGTTCATGAACCAGGAAAGTTCTGCTTAAATGACTAATTATATTATAGCATTTTATATGTTTATAATGAAATGGTCCCCTTGAGAAACGTAGTTAGTCTGTAGCTTAATTACTTTCTAAGACGCTTGTAGCTTTCCTCACATGGTTCATCATAAGCATTAATATGCAAATTGCTCGTTAATACACATGATACACCTGCAGTGGGCTTTTAATGATCAGTAAGAGTGCTGCGGTGGAGAAGAGCGTCCACACAAACATGAGCTCCGCTGGCGTCCACCCTGCCATCGACTCTGAGATTTGTGACACTTCTTCTGGTTTTAATGGAGAACGGCGCTGTCTGTGTCTCTTAAGGAAGATGAATTGCTCCGCTGCTCCATGTGTCCAGACATGGCTGGCGTTCAGATTGAATTATGCCCGTACAGATCTTCACCCTGCAGCTCCCGCATGAAGAGAAGCGCAGGCACCGTACAGATCGATACAGGCACACTCTCACTCTCCAGCACATTACACCGCAAGAAGGATCTGTAGCTTAAAATACATCATGAAGCTCATTTATTCACACAACCCTCAGGTTGGTCCAAACCTGCACGCTGGAGTTTTTTCATGCAGTTCATAAAAAAAAAATATATATATATATATATACACGTATATTAGTGCTGTCAAACAATTAATCGTTATTAATCGCATCCAAAATAAAAGTTTTGTTTACATAATATATGTGTGTGTACTGTGTGTATTTATTAGGTATATATAAATACAAACATATAAATATATACATGTATATACATGTAAATATTTTATATATATATATACTGTATGTGTGTGTATTTATATATACATAATAGATATACATAGTACACATACATAGAGTATATTATGTAAACAAAAACTTTTATTTTGGATGCGATTAATTGCTTGACAGCACTAATATATATATATATATATATATATATATATATATATATATATATATATATATATATGCATACACATACACATGCATACATATATATATATATATATAAAAAACCAAGTCCTAATCCCAGTTTAACACCTCTGGTGTGACTGTAAATGCAGACCTTGAGCCAAAAACTCATCACCAAACACCAATGACTTGTACATATGGGTTCAGTCATTTTAGACACTTACAAAACTGTTGCAACAGAGATGAAATACAATTTTTAAATACATGAATTATGTTCCCATCGTTGTTGCCACAGATTTGGAAGTGCATTTTTCTGTTCTAAAGAAGGGGGTGCCAATACTTTTGTCTATATAGTGTATGTACAAGTCATTGGTGTTTGGTGATGAGTTTTTGGCTCAAGGTCTGCATTTACAGTCACACCAGAGGTGTTAAACTGGGATTAGGACTTGGTTTTATGCAGACCAGTCAAGTTCTTCCACACTGACTCAATCAATCATTTTCTTTTTGAACCTTGTCTTATACACAGAGACATTGTCATGTTAGAATAGAAAAGAGTCCAAACTGTTGCTATAATATTAGAAGCACACAATTTCCTAGAATATCATTATATGCTTTAACATTAAGATTTGTACTCATAGAAATTACTAAAGTAGTCAAACCTGTTCATTAGAAGGGGGCGCCAATACTTTTGGCAATATAGTGTGTATATATATATATATATATTGAAAACAATGTAAAGTTATTTCTTTAAAAATGTAATTGTGTGTTCCATGAACAACAAGAGGTGTGAGGGTGTCAAAAAACATGGACATAAATGCGGTCAGCAAATATAGTTCATTTAATATAGTTCCATTAAAAAAAAAATCATTTAGACACTTTACAGCTTAACTTTTTTATTGTTTAGTTTTTATTGTTTAGTCAAAATGATTCTCTTTGGTGATCATCATTATGCTGAACCTATCGAATGAGCTTAAACCGTAATGCCAGAAATAGGTCAGAAACATGCATTTGTGTAAATGTGACAGAGTTCTGATCAAATAAGCTCTAACTGCGCGTGTGGTTTGGTGAAGTGTCAGAGTCACGAGCTGTTATCTAACAGCGCTCAGCACCACGGACAGCTCCACACATCCTGCAACACAATGAAGCGGTCTGCTGCGGTCCAATGAAGAGATGCACCACCATCAGGAGATTCCTTACTGCACAGACTAAAAATAGACATCTGAAACCCACACACAGCAATATTCATCAGAAGGCAGGGACAGATTTAAAGGGATAGCTCACCTCATAAATTACACCCCATCTTGTTCCAAAACCATTCAAGGTAACACTTTATTCTGATAGTCCACTTTACACATTCTACTAACCCTAAACCTACCCTACTGAGAGTTAGTAGACATGTAGTTGACGATTAATGACAATTAGTTAACATGTAGTTACAAAGTTACTTATAGTTAGTAGAATGTCTAAAGTGGATTATCAAAATAAAGTGTAACCACATTCAACTTTTGATTTTCTTCTTCCAATTCAAGATATGTATGGATTTAAAGTGACATAATTTTATTAGAAGTTCTGATCACCTTTTCTTTAAACTTTTCACTTTTATCTTCTCTAGTTCATTTGAAATGGTGTGATGTATAAAGAAAAACTACTAAATCAATTTTAAAATTACAAACATTCAACTCAATTAATATGAGCTCATAAGTTAAATCATTAAAGGAAGATCTAAAAATAGCTTTTTTTTAATTAAGTCTGGCATATCACAGACCATGTCAATATTCACTCGTCAGTCATTTATTTTTCTATTTTTGCAATCATTCATTACATTTATTTGTTTAATTATATCAATGATTGTATTGCTTTATTTATTTCAGTATTTAATTCCATTTCATCATTCCTATAGCACTTATGTGGAAACAAACTACAAGCTACTAACAGAAATGACCTACCTGTGATTTACATTGAAGCTAGATAGGAGAGGAATGTATCCTTAAAAATAAAGAAATAATAATAACAATAATAATTCAATGACACACTTTAAACACAGAAACAACAACAAAAATCTGAAACTATTTTATAAATAAATAAATACATACATACATACATAAATAAATAAATAGTTTTACAAAATCCACAGAATCCATCAAACACGCTCCGAAATGCTCTCTACTACAGATCTCTACTTTTTTTTTTTTTTTACATTTAAATTGACTGATTCAAAAATAATTTACAGAGTTTGCATTTTAGATCTTCTTTATGTATAGCAGATGATTTAGTGAAATGCTGCTGATGATTTGGACTAGTTCATGCAGCAGGAAAGGTCTATCAAATGATGTATTACTGTATATTACTGTGTTTTATGCTCATAATGACATTGTTCCCTTAAGAAGCTTAATGTAGTTAATTAAGGGTAGCTTGCAGCTTTCCTCACATGGATTTGTCATAAACATTAATATGCAAATTACATGTTAATATGCATTATACACCTGCAGTGGATTTTAATGATCACTAACAGTGCGGCGGTAGAGATGTGCTGAGACGAGTCTGTGTATTATGATGAGTCTCCACTGTTTTTACTATTTTAATGTATTCCTTAAATCAGTGAAGTGTAGGGATGTTTCTAATGGTAGGAGGAGGAGCATGCTATCATTTAGAGATAGCATGCTCCTCCCAAACTCTCACGCTGATTGATTTGAGTGCGAAGGAGAGTTGCTGAAGAATAAGAGAGCCAGCCAAACAAAAAAAGTGCAAGATGTCAAATGTTGGGAACAGTGTGTATGTTTGCAGTTTTCCTGAATCAGACGGTATTTTGTGTGTCCTGGTGTATTCAGTGGCTGTGACAGTGGACAGTGTGTACTAATGCTTTCCAGCAATCAGGGTGTTCCAGTGCTTGCAGTGAATGCTGCTGTTTTCTCCTGCACAGCTGGAGCAGACAGACCCCCAGCGGAGTCACTGCACCCCTCACACTACATCACTCCAGCAGGAAATCATTGGAAATAATTAGACATGACCTGAATGTGTGTACATCATGAAACGGATTGATTTCTAGATGCATTTCTTCATCAGTGTGTGGTTTATAGTTATTTAGCCGTGAATATGTTACCCAGTTCAGATATGGGATTTGTCAGAATCTTTGTCAGTGTTTATCTAATATCATTCTGGTGTTATATAATATGCGCTCGATGCATACGCAGTAATCACAGTTATTATGAATCATTGCGTTTGCGCAATATTCTGCATGAAGTGCTGTATTTAATCACACTCATGTGATTCACACCAAGTGAAAATACTTTGGTGAATATGAAAAAGTGGCCTTTACATTTCAGTTTAATGAAAATTAATATCATTAACCAGATTCATCATCTATCAGGAATATCATTAGCAATTATATTTACTTCCTTGCACTCATAAACCAAATGGTTTAAGCTAAAAAAATTTTTTAAATCATTTATGTGTCTTGTGTGTTTTTATGTGTCTGTCTCAGTATGTGATTTTATTATCAGAAATGTCTCCTTTAGCTTTCCGTCTTACATTATAATGCAAAGATATGCAGAGACGTGATGTGAGAAGTGACACTTTCTATGAATACAAATTAGAGCCTGGAACTCTTTAAAAGATTTAATATTTTAGTATTCAAACAAAAGTTGCAAAAAATTTATATTTTAAAAAAAGAGGAAAGGTCATTTCAATACATTAAGTATTATTAATATTGAATTATTGGATTATAATTAAACTATAACAGCATGGGTAAAAGGGTTGCAAGTTTTCAATTCACCAGTGTTTCAAGGTGCACATTTTAACAATAAGTCTGGTCTGGGAATTATTAATTTAAGATTGTAAATTTACTTTGCTGATTTTAATAGACTAGCAGAATTGTATCCCTTTCTTCTGATGGCTGTTTGTTATGGTTAACGGGATTTGTTTCCACCAGCATGTTTAAATCTGTCCTTCCTCTCTCTGCAGCCTGTGGGGCGGCGAATGCAGGTGCGGAGGACGAGGGAGAAGCGGAGGCCGGATGGATCGAGGGGGCTGCTATCTTACTCTCAGTGGTCTGTGTTGTTCTGGTCACGGCCTTCAACGACTGGAGCAAGGAGAAACAGTTCAGGGGTTTACAGAACCGCATCGAACAGGAGCAGAAATTCCAGGTGGTGCGAGGAGGGCAGGTCATCCAACTTCCTGTGGCAGATATTCTGGTTGGCGATATTGCACAAATCAAGTATGGTATGTGTACTCATTTCTTTTTTTTTTTTACTTATCCTGTGTTTAGAATTGGATGGCACAGGCTTATAGGTCATTTACATGCAGTCCGCTAGCAGTCACATGGCACGAGCTGATTGGCCTGTACTGATTCTGCAGCCAGTGAGATTGCTACAGGCTTTCCTGTAGCTCAAATGGTAGAGCATGGCGCTAGCAACGCCAAGATCATGGGTTCGATTCCCAGGGAAAGCAAGAGCTGGTCAAATGTTAAACTGTAACTTGAATGCAATGTAAGTTGCTTTGGATAAAAACGTCTGCTAAATGTTGCTCAACATTTAAATACTTTAGTTTAGCGTTGGCTGTAAAACCCTGTTTACACTGGTATTAAAGTGCCCCTATTATGGGTTATGAAAGGTTCATATTTTGGTTTTGGGAGTCCCCAACAACAGGTTGACATGCATTCAAGGTCAAAAACACTTTAATTTTATTATAATATGCATTTATTTTTTTTTACCTCATTTGCTCAACGACTCCCAAACGATTCGTTCAACGATTCATTTTTCCAAACCCCTCCTTTGTGTGACGCTAATCTGCGCTGGTTGATTTCATTAAAGCAGAGCACAGTGCTGCTTTGTGTTCAGCGTTACCGGGGAAACGGCGATTGTTAAGCGCTCCAAAAGCAGCACCTAGTGGTAACAAGTGGGCCGGCAATATGTTAATGTTTCATGATGATGTCAAAATGAAACGACTTAAGATTCGTTTTGAAAACGACTCGTTGCAGTGATTCAGAGTCGACTCTTTCTTTTGAGAGACAATAACTTTATACAAGGTGCACTTTCAGATTTAAAACTTTGCAGGATGTTTTCATTCACTTAGAGCTGTGTTACACTGCATGAAAGATAATTTTCAAAAATCCATAATAGGGGCACTTTAAAATGTGTTTTGGTCGATCAGATCACAAGCATACAAGGCAGTCTCATTCCCGTTTACATCTGCTGTTTTAATCCATCTCTTTTGTTCACATGCAAACACTTCCCTGATTTCTTATAAGTCTATAAGGGGGTGTATGCATGGGCTTTTTTTATCTTTTGAGCTAATGTTGCGAAATAAGCTCATGCAATTTACACACAAACGTGAAAAGAGCCAACAGAAAACAATACGGAGAGCAGCAACTTTTGTTGTTTTACACTTGTGATCGAATCGACAAAAATGCATCTTAATATCAGGTGTAAAGTTGGGCCTGCAGCACACTATCAGAGTTCCTCCGAAATCCTTCACCTCCCCCAGCTCCACCTGTTTGTTAGATTTGCTACATGGTTTATGTACACCTATTCATGCAGCAGCGGCATGAACTCCATTAACAACCAACTACATTAACATTGTCATATCTTATTAACATGTTAAAACTATCCCACGTACTGTCATGACTGAAGTAGCTAATGTATACAGTATATAGGGGTGATTCCTCAATGTTTCTGTTTCTAGGATAATTTTTTAAAAACATTTTGTGTGGTGTGACATGCTAAACTCCATCTAAAACACTTTTAAATAGTATTGAGCTCAATCTTTTTAAATTAGCATTCATGCAGCTTTTATGAGCTCATATTAATTGAGAGATTACAGTACATAAAATATTTATACTACAATCCATGTCAAACTACATAACCATCCAATATGATTTATTGAAGACATGAATGTGATGAAAAATGGTTAAAAACATTCTAAGAAATACTTATCAGTTGCAGTATCTACAATATATTATCCTTAAATCTTGATAAAAAAAAAAAACAAGTCCTTGGACATGTGTCTAAATCTATAATATGCATTAACATAGATGAAATTAAGTTAATTTTTCAGGATTCATAATTGAAGGTTCACCCATATGTAATCTGAAGTCCACTAATTAAGTGGTGCATTATCAAGAGATCTTTTACACATGATTGGACATCATTGCTGTGCGATGAAGCAAGACTGACCTGTGTCATTAATTACAGTTTGATTATGAGAGTTGGTGAAGCAGATCAAGACTTTCTAGTCTGGAGATTTGATCAAACTAAAGGGCTGTGCTGGTTCTGCAGTGTTGGAAAGGTTCCGGTTGTTATTTCGGATCTCCTGAACAAGTAGGAGGCAGATAATGTAGCTGTTGACATTGACGGAGCGATCCTGTGGGTGAGAGCGTTTGGCAGGCTCGAAGAGGGGTTCCAGCTCCTTGACTAGTACAGTGATGGTTAGCAGTCCCAGGCTTACCGTTATTTTTGAATATGTGTGGGAGTTGATATGTTGCTTTGCAAAGATGTAAAATGAAAGCAAAATTATCTCTGAACGAAATAACATACTCTTGATATATAAAACAACAGAAGGGCCAAATACCGAACCCTGGGGAACACCTACAATATATTGTTGCCTTAACATACTGCAGGCCTTGTCATTTTCATATTGACTCAGTTAGGGCTGTAAACTCAGAAATATTGGAGAGAGATTCTGCTGTGAAATGCTTGACAATTGCCATCTTAGAGGATCAACTTTGGAATTCTTTGGAGACAGCAATATTGATCCAGACTTGTTGTTTGGAGAAACTGAAGGGATTATTGGAAGGAACACAATGGCGCTATGAAGAGCTTTGGAGATTAGATTCTGAAATATGCTCCATTCCTGACTGGCTGCCTGTGTTCAGAAACAGTTTTGTCCCTGTTTTGTCCTTGACCATTAGATTTAACATGTTAAGCTAAAGAAAGACTCTGGTGTGCTTGCTTTAGGTCACTTTGAATATCATGCACATTATCACATTTCCCCCCTTTTAATAGGGCATACTAACCCTAACCCTAAGAAAATACATTTACAGTTTGGTTAATAGCAAAATAATTCCTCAATATATAACTTTAAGACATTTGATTCCTAGAGTTTTTTTAATCCTGTTGTTCACTGTTAGCCTGTTAACAGCTGCTTAGATGTCTCAGAGTTCATCACTTTGCCAATATAAATCGAAGATCATTTAAAGACATTAAAGAAAAATTAATATAATTTAAAGACATTATTGTAACACCACTGACCATATAAACAGTGTCTCTAAAAACAATATATTGCTAGTTGTATCATTGATATCAACATTAGTCTGTGACTGAGTTACTGTTGCAGTCAGTCAGTCCTTCTGCATGAATTTTTAAATGTTTCATCTATGTGTGTTAGACATACATTTTTAGCTGTTGTGTCACATATTGCTGCTTTTTTTTTCAGCACCTCATACCCTGAGTACTGTACTTTTAAGATGCTGTTGTGTTTGATTCTGTTGCACTCTTCCATCCAGCTGTTTCATTAAGCAGTCCTGTGTGGACGTCTCCTCGTTAATTTTGTGCTGCTGCTCTTATTAAGTGTGGTTTGGTGAGGAGTGTATTTGTTATGGATCAGAGTGCATGGCTAAATGCATTGTTTTGCATTTAATTATTCTAAATTGACATGTTAAATCGTCAGCCCTAATCCTTTTGAATTTTCATGAACTAATGCTGAATTTCTGTGTTCAGGTGACCTGCTTCCAGCTGATGGGATCTTGATACAAGGCAATGATCTGAAGATTGATGAGAGTTCTCTGACAGGGGAATCTGACCATGTGCGCAAAGCTGCAGATAAAGACCCCATGCTTCTCTCTGGTGAATGCCCACTTTTCTGCTATACTTATTTGAATGTTGTGAACTTCTGCACGTAATACATATTGAAGGTCTACATATACTATAGTGAATTAAATATCAATTCAACAGATTATGTCAGAATGAAGACGTTCTGATCGATTTTATCGGTTTAATAGTCAATATGGTGAAGACCTCTGAGATAGGACCGAACAAAACCTGGGACAGTCATGCTGTCATTCATGTGTTTGAACTAGCAACTAGCTTCATTATAGGATAATGTTATCCAATAGTTTATTAAATGTATCTATTAAACCAAAATATAGGGCCAGATTTACTAACAGCTTGTGCCAGTGCAAACCATCTTCTGGTGTTAAAATAGTACTTTCTACTAAAGACACGCAGTGACGAATTAGCGCTGAAAAGGCGTGGACACAGTTATTTTTGCGCCTGACCTTATTGAATATGAACTTGTAGGAGTTCCCCTTTCAGACACAAAATTTGTGGGAGGAGATTATTCAAATGAATCACGCAACACGATTTAACAACGTTTGCGCTCGTCAAATTACTGGTATTTGCACCATTATTTAACGCCCCAAAAAAGCACGTCTTAAACTATTTTGCGCTTGCTTGAATGAGCATCGGCTCTGTTTATTTGCGACTATGCTAATTTGCGCTGTGCTTGGTATATTGCTTTGGTCGATATGTAAATGAATGTTGTGTCTGTGTTCTTTAATTTAAATCACCCACAGAAATTTCCACGCCAATTAGGCTCTCGCCACTAATTTACCCTGTTTAGTAAATCTGGCCCATAGACTATTCCGTGCCAACTGCACCATTTATTGTTATGCAGTTTTTTAAGAGAACACTTTTAATGTACTTTGATTCTACAACTTTTATCAAAAAGGACAATAGTGACAAACTAGTCTTCTATGTTTGCTTCTTGGCCAGTCAGGTGTGCATGAGGGATGGATGTTGACAGACAGCAGTCTGTGGTGTCCGTGTATGACGTCACACACTGTGTCATTTGTGTTGAGGTCAGAGCGGCCTGCTATTATTTACAGTTTCTCCATGACTTACTGCTCGGTTAACTGAATCCCCAGGCACCCATGTGATGGAGGGCTCGGGTCGAATGCTGGTCACGGCTATCGGAGTGAACTCTCAGACTGGGATCATCTTCACTTTGCTCAGTGCTGGAGGAGAGGAGGAAGAGAAAAAAGAGAAGAAAGGTGCGTAACTAAAGCTCAGCTTGGCAAAACCTCAACAGAGCTGCGTTACATCTGCCCAGGACACTTCTGTACATGTAATTCCTATCAGCTGATAAGCAGCTATTATTGTATAAAAATATTTATATAATATATCTGTTTGGATTACACAGTTTTAACATATGTAACATACAAACTAATATGATGTATGTTTGCCAATCATACGTAGGTTTTAAAGCAGAGCACAGTGCTGCTTTGTGTTCAGCGTTACCGGGGAAACGGCGATTGTTAGCGCTCCAAAAGCAGCACCTAGTGGTAACAAGTGGGCCGGCAATATGCTAATGTTTCATGATGATGTCAAAATGAAACGACTTAAGATTCGTTTTGAAAACGACTCGTTGCAGTGATTCAGAGTCGACTCTTTCTTTTGAGAGACAATAACTTTATACAAGGTGCACTTTCAGATTTAAAACTTTGCAGGATGTTTTCATTCACTTAGAGCTGTGTTACACTGCATGAAAGATCATTTTCAAAAATCCATAATAGGGGCACTTTAAAATGTGTTTTGGTCGATCAGATCACAAGCATACAAGGCAGTCTCATTCCCGTTTACATCTGCTGTTTTAATCCATCTCTTTTGTTCACATGCAAACACTTCCCTGATTTCTTATAAGTCTATAAGGGGGTGTATGCATGGGCTTTTTTTATCTTTTGAGCTAATGTTGCGAAATAAGCTCATGCAATTTACACACAAACGTGAAAAGAGCCAACAGAAAACAATACGGAGAGCAGCAACTTTTGTTGTTTTACACTTGTGATCGAATCGACAAAAATGCATCTTAATATCAGGTGTAAAGTTGGGCCTGCAGCACACTATCAGAGTTCCTCCGAAATCCTTCACCTCCCCCAGCTCCACCTGTTTGTTAGATTTGCTACATGGTTTATGTACACCTATTCATGCAGCAGCGGCATGAACTCCATTAACAACCAACTACATTAACATTGTCATATCTTATTAACATGTTAAAACTATCCCACGTACTGTCATGACTGAAGTAGCTAATGTATACAGTATATAGGGGTGATTCCTCAATGTTTCTGTTTCTAGGATAATTTTTTAAAAACATTTTGTGTGGTGTGACATGCTAAACTCCATCTAAAACACTTTTAAATAGTATTGAGCTCAATCTTTTTAAATTAGCATTCATGCAGCTTTTATGAGCTCATATTAATTGAGAGATTACAGTACATAAAATATTTATACTACAATCCATGTCAAACTACATAACCATCCAATATGATTTATTGAAGACATGAATGTGATGAAAAATGGTTAAAACCATTCTAAGAAATACTTATCAGTTGCAGTATCTACAATATATTATCCTTAAATCTTGATAAAAAAACAAATCCTTGGACATGTGTCTAAATCTATAATATGCATTAACATAGATGAAATTAAGTTAATTTTTCAGGATTCATAATTGAAGGTTCACCCATATGTAATCTGAAGTCCACTAATTAAGTGGTGCATTATCAAGAGATCTTTTACACATGATTGGACATCATTGCTGTGCGATGAAGCAAGACTGACCTGTGTCATTAATTACAGTTTGATTATGAGAGTTGGTGAAGCAGATCAAGACTTTCTAGTCTGGAGATTTGATCAAACTAAAGGGCTGTGCTGGTTCTGCAGTGTTGGAAAGGTTCCGGTTGTTATTTCGGATCTCCTGAACAAGTAGGAGGCAGATAATGTAGCTGTTGACATTGACGGAGCGATCCTGTGGGTGAGAGCGTTTGGCAGGCTCGAAGAGGGGTTCCAGCTCCTTGACTAGTACAGTGATGGTTAGCAGTCCCAGGCTTACCGTTATTTTTGAATATGTGTGGGAGTTGATATGTTGCTTTGCAAAGATGTAAAATGAAAGCAAAATTATCTCTGAACGAAATAACATACTCTTGATATATAAAACAACAGAAGGGCCAAATACCGAACCCTGGGGAACACCTACAATATAGTGTTGCCTTAACATACTGCAGGCCTTGTCATTTTCATATTGACTCAGTTAGGGCTGTAAACTAATATTGGAGAGAGATTCTGCTGTGAAATGCTTGACAATTGCCATCTTAGAGGATCAACTTTGGAATTCTTTGGAGACAGCAATATTGATCCAGACTTGTTGTTTGGAGAAACTGAAGGGATTATTGGAAGGAACACAATGGCGCTATGAAGAGCTTTGGAGATTAGATTCTGAAATATGCTCCATTCCTGACTGGCTGCCTGTGTTCAGAAACAGTTTTGTCCCTGTTTTGTCCTTGACCATTAGATTTAACATGTTAAGCTAAAGAAAGACTCTGGTGTGCTTGCTTTAGGTCACTTTGAATATCATGCACATTATCACATTTCCCCCCTTTTAATAGGGCATACTAACCCTAACCCAAAGAAAATACATTTATAGTTTGGTTAATAGCAAAATAATTCCTCAATATATAACTTTAAGACATTTGATTCCTAGAGTTTTTTTTAATCCTGTTGTTCACTGTTAGCCTGTTAACAGCTGCTTAGATGTCTCAGAGTTCATCATTTTGCCAATATAAATTGAAGATAATTTAAAGACATTAAAGAAAAATTAATATAATTTAAAGACATTATTGTAACACCACTGACCATATAAACAGTGTCTCTAAAATCAATATATTGTTAGTTGTATCGTTGATATCAACATTAGTCTGTGACTGAGTTACTGTTGCAGTCAGTCAGTCCTTCTGCATGAATTTTTAAATGTTTCATCTATGTGTGTTAGACATACATTTTTAGCTGTTGTGTCACATATTGCTGTTTTTTTTTCAGCACCTCATACCCTGAGTACTGTACTTTTAAGATGCTGTTGTGTTTGATTCTGTTGCACTCTTCCATCCAGCTGTTTCATTAAGCAGTCCTGTGTGGACGTCTCCTCGTTAATTTTGTGCTGCTGCTCTTATTAAGTGTGGTTTGGTGAGGAGTGTATTTGTTATGGATCAGAGTGCATGGCTAAATGCATTGTTTTGCATTTAATTATTCTAAATTGACATGTTAAATCGTCAGCCCTAATCCTTTTGAATTTTCATGAACTAATGCTGAATTTCTGTGTTCAGGTGACCTGCTTCCAGCTGATGGGATCTTGATACAAGGCAATGATCTGAAGATTGATGAGAGTTCTCTGACAGGGGAATCTGACCATGTGCGCAAAGCTGCAGATAAAGACCCCATGCTTCTCTCTGGTGAATGCCCACTTTTCTGCTATACTTATTTGAATGTTGTGAACTTCTGCACGTAATACATATTGAAGGTCTACATATACTATAGTGAATTAAATATCAATTCAACAGATTATGTCAGAATGAAGACGTTCTGATCGATTTTATCGGTTTAATAGTCAATATGGTGAAGACCTCTGAGATAGGACCGAACAAAACCTGGGACAGTCATGCTGTCATTCATGTGTTTGAACTAGCAACTAGCTTCATTATAGGATAATGTTATCCAATAGTTTATTAAATGTATCTATTAAACCAAAATATAGGGCCAGATTTACTAACAGCTTGTGCCAGTGCAAACCATCTTCTGGTGTTAAAATAGTACTTTCTACTAAAGACACGCAGTGACGAATTAGCGCTGAAAAGGCGTGGACACAGTTATTTTTGCGCCTGACCTTATTGAATATGAACTTGTAGGAGTTCCCCTTTCAGACACAAAATTTGTGGGAGGAGATTATTAAAATGAATCACGCAACACGATTTAATAACGTTTGCGCTCGTCAAATTACTGGTATTTGCACCATTATTTAACGCCCCAAAAAAGCACGTCTTAAACTATTTTGCGCTTGCTTGAATGAGCATCGGCTCTGTTTATTTGCGACTATGCTAATTTGCGCTGTGCTTGGTATATTGCTTTGGTCGATATGTAAATGAGATGTTGCGTCTGTGTTCTTTAATTTAAATCACCCACAGAAATTTCCACGCCAATTAGGCTCTCGCCACTAATTTGCCCTGTTTAGTAAATCTGGCCCATAGACTATTCAGTGCCAACTGCACCATTTATTGTTATGCAGTTTTTTAAGAGAACACTTTTAATGTACTTTGATTCTACAACTTTTATCAAAAAGGACATGTGTGGTCAGGTGTGCATGAGGGATGGATGTTGACAGACAGCAGTCTGTGGTGTCCGTGTATGACGTCACACACTGTGTCATTTGTGCTGAGGTCAGAGCGGCCTGCTATTATTTACAGTTTCTCCATGACTTACTGCTCGGTTAACTGAATCCCCAGGCACCCATGTGATGGAGGGCTCGGGTCGAATGCTGGTCACGGCTATCGGAGTGAACTCTCAGACTGGGATCATCTTCACTTTGCTCAGTGCTGGAGGAGAGGAGGAAGAGAAAAAAGAGAAGAAAGGTGCGTAACTAAAGCTCAGCTTGGCAAAACCTCAACAGAGCTGCGTTACATCTGCCCAGGACACTTCTGTACATGTAATTCCTGTCAGCTGATAAGCAGCTATTATTGTATAAAAATATTTATATAATATATCTGTTTGGATTACACAGTTTTAACATATGTAACATACAAACTAATATGATGTATGTTTGCCAATCATACGTAAATGGCATTTCTGTACTCCCAAAAATTGTGCCATAGTTCATTATCAACTTTTTGCATCTATATGCTTTTATTTAAATCATATTTAAAAATTACACTTATTCAAATTTATTAGAATTCACATAAATGTGTTCACTGTAAAAACTAAATTTATTCAGTTAACAAGTAACATGGTTAAAATATGGCTAGCTGTGGAACAAGTCATATTTATTTAGTTAAAAATATTGAAACTAATTGGATTTATTGTTTATAATATGTCTGGTTATTGCATAGTTATATCACAGATTCAGTTTATTAGTAAGTTTCATTTATGTATGACTGACAAATACGCGTCACATGCATCTCAAATTTATAAGTATGTTTGAAATTTTATATATGTGATTGATAAAACTCTCCCCGTGTTGTCAGAAGATTTCAAGTGGAAAGTAAATGTATTTACTGTTGCTCATCGATTTTAGAAAGAATTAAACTATGGTGCGTAGCTCATCCCACAGGTTTGATACCTCAAATTGAGGAGTGTGTGCCGTTTCGATTAAACCCTAGCAACACCCTGCTAAACACCCAAGTGGCGATGAGTTTTGCACAGAAGAGAAAAGTTTAATTGGAAAAAAACAAAACAATTTTGTCCCAATCAGAGACTGCTTTTGGGTCGAACGTGTTACTGTCGTTTTCCCAGCGGCTGCTTCAGACTAACACTTGAAAATGTGCTGTTTCTGGTTGGGTAGCATGTGCTGCCCGCACCGTTTGTCAGCATAAGGCCTTATGTGTGTGTTATTCTGCAAACCGCCACAGGTGAGGCTCTGGAGGATGGCCATCATCTGCCAGGTAGAGTATGAATCTCTGTACCCGAGGGTATCTGCAGTAATGCTCATTTATTACCCCACTAAACCCGCTCTGCCCTCCCGAGCCCCGCTTTAGTAACCGCGATCTTTCACTTAAAAAGATGCCTTTTTAAGTATTTACAGAAATGCATTTCATCCATGATCCTGCATAGATGATGATCAGGAGGTTGTGATGTAACCCCGGCGTATTCCCTCAACGAGCGGATAAATTGATTGCGGTTTCGTAGCCTGGTAGTCTGATACCCTACAGCTTGTGATTGAAGCACTTGGATTTGATTTGGAAGCATGTGTTTATTTTTTGAATCACCTGTTCGTATTTACTTACTTGGTAGTGAACATAGCAATTGGAATTTTCTCTCAAAAGACGGGTATCTGTCAATGCCATTGATCATTGTGTCGTTTTGTGCCTCGACTTTGTTTTGTCTACCATAACTTGTCTTATGTTGCAGTGTTTTTTTTCCATCGATGTCATTCTTTTAAAGTCACCTTTCAGTTGACAGAAGTATATTGAGATACTAATCGTGGTAACGACGCTCTTAACCATGCTACTTTTGTTCATTATTATGGCTAGACTGCTCCCATCCCTCCTCACACCCCATCGCAACTATAGCTACCGATGGTGCGGCAAGCGCAAATGCCCCTGGTAATACCAGCCTAGTCAATGGTAGGTTGAGCAGCCCTCCGCTGTCCGTCCCTCACTGGCTCCGCCTCTCCTCCTCCTCTTCCTCAAGTTGTCTTGATCTTCCTCTCCTGCTGACTGTGTTCCTCTCAGTGCATGTCACCTCTAATCGCTCACTCCTTTTCTGTTATCCTCCCTCTTCTACCCTTTCCCTTCTGTTATTTAATATGTATGCCAACAACAGATTGGTTGAAATAAGCTCCATTGGTTATTTATTGGTAAATAACATCCATTGGTTGAAATAAGCTGTTTGAATATTACCAGAATAGTTGAAAACTTAAGCATCAATACAATAAGAACTGCACCTCAGTCATTTGAGTTTCGAATAGAAGATCATGACTTATTGTGTATTGTTTTTAATATGTTGGAAAACCATTTATGACACAAGTGTGGATTGTAATATGGTTTGATGTGAAATATAATTGAATTTGTGATGTTCCAACATGATTAGTTTTCATTAGTTAAATTGTAGCATGCTTATGCTACTGTTCAAAAGTTTGGAGTCAGTATTATTTTTTGGTAACACTTTATTCTGATAGTCCACTTTACACATTCTACTAACAGTGAGTAACTTTGCAACTACATGTCAAATAGCAGTCATTAGAGTATTAGTAGACCGTCTGCTTAATATCTTCTAACACTTTATTTTTTGCTATCAACATTTTTATTTATTTTCATACACAACATCATAACTAACACTTTATTTTGATGGTTCCACAACATACAACATACTGACTATCAGAAACTTTGCAAGTATATGTCAACTTATTCTACTAACCCTAAACCTACCCTACTGAGAGTTAGTAGACATGTAGTTGACGATTAATGAGAATTAGTTGACATGTAGTTGGCATGTAGTTACAAAGTTACTTATAGTTAGTAGAATGTCTAAAGTGGACTATCAAAATAAAATGTAACTTTTTTTAACTAATACTTTAATTCTGCAAGGATTAGTCAAATTGATCAAACGTGGCA
>CM041810.1:3526444-3558944 GCA_023376895.1 Aspiorhynchus laticeps | reverse complement strand
AGATAGATAGATGGATAGATAGATCCTCTCCTCTCCACTCCTGTGGTGATGCATGGCTCTTTCTCCTGCATGTCCAGTAGACTTGTGCTGTTCCTCTAGTCCTCATTGTGTTGAGTGTCTCTCCTCCATTTCTCCTCCATGGAATATCTGAATGATTACTACATAGTTCTTCCACTATGACAAATCATAATGACAAACCTAGAAATGACTACCAAGTGTTTAAAATGTTGTGTAGATTCTACACATATTAGATATTCCATGGCATTCCTGTCAAAAAAACAACATGAAAACACACAGCTGAACTACTTCTGTTTGAACAAACACATACTGCATATACTTCAGTATCACATTCATGTATTCAAGAAAGTAATGATTTGTAACATGACATTTATAGATTAACAGAGTAAATGAACTCAATCTGATTTGACCAAACCCATAATGCACCTCAGAGCTTCATTATGAAACAACTCTGTGTTATGTATGTGACTCACAATGATGTTGATAAATTACTCATTCTCTGTCTTCCTCATTAATTTGATTTCACTGTAATGTCCATGTGATGAATGTTTTATCGTCTGCTTTCTGTTATTTTTGTCCTGTGTCTGTGGATGCCTTCATCTTAGGTAAAATGCAGGATGGAAATATGGAGAACAACCAGACCAAAGGTAACCTGCTTTCACTTTACCGCTGGTTTGAGCGCTCACCATTATTTTATTCCTCCTTTCCTTTGAGCGGGTTCAGATGTCAGCTCGTCTGTTTGTGCTGCTTCTCATGTGTGCGTCAGGGTCTCTCCAAAACCTCACACTTTCTGTCTGCGTCGAAATCTCCGACCATTTGAGTTCTTAAAGGAGTTTTTTGTGATCTGTAGCCTAGCTGTTTTTGCTCTTTGGTTATTCATCATATGGATAAAAATATCCAGAGGTTTCTGTATATTTCAAATAATGGTGAAAATAAATTAGTCTATGCAAATATCGACAACAGAAATGTATTTAAGTTATGTATTCAGCCAGTACATGCTTCATTTTTTTTTGCAACTGACTTTACTTTTATTATTAAATACTTTGCATTTACATTTGTCAGTAAATTTGCTCTTAAGTTTATTCTCATGATACAGTCCATCACGTTTCTGATCATTTTCAGGTCTCCAGAGTTGCATGCATGCAAATGGTTTTACATTTTATAATTAGTCCATGTGTTGATATTCCCAACATGAAAAATGGTTTGTATAAACTTTGAGCTCCATTTGCAGTATAAATGGATTTAGACAGTAGATATTAAACATAACTTTTGTTTACTGTAACAAAGGTATAATTCAATGTGGAGCTATTGCTGGTTTATATAGCATTGAACATCTTTTAAATGTGACAAGAAATCCACAAGAAACGTCAAGCAGTTTGTCTTTTGTCTTAAAGGAATAGTTCACCCAAAAGTAAAAACGAGCATCTCTTTTCCATTCAGTTACAGGGAATCATGCATTTAGTTTGCAGCACCTACTTTCTATGATACAGTTAATTAAGTCTTACCCTACATTTTTTCCCCGTTCAACAGCCATTTCACTAGTATGTACGTCAAAATAAGGAAAAGTCAGTGCAATTTCCATATCATGCCTTTTTAAGTTATTATACACTAAAAATCTTGACATCTGTCCTAGATCTCCTTGGTGCATTTGAAGGAGTTAATGAAAGAATTAGATATATCCAATAGCTATCAGTAGACTCAGTGATCCAGTCACAGGCAGAGTTACCATTGAAAACAACTAAATTTCATTCTGCTCCTCAAAAAACTTGGAATGTAGCTTACAAGTCATATGGACCATGGTTATGATACTTGTTATGATGCTTGGTTATGTTATGTTATGTTATGTTATGTTATGTTATGTTATGTTATGTTATGTTATGTTATGTTATGTTATATGTTATATGTTATATGTTATGTTATGTTATGTTATGTTATGTTATGTTATGTTATGATGCTTGTGCATCTGTTTTTTTTATTTATTTATGTTTTTTTTACATGCAATTCCCATTCATTGTAATTTTGTGGAAAAGAGTAACCAGCAAACCTCTTTAAGATTTCTACTTGTGTGTTCCGCAGAAGAAAGAAAGTGATACAGGTTTGAAGCAAATTGAGGGTGAATGATGACAGCTTTATTTTTGGGTGACCTATCCCTTTAAATAAAGGGACTTCAAGATCTTTTGTCCCATATAAACTTGATACGGAGCATCTGCCATCAGATCCCACGTAAAGGTTTATCAGTAGAGCAGACGTGTCTCATTCATGTAATGATACCACGATTTACCTTTAATTGAGTTCCTGGATAAATGTGAAATTCATTCACCGGCTCGTGTTCCCTTTGAGACAGATCAATGTAGATATACAAAATAACATATTCATTTGGTGGTTTGGTGATAATGTATTGCCTGAAGATGATTATTTTTTTTTAAATATTGAAAAAAGTGGTGGCTAGTAGTTCAGAATGGGCATTCATACATCTCGTTTAGTTACCAACATGTCCAAGTTACTATTAAAGGGGTCATATGATGTTGCTAAAAAGTGTATTTGGTGTAATGCAATGTGTTTATGCGGTTTGAGGTTCAAAAAACACATTATTTTCCACATACTGTACATTATTGTTGCACCTCTAAGCCCCGCCTTTCTGAAACATGTCGATTTTTACAAAGCTCATCGTTCTGAGAAGCGAGGCGTGCTCTGATTGGACAGCTATCTGGTGTGTTGTGATTGGACAAATACCTCAAGCGTGAGACGGAAATGTTATGCCCCTTACCGTATTGTGATGCCATGTCCCGGCCTTTTTACAGTCTATGGTCCCGGCGTGACGAGACTAATACAATAAGACCCGATATAAAAGAGGCATTTGTTGCATTCAGTGTGAACATAATTACTGATTATAATTACTTATACTGTCTTTTTACGCGTTGCGCCACGCAGCGTAAACGTAACACCATGTCTGCATTTGTGATGGTAGAAACACCAAACAAGCACTGCTCTACGCTGCTCAAAACTCACATTTGAATAGTCAGTAGCAAATTCTTTAAATATCAAAACATACTTACAGGCTGTGAGTCAGAAGCACCAGACTGTCCTTGCGACGTTGGAATTGCCCCACTTTCTAGTGTTCACAGCCATTCATAGTGTTCACATTGTAGGCTACGCTTCCAGGCTTAGGAAACAGTCCTCCGTAAAATGCGCTGCACACACTCCAATATTTGTGTTGAACTGCTCTGGAACAGTGTTGTAAATAAAACTTAACCACTGATTTCTAGTTGTGTCTTTTGGAAGCCCAAACAAAGTAGTTTCTCTTTCACAACGAAACACAGCGTCTCCAGGACACGGCGCCGGCGGCAGCAACAATACTACAGCCAGAATAATAGCTCCGCCTTCTTTCTTTGCTTATACATTTGGGCGGTGTTTAGCACATCTTCCCACACCGTGACGTAGACATGTGGGGTATGTTTGAATGAGGCGTTTTAGGAAGGCATGGCAGAGTCTTAAAAATCTCTCTTGGAATCGCATCAGATGACCCCTATACAAACAAACATAAAAACCCAACAGTAGAGTTTAAACTGTTCTTCTGTGATTCTCTCACAATGACTACATGGCCAGTACAGTCAAGGTCCAGCTTTAGCTGTAGAAGTGAGCAAAGGTCAGACGCCCCATAACCATGTGTTCCCTGTGATCGTTACAGTGAAGAAGCAGGACGGTGCTGCAGCAATGGAGATGCAGCCCTTGAAGAGCGCAGAGGGTGGAGAGCCCGATGACAGATAGACAGACAGACAGACAGACGATAGATAGATAGATAGATAGATAGACAGACAGACAGACAGACAGACAGACAGACAGATGATAGATAGATAGATAGATAGATAGATAGATAGAATCAGATCAGACATCAGACAGATGACAGAGATAGATAGATAGATAGACAGACAGACAGACAGTCAGACAGACATACAGACAGATGATAGATAGATAGATAGACAGACAGACAGACAGACAGACAGACATACAGACAGATGACAGACGATAGATAGATAGACAGACAGACAGACAGATAGATGATAGATAGATAGATAGACAGACAGACAGACAGACATACAGACAGACAGACAGACAGACAGACAGACAGATGACAGACGATAGATAGATAGACAGACAGACAGACAGACAGATAGATAGATAGATAGATAGACAGACAGACAGACAGACAGACATACAGACAGATAGATAGATAGATAGACAGACAGACAGACAGACAGACAGATGACAGACGATAGATAGATAGACAGACAGACAGACAGATAGATAGATAGATAGATAGATAGATAGATAGACAGACAGACAGACAGACAGACAGATGACAGACGATAGATAGATAGACAGACAGACAGACAGACAGACAGATAGATAGATAGATAGATAGATAGACAGACAGACAGACAGACAGACAGACAGACATACAGACAGATGATTGATAGATAGATAGACAGACAGACAGACAGACAGACAGATGACAGACGATAGATAGATAGATAGACAGACAGACAGACAGATAGATAGATAGATAGATAGATAGATAGATAGATAGATAGATAGATAGATAGATAGATAGATAGATAGATAGATAGAAGAAGAAGAAGAAGAAGCAGACAGATAGATAGATGGATAGATAGATCCTCTCCTCTCCACTCCTGTGGTGATGCATGGCTCTTTCTCCTGCATGTCCAGTAGACTTGTGCTGTTCCTCTAGTCCTCATTGTGTTGAGTGTCTCTCCTCCATTTCTCCTCCATGGAATATCTGAATGATTACTACATAGTTCTTCCACTATGACAAATCATAATGACAAACCTAGAAATGACTACCAAGTGTTTAAAATGTTGTGTAGATTCTACACATATTAGATATTCCATGGCATTCCTGTCAAAAAAACAACATGAAAACACACAGCTGAACTACTTCTGTTTGAACAAACACATACTGCATATACTTCAGTATCACATTCATGTATTCAAGAAAGTAATGATTTGTAACATGACATTTATAGATTAACAGAGTAAATGAACTCAATCTGATTTGACCAAACCCATAATGCACCTCAGAGCTTCATTATGAAACAACTCTGTGTTATGTATGTGACTCACAATGATGTTGATAAATTACTCATTCTCTGTCTTCCTCATTAATTTGATTTCACTGTAATGTCCATGTGATGAATGTTTTATCGTCTGCTTTCTGTTATTTTTGTCCTGTGTCTGTGGATGCCTTCATCTTAGGTAAAATGCAGGATGGAAATATGGAGAACAACCAGACCAAAGGTAACCTGCTTTCACTTTACCGCTGGTTTGAGCGCTCACCATTATTTTATTCCTCCTTTCCTTTGAGCGGGTTCAGATGTCAGCTCGTCTGTTTGTGCTGCTTCTCATGTGTGCGTCAGGGTCTCTCCAAAACCTCACACTTTCTGTCTGCGTCGAAATCTCCGACCATTTGAGTTCTTAAAGGAGTTTTTAGTGATCTGTAGCCTAGCTGTTTTTGCTCTTTGGTTATTCATCATATGGATAAAAATATCCAGAGGTTTCTGTATATTTCAAATAATGGTGAAAATAAATTAGTCTATGCAAATATCGACAACAGAAATGTATTTAAGTTATGTATTCAGCCAGTACATGCTTCATTTTTTTTTGCAACTGACTTTACTTTTATTATTAAATACTTTGCATTTACATTTGTCAGTAAATTTGCTCTTAAGTTTATTCTCATGATACAGTCCATCACGTTTCTGATCATTTTCAGGTCTCCAGAGTTGCATGCATGCAAATGGTTTTACATTTTATAATTAGTCCATGTGTTGATATTCCCAACATGAAAAATGGTTTGTATAAACTTTATGTATGAGTAACTTAGATTGTGAGCTCCATTTGCAGTATAAATGGATTTAGACAGTAGATATTAAACATAACTTTTGTTTACTGTAACAAAGGTATAATTCAATGTGGAGCTATTGCTGGTTTATATAGCATTGAACATCTTTCAAATGTGACAAGAAATCCACAAGAAACGTCAAGCAGTTTGTCTTTTGTCTTAAAGAAATAGTTCACCCAAAAGTAAAAACGAGCATCTCTTTTATATTCAGTTACAGGGAATCATGCATTTAGGTTGCAGCACCTACTTTCAATGATACAGTTAATTAAGTCTTACCCTACATTTTTTCCCCGTTCAACAGCCATTTCACTAGTATGTACGTCAAAATAAGGAAAAGTCAGTGCAATTTCCATATCATGCCTTTTTAAGTTATTATACACTAAAAATCTTGACATCTGTCCTAGATCTCCTTGGTGCATTTGAAGGAGTTAATGAAAGAATTAGATATATCCAATAGCTATCAGTAGACTCAGTGATCCAGTCACAGGCAGAGTTACCATTGAAAACAACTAAATTTCATTCTGCTCCTCAAAAAACTTGGAATATAGCTTACAAGTCATATGGACCATGGTTATGATACTTGTTATGATGCTTGGTTATGTTATGTTATGTTATGTTATGTTATGTTATGTTATGTTATGTTATGTTATGTTATGTTATGTTATATGTTATATGTTATATGTTATGTTATGTTATGTTATGTTATGTTATGTTATGTTATGATGCTTGTGCGTCTGTTTTTTTAATTTATTTATGTTTTTTTTACATGAAATTCCCATTCATTGTAATTTTGTGGAAAAGAGTAACCAGCAAACCTCTTTAAGATTTCTACTTGTGTGTTCCGCAGAAGAAAGAAAGTGATACAGGTTTGAAGCAAATTGAGGGTGAATGATGACAGCTTTATTTTTGGGTGACCTATCCCTTTAAATAAAGGGACTTCAAGATCTTTTGTCCCATATAAACTTGATACGGAGCATCTGCCATCAGATCCCACGAAAAGGTTTATCAGTAGAGCAGACGTGTCTCATTCATGTAATGATACCACGATTTACCTTTAATTGAGTTCCTGGATAAATGTGAAATTCATTCACCGGCTCGTGTTCCCTTTGAGACAGATCAATGTAGATATACAAAATAACATATTCATTTGGTGGTTTGGTGATAATGTATTGCCTGAAGATGATTTTTTTTTTAAATATTGAAAAAAGTGGTGGCTAGTAGTTCAGAATGGGCATTCATACATCTCGTTTAGTTACCAACATGTCCAAGTTACTATTAAAGGGGTCATATGATGTTGCTAAAAAGTGTATTTGGTGTAATGCAATGTGTTTATGCGGTTTGAGGTTCAAAAAACACATTATTTTCCACATACTGTACATTATTGTTGCACCTCTAAGCCCCGCCTTTCTGAAACATGTCGATTTTTACAAAGCTCATCGTTCTGAGAAGCGAGGCGTGCTCTGATTGGACAGCTATCTGGTGCGTTGTGATTGGACAAATACCTCAAGCGTGAGACGGAAATGTTATGCCCCTTACCGTATTGTGATGCCATGTCCCGGCCTTTTTACAGTCTATGGTCCCGGCGTGACGAGACTAATACAATAAGACCCGATATAAAAGAGGCATTTGTTGCATTCAGTGTGAACATAATTACTGATTATAATTACTTATACTGTCTTTTTACGCGTTGCGCCACGCAGCGTAAACGTAACACCATGTCTGCATTTGTGATGGTAGAAACACCAAACAAGCACTGCTCTACGCTGCTCAAAACTCACATTTGAATAGTCAGTAGCAAATTCTTTAAATATCAAAACATACTTACAGGCTGTGAGTCAGAAGCACCAGACTGTCCTTGCAACGTTGGAATTGCCCACTTTCTAGTGTTCACAGCCATTCATAGTGTTCACATTGTAGGCTACGCTTCCAGGCTTAGGAAACAGTCCTCCGTAAAATGCGCTGCACACACTCCAATATTTGTGTTGAACTGACTACCAAGTGTTTAAAATGTTGTGTAGATTCTACACATATTAGATATTCCATGGCATTCCTGTCAAAAAAACAACATGAAAACACACAGCTGAACTACTTCTGTTTGAACAAACACATACTGCATATACTTCAGTATCACATTCATGTATTCAAGAAAGTAATGATTTGTAACATGACATTTATAGATTAACAGAGTAAATGAACTCAATCTGATTTGACCAAACCCATAATGCACCTCAGAGCTTCATTATGAAACAACTCTGTGTTATGTATGTGACTCACAATGATGTTGATAAATTACTCATTCTCTGTCTTCCTCATTAATTTGATTTCACTGTAATGTCCATGTGATGAATGTTTTATCGTCTGCTTTCTGTTATTTTTGTCCTGTGTCTGTGGATGCCTTCATCTTAGGTAAAATGCAGGATGGAAATATGGAGAACAACCAGACCAAAGGTAACCTGCTTTCACTTTACCGCTGGTTTGAGCGCTCACCATTATTTTATTCCTCCTTTCCTTTGAGCGGGTTCAGATGTCAGCTCGTCTGTTTGTGCTGCTTCTCATGTGTGCGTCAGGGTCTCTCCAAAACCTCACACTTTCTGTCTGCGTCGAAATCTCTGACCATTTGAGTTCTTAAAGGAGTTTTTAGTGATCTGTAGCCTAGCTGTTTTTGCTCTTTGGTTATTCATCATATGGATAAAAATATCCAGAGGTTTCTGTATATTTCAAATAATGGTGAAAATAAATTAGTCTATGCAAATATCGACAACAGAAATGTATTTAAGTTATGTATTCAGCCAGTACATGCTTCATTTTTTTTTTGCAACTGACTTTACTTTTATTATTAAATACTTTGCATTTACATTTGTCAGTAAATTTGCTCTTAAGTTTATTCTCATGATACAGTCCATCACGTTTCTGATCATTTTCAGGTCTCCAGAGTTGCATGCATGCAAACGGTTTTACATTTTATAATTAGTCCATGTGTTGATATTCCCAACATGAAAAATGGTTTGTATAAACTTTATGTATGAGTAACTTAGATTGTGAGCTCCATTTGCAGTATAAATGGATTTAGACAGTAGATATTAAACATAACTTTTGTTTACTGTAACAAAGGTATAATTCAATGTGGAGCTATTGCTGGTTTATATAGCATTGAACATCTTTTAAATGTGACAAGAAATCCACAAGAAACGTCAAGCAGTTTGTCTTTTGTCTTAAAGGAATAGTTCACCCAAAAGTAAAAACGAGCATCTCTTTTCCATTCAGTTACAGGGAATCATGCATTTAGTTTGCAGCACCTACTTTCTATGATACGGTTAATTAAGTCTTACCCTACATTTTTTCCCCGTTCAACAGCCATTTCACTAGTATGTACGTCAAAATAAGGAAAAGTCAGTGCAATTTCCATATCATGCCTTTTTAAGTTATTATACACTAAAAATCTTGACATCTGTCCTAGATCTCCTTGGTGCATTTGAAGGAGTTAATGAAAGAATTAGATATATCCAATAGCTATCAGTAGACTCAGGCAGAGTTACCATTGAAAACAACTAAATTTCATTCTGCTCCTCAAAAAACTTGGAATATAGCTTACAAGTCATATGGACCATGGTTATGATACTTGTTATGTTATGCTTGGTTATGTTATGTTATGTTATGTTATGTTTATGTTATGTTATGTTATGTTATGTTATGTTATGTTATGTTATGATGCTTGTGCGTCTGTTTTTTTAATTTATTTATGTTTTTTTTACATGAAATTCCCATTCATTGTAATTTTGTGGAAAAGAGTAACCAGCAAACCTCTTTAAGATTTCTACTTGTGTGTTTCGCAGAAGAAAGAAAGTGATACAGGTTTGAAGCAAATTGAGGGTGAATGATGACAGCTTTATTTTTGGGTGACCTATCCCTTTAAATAAAGGGACTTCAAGATCTTTTGTCCCATATAAACTTGATACGGAGCATCTGCCATCAGATCCCACGAAAAGTTTTATCAGTAGAGCAGACGTGTCTCATTCATGTAATGATACCACGATTTACCTTTAATTGAGTTCCTGGATAAATGTGAAATTCATTCACCGGCTCGTGTTCCCTTTGAGACAGATCAATGTAGATATACAAAATAACATATTCATTTGGTGGTTTGGTGATAATGTATTGCCTGAAGATGATTTATTTTTTTTAAATATTGAAAAAAGTGGTGGCTAGTAGTTCAGAATGGGCATTCATACATCTCGTTTAGTTACCAACATGTCCAAGTTACTATTAAAGGGGTCATATGATGTTGCTAAAAAGTGTATTTGGTGTAATGCAATGTGTTTATGCGGTTTGAGGTTCAAAAAACACATTATTTTCCACATACTGTACATTATTGTTGCACCTCTAAGCCCCGCCTTTCTGAAACATGTCGATTTTTACAAAGCTCATCGTTCTGAGAAGCGAGGCGTGCTCTGATTGGACAGCTATCTGGTGCGTTGTGATTGGACAAATACCTCAAGCGTGAGACGGAAATGTTATGCCCCTTACCGTATTGTGATGCCGTGTCCCGGCCTTTTTACAGTCTATGGTCCCGGCGCGACGAGACTAATACAATAAAACCCGATATAAAAGAGGCATTTGTTGCATTCAGTGTGAACATAATTACTGATTATAATTACTTATACTGTCTTTTTACGCGTTGCGCCACGCAGCGTAAACGTAACACCATGTCTGCATTTGTGATGGTAGAAACACCAAACAAGCACTGCTCTACGCTGCTCAAAACTCACATTTGAATAGTCAGTAGCAAATTCTTTAAATATCAAAACATACTTACAGGCTGTGAGTCAGAAGCACCAGACTGTCCTTGCAACGTTGGAATTGCCCACTTTCTAGTGTTCACAGCCATTCATAGTGTTCACATTGTAGGCTACGCTTCCAGGCTTAGGAAACAGTCCTCCGTAAAATGCGCTGCACACACTCCAATATTTGGGTTGAACTGCTCTGGAACAGTGTTGTAAATAAAACTTAACCACTGATTTCTAGTTGTGTCTTTTGGAAGCCCAATACATTTGGGCGGTGTTTTACAAATCTTCCCACACCGTGACGTAGACATGTGGGGTGTGTTTGAATGAGGCGTTTTAGGAAGGCATGGCAGAGTCTTAAAAATCTCTCTTGGAATCGCATCAGATGACCCCTATACAAACAAACATAAAAACCCAACAGTAGAGTTTAAACTGTTCTTCTGTGATTCTCTCACAATGACTACATGGCCAGTACAGTCAAGGTCCAGCTTTAGCTGTAGAAGTGAGCAAAGGTCAGACGCCCCATAACCATGTGTTCCCTGTGATCGTTACAGTGAAGAAGCAGGACGGTGCTGCAGCAATGGAGATGCAGCCCTTGAAGAGCGCAGAGGGTGGAGAGCCCGATGACAAAGAGAAGAAGAAAGCCAATGTCTCTAAGAAAGAGAAATCCGTTCTGCAGGGAAAACTGACGAAGCTGGCCGTACAGATCGGCAAAGCAGGTGCTATGTGTGTTTAGGTTGTGTGGAGGATCAGGGCTCGAGGCTGTTTTATCATTGTTTTATCAGAGCGCCATGCACTAATGCAGTGTTTGGTGTGATCTGGTCCTCAGGTTTGGTGATGTCTGCCATTACAGTCATCATCCTGGTGCTTTACTTTGCAATCGATAACTTTGTGCTTCAGAAGAGGCCGTGGATGCCGGAGTGTACGCCGGTCTACATTCAGTATTTTGTCAAATTCTTCATCATTGGCGTTACAGTGCTGGTGGTGGCCGTTCCTGAAGGCCTTCCGCTGGCTGTCACCATCTCTCTGGCCTACTCGGTGAAGGTAAACTTGTTCAACATGAAGACTGTACCATATTTAGATCTAGTTTAGTACTTTGATATTACATGAACCTAATGAACCTACACTGTAAAAAAAAAACAGTTTTTACAAAATAATTTTGTGAGCTTCTATAAACACATTTGCAGAACAAACTGTATATTTTACAGTATAGAACCGTAATTTACAAATATGGTAACACACATCCCTTAAATAACGCAATAATCATTAAACAACAAAAGATGTAACATAAAACCCAAATGCACATAACTGATATCAAAAACTATTAAGAAACATGATTATTTAAACAAAATACACTATATTGCCAAAAGTATTGGCACCCCCTTCTAATGAACAGGTTTCACTACTTTAGTAATTTCTATGAGTACAAATCTTAATGTTAAAGCATATAATGATATTCTAGGGAATTGTGTGCTTCTAATATTATAGCAACAGTTTGGACTCTTTTCTATTCTAACATGACAATGTCTCTGTGTATAAGACAAGGTTCAAAAAGAAAATGATTGATTGAGTCAGTGTGGAAGAACTTGACTGGTCTGCATAAAACCAAGTCCTAATCCCAGTTTAACACCTCTGGTGTGACTGTAAATGCAGACCTTGAGCCAAAAACTCATCACCAAACACCAATGACTTGTACATATGGGTTCAGTCATTTTAGACACTTACAAAACTGTTGCAACAGAGATGAAATACAATTTTTAAATACATGAATTATGTTCCCATCGTTGTTGCCACAGATTTGGAAGTGCATTTTTCTGTTCTAAAGAAGGGGTGCCAATACTTTTGTCTATATAGTGTGTGTACAAGTCATTGGTGTTTGGTGATGAGTTTTTGGCTCAAGGTCTGCATTTACAGTCACACCAGAGGTGTTAAACTGGGATTAGGACTTGGTTTTATGCAGACCAGTCAAGTTCTTCCACACTGACTCAATCAATCATTTTCTTTTTGAACCTTGTCTTATACACAGAGACATTGTCATGTTAGAATAGAAAAGAGTCCAAACTGTTGCTATAATATTAGAAGCACACAATTCCTAGAATATCATTATATGCTTTAACATTAAGATTTGTACTCATAGAAATTACTTAAGTAGTCAAACCTGTTCATTAGAAGGGGGCAACCCAATACTTTTGGTAATATAGTGTACTTTAAATGTGGAGTGTCATGCAGGGAATTCTGGAAATGTCAGTTTACAGTTTTTTACTGTAAATTATATGTTGATTTGTTCTTTTTTACTTCTAAAAACTGTACAATTAACAGCATAACTGCAAATTACATAAATTGTCTGGTTAGATCTTTTATAGTTTTTCACTGTATATAGTACGATAACTTGTTTTTCCATTGTGTTTTTACAATATTTTACAGTTAAAATGACACATAGTGCAGAAAGCAATTTTGTGCATCATAGGATCACTTTTAAAATGCTTTATTTGTTTTTATTTTGGGAAACCTTTACTCCATTACAAAATGACATGAATGAGATGATTATTTTCAATTAACCTGATGATTAAATCACGCTGCACAACTCGTTTGCAATCATATCAGAGAGGTTTTTATAAATGTTTATCTCTTGCCTCCAGCAGAAATTGACTCCCACATACTGTGCATGCTCACTTTAAAGTCAGCATAAAATGAAAATTTATTTGAGACCGATTTTATTTGTGCATATGTTTTATTTTTTATTTTTTTTTAATATTTGACTTTATTTTAAGGTGTCCTTGTTACGATGTAATTATACATTTAAGTACTGAGTAATGTTAATTAACTACATGTACTTACTATAGGGTTAGGGTTAGGATTAGGGTTTGGCTTAGTGCATGCAATTATGCATAATTAATTGTTATTATAATAGTAAGTACATGTAACATGTAACAAGGACACCTTAAAATAAAGTGTTACCCTTTTTTAATAAAATTTCATAACTTGTCACTAGACAGTGCAATTCCCACATTTCAAAATCCAATCACCAACCAGTGTATAGATCCAACTGTGAGCAATATGCTGTTCATGTTGAAATTACCATAATTTTGTGCTTTTTGACTTCACGTTCATGTCTGATGATGACTTCACAATGTATAATAACAAATTGGAAATACTGAATTTCATGAAAGCTCTGAAATCTCTCATTTGATGTTTGCGGTGTCGCATAAAAACTACCAAAATGGCAGGAACCTCAACAGGTAAAAGTCACTGGGTAGCTATTATGCGTACACAGATGTATTTGATTACCAACAAAGGTGCCTATGGATCCATGTTGGTAGAATGCCAAAAATGGCAATAGAAATGATTGTAGAAATAAATGTTTTCTGTCTGGCTGTGTGAACAGCTTACAGTAGAGTAATTCCAACATGTCGTGAACACATCCTCAAAAAAAAAAAAAAAAATACAGTTGCAGCCTTTTTATGTCCTATTTCAGTTAGAAGGTTATTTATGTCGACAGGTACTCATATAGGTAGTGGACAGTGCAGTTTTTTCAGTGCAGAAGATGTTGTATTAGCTAGTTATCTGTATGAGTCATGTGGTTACATCAAATTTAAATATGACTATTTTTTCTTTTGTATGTGCTGATAGAAAATGATGAAGGATAACAATTTGGTACGCCATCTGGATGCTTGTGAGACCATGGGCAATGCCACAGCAATCTGCTCAGACAAGACTGGCACACTGACCACCAACCGAATGACAGCAGTGCAATGCTATGTGAGCGATGTCCATTACACGGAGATACCAGACCCCAGCTCCATCCCACCCAAAACTCTGGAAATACTGGTCAACTCTATATCCCTCAACAGCGCCTACACTACTAAAATACTGGTAAGACATAGAAACATCCAGCTGTTTGGCTAACACTGGTGTTATTTCAGCAACAACTGCTTTGCAGCAATAGATTTTAATGTTAATGTATAAGCACAAGCTATTACTTATATAGACTGCCTGGCCAAAAAGTTGCACACTAATATTTGTTGGACTTCCTTTATCTTTGATTGCACCGTGCATTAATTGTAGCATTGTTTGGACAGCCTTATGCAACATATCATGTTTCCTGAACAACTCTTTCACATTTTGAGCCAGATGAATCTTGGCATTGCCTGGTGTATGGCCATGGGATACATCTACCAACATGGTTCTTTAAGAAATGAAACGCTACACATTGCATAAGATGCAGTTAAACATACTGTTGCTAAACATATGCCAGAAACATATGTGACCCTGGAGCACAAAACCAGTCATAAGGGTCAATTTTTCGAAACTGAGATTTATACATCAACTGAAAGCTGAATAAGTAAGCTTTCCTATGATGTATGGTTTGTTATGATAGGACAATATTTGGCTGAGATACAACTATTTGAAAATCTGGAATTTGAGAAAATCTAAATATTGAGAAAATCACCTTTAAAGTTGTCCAAGTGAAGTTCTTAGCAATGCATATTACTAATCAAAAATTGAGTTTTGATATATTTACAGTAAGAAATTTGCAAAATATTTTCATGGAACATGATCTTTACTTAATATCCTAATGATTTTTGACATAAAAGAAAAAAGGATAATTTTGACCCATGCAATGTATTTTTGGCTATTGCTACAAATATACCCCAGCGACTTAAGACTGGTTTTGTGGTCCAGGGTCACATATTAATTCAAGTCAAGTCACCTTTTATTTCTATAGCGCTTTATAAAATTGTAATGTGTCAAAGCAGCTTCACGGTGATAAACCACAAAATAGCTGAATCCATTATGGAAACTCAACTATGGAGACAATTCAGATTCTTCTGTAAAGCAGCTCTAAAAGACAATAGTATCACCTTTTAGCTCAAGTCAGTTTAGTGTTGGATTCAGTGTTAATCACTGCAATAATGACCCAATCATAGACTCTTAAGTGTTTCCCTAATGGCTTTTTTGACCAGTCAGTGCAATACACTAGGGTCAGCAGAAATACAGTATATAGAACTGTAATTTACAAATATGATAACACACATCACTTAAATAATGCAATAATCATTAAACAACAGAAGATGTAACATAAAACCCAAATGCACATAACTGATATCAAAAACTATTAAGAAACATGATTATTTAAACAAAATACTTTAAATGTGGAGTGTCACGCAGGGGATTCTGGAAATGTCAGTTTACAGTTTTTTACTGTAAATTATATGTTGATTTGTTCTTTTTTACTTCTAAAAACTGTACAATTAACAGCATTTTACAGTAAAATTACATAAATTGTCTGGTTAGATCTTTTACAGTTTTTCACTGTATATAGTACGAGAACATGTTTTTCCATTGTGTTTTTACAATATTTTACAGTTAAAATTACACTTTTTTACAGTGCAGACAGCTATTTTGTGCATCATAGTATCACTTTTAATAGTTTTAAAATGCTTAATTTGTTTTTATTTTGGGAAACCTTTACTCCATTACAAAATGACATGAATGAGATGATTATTTTCAATGAACCTGTTAAACAAGTTGATGATTAAATCACACTAGACAACTCGTTTGCAATCATATCAGAGAGGTTTTTATAAATGTTTATCTCTTGCCTCCAGCAGAAATTGACTCCCACATACTGTGCATGCTCACTTTAAAGTCAGCATAAAATTAAAATTGATTTGAGACCGATTTTATTTGTGCATATGTTTTATTTATTTATTTATTTGCTTCATTTATCTTTTTTGACCAGTCAGTGCAATAGGGTCAGCAGAAACACATCAAACATCACCCTCATGTCAGTCAAATCCTCCAAGACTATGACTTTCTTTCTTCTGTGGAACTCAAAAGAAGATGCTCTTCATCCTCTAAAAAGAAAATAAAAGCACCATAATAGCATCACAAAACTGACAGTGTTAGGTAGAGTGCTGCTTACACCTATTTGACAAACGATCGTTGAAGTGAATGAAGTTGTTCAAGGTCTACATTGAATCAGTGTGTGTTTACTCTAGTAACTGAATCAATGATGTGATGCCACGCTCACCAGTTGAGCTACAGCAGTATTAGCACATTTTTGCTTCTTCATTACTACCAACATCAATTTTCGAGATGGCTAAACTCATTGCTGTTTGAATCGCAGTAAGTATGGTTGTTTCAGTTTTATATAAATTGACCAATCACATTCAGCATCACAATAGGAAAGTAATATCTATGAATCCCAAAGGAGGAAACATTCACAAACCTTCAGTGTTTGTTCAAAAGTTGTCCTACATAGAGTAACCTACCAATGTAATCCTATCTTATTGGAATCAGGACTGTGTTTGCGTTAGGCCTTCTCGTGTACGTTTCCATATGTGTTGTGTGTTCTTTGAGGACCAAGAGCGCTGCAGAATAATCATGGTATTTTGGTGCACCAGTTTGGGTTGGTTTCCAAAAATGAGCAGTCTACAAGGATACAGTTGAGACAACGAGTTATGGAAAAAAACACAACGTGAGTTATTCTTGATTCTGGGGGCTGGGATCAGATCTGTTCTGTATCTCAGTTTAAGAAGCCTAGGAACTGAAAGCAAACCCCTTGAACGCCGCAGCACACTAACACTACTGACAGAACCCGTCCCTAGAGACCAGTACTGAGAGCTTTCATAACCATATAAAGCAAGACTTGGATAAGCATATCATTCCAGACGTCTTGTTTTAACACAAACTGAAATGAGCAGAACTCTTTATCCCTGGAGAGATCCCCCAAGCTACTGTGCTTTACTGCTCCATTATGTAATTAATGCATGAACTTCTCCTCACCCAACACTCGAGAGCTCCTTCAGCAAACTTTCCAAAGTCTCCTTCCAATCTCAGTGCTTCTAGATTTACGTTAAAGGTGCCATAGAATGGAAAACTGTATTTACCTTGGCATAGTTGAATAATAAGAGTTCTGTACATGAAAATGACATACCGTGAGCCTCAAACACCATTGTTTCCTCCTTTTTATGTAACTCTCTTGCGTGCAAAAGACCACTGAAAAAGAGGCGAATCCCAACATAACACTGACTGTGATGTTACAGTCAGGATCAGTAATGTTTACGCCCCCAACATTTGCATAACATATACCAGCCCATGTTCTAGGCCAGCCGGACCTGCACAGCCGAATCATCGATGCAGTGTTGCCAGATATTGCTATTAAAACAAACAAAAACTGCTAAATATATAAAAATAAACCAAAATTATTTCAAATCTTTTGCAATTAAGATAAGATAAAGATATTGCTGACCCTAAACTGCAACATCCTACTTTATTAACGTTCTAAAGTGTCAAAAAGAGTGAAAAGACATGTCCAAAAACGCTTATAACAGCTGGATCTGGCAACACAGAGGCTGTGTCCGTGCCCTCACTTGCAACTTGAACGTTGTTCACTCTATCAGCGTCTCGCAGCAATCATGCTCATACCACGGACGCTAAACATTCTTGCAAAATCTCTCAAAATCTGTATCTTCGTCTGATACAGGCTCAAACATATAAGGTTGGATGCCTAATCTCTCCATCGTTCACACTGGACAGTAGAGATCTGTTTGCTGTGTGAGCTACTGAAATAAGCCATACTGTGAAACAGCCAATCAGAGCAGAGCTCAACATTGCGCCGCACTGTGAAACAGCCAATCAGAGCAGAGCTCAACATTGCGCCGCACTGTGAAACAGCCAATCAGAGCAGAGCTCAACATTGAACCGCACTGTGAAACAGCCAATCAGAGCAGAGCTCAACATTATTATTCATGACCCTACCAAATAAGGTAATAACAGACCATTTCATTCTAGGGACAAATCCTAGGGTTGTAAATGGACATGTAAAACCATTTCTGGATAATTTTTGCCCTTACCTAAGCCACATACCTTCTATGTAGATATCAGAGAACAATTTAAAATATTGTATCAATGCATTCTATGGCACCTTTAAACCGGAATATCGTGATTTTAGGTGCTATGGCTTATTTGCACAGTTTTACCAATTAACTTTTACCTGTATTTGATATAGATTTAGCATTCATAATTTAGAGTGGTTATGAAGCGTGTCTCAGTAGTACGAGCAGCCACGAAAGAGTTAGTGTAATCCTGAAACCGGAGTAGGACACACAGTACAGGTGATGCTGCTTGCATGTACACTGATACTTCAGCCGGTAGTCTGAGCTCTGCGGAGACTTCCTTTCGCTCTGATCTCAGGTTGCTTCTACCACCTGTTCCACCTGACCTTCTGGCCTTCTGATTGGAGAGGTCGGGTCTGACACTGATGTCATGTTCCCGGGCTCCCATCAATTCTTGATTGGAGGTTACATGTCTGAATGCGGCGGCGTGTGTGTGTTCAGTAAGGTCATCGGCTATAGGCTCTGCATTCTTAGTTACACCAAACACAGATGCAGTTAGACTTTCTTGCATCTTTTTCAAAGGTTTGTTTGAGCACAAAGTATCGGTTAGCGATTAACACATTGTTGCATGTGTTTTATTCATGCTTGATGTGTTTTTAATTGGATTCTGCTTGGGAATCTGGGAATGGGTCCATTCAGTGACTCCACACAGGCACTCTGGTTTCTGTCATCCAGATGATGAACGACTCTATGAATAGAACCATATGATTCCATTCAAATGACTGTTATCTGCCGTATAAAGGTATCATGGTATATGAATATGGACACCATTCAGTACTGTGGTAAGACATGTTCAAGGATGTCATTTTATGGTCCTGTCAAACTCTCTATACAAACCGGAATGGCTTTTAGTCAAGGCCGACTTGGTAAAGTCACAGTGTCCTCTATAATGTATATTAAGGATGGAAGACTTTACTGTCCTACGGAGTTTAGTTCCCGATCAAAGACACCTTTCTGTAATTTTCAAGCAAACTAGTGTTGGGTCCGAGTCCACCTTCTCGAGTCTAAGTCCTTATCCAGTCGAGTTTGAGTTGGAGACATTTATTAATGTCTTCATGTTGTTACTGATTTTTTATCTTTCATGTCCAAAAGGTGTGAGTCTGTGCATGTAATCATCCAAACACACCTGCCTGTAATCTTCAAGCAATCCTGAAGACTTAGGGTTGATTTCTCAGGTGTGTTTGATTAGGAATTGAGTTAAAGAGAGTGGCCCTCCAGGACCAGAGTTCTCGACCCCTAGTTTTACTATCTGATACCATCGTTAAATCGTGGTTTTCTAAGGGTTATGCTTAGACAAAACGTCTGGCACTAGTCATATGCAAAGTTGGGGTACTCGGAACCAAGTCTGGACATGAGTGTAATTATGAATGACTCAGAACGTATTCAGGTAAATTTAAATTCAAACTTGGACTCGTATATTTTGGACATGAAAGATAAAAATAAGAAACGACATACATTTAAGACAACGACATTAATAAAGGCCTCTTTTGGTAAGGACTTGGACCCAACACTAGTCTATATGCTGGAAAGAATACTGCGCTGGGAGACTAATCTGCTATTCTGGGAGCAGTTTTTTTACATCATGCACATGACAAGGTGAAATATCTCACTGTCTCGTGTTTGATAAGTTGTGACTCATTTTGGGCAAAGTCGTTTGTCCGGCTGCAGCCGCTCCATGTGGCTTAGGGTCTCTGCCAAAGTCTCTCTGCGATGCCTCGGGCTGCCACTCATTCATTTAAGCCAATCAGCTTTGGCAAAGAGCTCACCTCACGGTCTGGGACAGGGGCTGTCACTGTCAGTGTAGGTAACGCTGTGAAATCAAAGAGGTGCTTTGAAAATGACCTTCTAGGGGACACAAGAGGGCGTCCGCGGCCCCTGCAGCGAGAAGGAGAATAGATAGAGGGCCCGTGTGGAGCGCAGGAGCCGAATAGGGCCGTAAGAGGAAGTAATGCTGCCAGTGCATGTTTTGCCATATGCCGTGGTTCGTAGGAGTGCGTGCTGACCAGGGAGAAGACAGCTGTTCAGGAGAGCTTTGTGTGCCAGCGCCTCTCAGAGGGGTGCTATGAAATCCGCATCAAATGCATGAGCAGTCTTGAATGACCCAGGTGAGCAAACACAAGATACGTTTTTAATGCAATTTCTTCCCCTGAGGTACACTTAGTGAAGTTAGTAAAGTTCTTGTGGCAAAAACTTAATTTAGCTTTAGTTATAAGTCTGTTTTTCCACTCCCTGTCTACCCTGGGAATTAAATGGTCCAGTTTCGATTACCCAGTAGGCCATTGACGTGTAAACAAGCCGGTCACAGTCTGATGCCAGAAAGTTGTAAGACATAAATTAAAATGTGTAACATGTACGCTGGCTTTGTTTGCTGAAATTTCTGAATTTCTCCGTTACAGCTTACAGAAATTCCACTGCATGCACATTGTGAGTCATCTTGCATACGCCACATTGCAATGCAGCAGTGATGCATATTGGATCCTGTAGTTATGAGAAATGCTGGAAAAGTAAATCTCACAATCAAAGTCTCTATGGGATTTCAGCATTTCTTCCCATCAATAAATAAACAGATAATGAAATCAAATTCCCTGGAGTAATTCTAGCTTTGTAGTGTTTTCTGGATTTTCTTCAAGCAAGCTTAGGACAATGAGATTTGAATTGGTTTTGTGGTCTGAAATTATTATGGACCTTTTGTATCTTTTAAGCTCTTTCAGGCTTTCATACTGTATGTATATGCAGACACTTATTCTTTGAAAGACAATTTGGATCACATATAGATGTTTTAAGAGAAACATGCCCCTTTGTGGAATGGGATTGCAGACAGGTTATTAAATACCAGTGATTGATAACAGGAAAGATGCATTGTTAAAGTTATGAAGAGCCATCTTGCTCAGCACGGGCTCTGTTTTCTGTTGGACACAATGCATCATGGGAGCATAAAGTAAGTTGTAAATGAAGGCAAGAAGGTAGAGGCCAATTGCAATTCAACATGCTTGAAAGACAGAAGACCAAGCTGACTTTACTTTGAACTCCCAGTGACAATGAGAGATTGCCATGCTTCAGAGTTTGAATGGAGTCCAAAAAGTGAACGTTAAGAATCGGCAGAAGATTAATACTTTAGTGTTTGAGATTTATAACAAACACAAACCAGAATGACAGGAATATTAACAATGAGCTGCTGCGCAAAACACTGTTTAAAAAAAAAATCACCTGTTCTGCTTCTGTTCTGCATCCAAGCTGTTTATACGGCTGTGATGAATTGCAAAGAAACTTTGTAAATGACCTCAGCAAATTTACCAAAAGGATTTATTGCGCTCGATGCAGCATAGCCCACCATGAGTGCAGGTTGCTAAGCAACGGTTGACAGGTGGTCAGTTATGCGACCCTTAATGATCGTCAGCATTCACAGAACAGAACAGAGTTCACTATTTAGTGTGTTACCATGCAGCAGGTATCTGAATCCTCTCTTGCTTTCTTCCATTCCAGCCTCCAGATAAGGAAGGAGGTCTTCCCAAACAAGTGGGCAACAAAACCGAGTGCGGCCTGCTGGGTCTGGTCCTGGACCTGAAACGAGACTACCAGACCGTCCGGAACCAGATCCCAGAGGAGAAACTCTACAAGGTGTACACCTTCAACTCTGAGCGGAAGTCCATGAGCACCGTCATCAAGCTTCCAGACAGCAGCTTCAGAATGTACAGCAAAGGAGCGTCCGAAATCATCCTTAAAAAGTGAGCGCCTTTCATCTGCTTTCTGATGCTTCAGCTCTCGCACCTGCAATTGGTCATAAAAGCATTTTGGTGTCTCAATAGCAGATGGAGGGACATTATGTTGAATTACTGTGCCTGGAATCATTTAGATGTGCTCTTTGCGGAATTCCATAATGAAAAATGTCCTCAAAAAGTCAGAAATTGCTGTAATGAAGGGAATGTGCACATCTCTGCAGCAGTACGGCCTTGTTTTATTAACGTGAATGTGTTGGCTTCAGGTGTTCTCGCATTCTCAACGAGACGGGCGAACCCCGCATCTTCAGACCGAGGGACAGGGACGAGATGGTGAAGAAAGTAATCGAACCCATGGCCTGCAACGGGCTCAGAACCATCTGCGTGGCCTACCGCGACTTTCCTGCAGACCCGGAGCCCAACTGGGAGGACGAGAACAACATTTTGACTGAGCTGACCGCAATATGTGTTGTTGGAATTGAGGATCCGGTCAGACCTGAGGTGAGAAATTTCTTCACGTTTCATCATGTCGTATTTCATGATTTTAATTAGAATGTTTATATTTACATTTATGCATTTAGCAGATGCTTTTATACAAAGCGACTTACTCAGGCTATAATTTTTTTTTTTTTATCAGTATGTGTGTTCCCTGGGAATTGAACCCATGACCTTTTGCGCTGCTAACGCAGTGCTCTACCACTGAGCCACAGAAACATTATATAATGTATTGCATCAGGAGAACACGCCTGTAATGTGACCTCTGCCTCATCATTTGTGACCTTGGACCACAAAACCAGTCATAAGGGTCAATTTTTCAAAATTGAGATGTATACATCATCTGAAAGCTGAATAAATAATCTTTCCATTGATGTATGGTTTGTTATGATAGGACAATATTTGGCCGAGATACAACTATTTGTAAATCTGGAATCTGAGGGTGCAAAAAAATCTAAATATTGAGAAAATCACCTTTAAAGTTGTTCAAATGAAGTTCTTAGCAATGCATATTACTAATCAAACATTACGTTTTAATATATTTCCGGTAAGAAATTTACAAAATATCTTCATGGAACATGATCTTAATATCCTAATGATTTTTGGCATAAAAGAAAAATGGATAATTTTGACCCATACAATGTATTGTTGTCTATTGCTACAAATATACCTGTGTTACTTATGACTGCTTTTGTGCTCCAGGGACACATATACTGATTTTGCTAAGGATGTGCAAAGCCATGTATTTTCAAAACTGACTGTTTGAACAACTAGTTTTAGCTTTTTCTGACCCTGATCGGACACGTTCCTCAGAGGAGACTTTAATTCTGATGCATGATTATGTTTAAAAATCAGATTAAATGTTGGGGTCTCATTGTTTTTTTGGTCTTAACACACCATCTTATTCCTATAAAGTCTGACATGTGAAATAATCAGAAAAATACAATTTTATGGAACTTTTAGACAAAACATAACATTTTGCTTGTGTAAATAACCTATAGTAGGCTTTAAATGGTTAAAAGCGCAAGCAGAGTCTTTAAAACACATGCGAGACACTGATGCTTTATTTAAAGACAAGAGACTTGTCCTGTGCAAACTGTTTTAAAACCCTCTGGTTCTCCTCATTTCGGAGTCACACTAGTGCTCTTCACGGTCAAAAGTGACCGGACACCTGTAACGTAATCTCTTATTTTTTCAGTAAAATCATTCTAATTCATTTTTGTTTAATAATATTTAAATTTTTTTATTTTGCATTTTGAGAGGGTTTTGTGGTAATAATATTTATGCAGTAATTAATAACCATTTTTTGCCATTGAAAAAAATAAATAAAAATGTAAATATTTTTTTTACAATAATTTTTTAATTAATGCAGTATTTTAGGTTAAAATAGAGACTCAGCCATTCAAAAGCAATTTTGGAAGGCACCTGTAATGGCAGATGCCTGTATATAGCTCTCTATAGAGAAGCTTTTGAATTGCCTAGTTGTTTTTAGACAATTGATTCAACATTTTTATTAGGTGAACGAACTGACCATATATTTAACTCACTCGCTGGCGATACCAGCTCAGTTTTTTTAAGATCAGTGCAAAAGACACTAAAAATACTCTGTTGATTTTGGTCACACAAATACGTGTTATACATCAATCGAAACTGTTAAGTGTCTACTTTTTCACTCACGAATACAACAAAACTTTGTGGTTTTGAAAAAAAAAAGAAAACAAACAGGATGCGCTCTCTGTCTTCTCCGTCTCCGCGAACTGCTCTTTGAAATACGTCACTAAAATGAACTGTAACTCAGCGAAAACAGACATGGGAGTTATATCTACAGAAAGCTGGAAGTGTACTTTCAAATGAAGTAAATCTTATCGAAAACAAACATTCTGTGATGAAGTAATCCGTATGAAACCAAGGCCATTGCCACTCCCTCGCATAGGCTTTCACTCACAAAACATGTCTTAAAAAATTTAAATCAATATATTGTTTTCTGTGAATGAGTAAGCAGAATGATTCTCACATAATTGTGAAGTAAATATTCTAGCCGACAAGACTGATTATTCAAAAGTCTTATTCAGGACTATTTAGTGTGGGTTTTATGGCCTTGTTTCAGCTACATTTTTTTCCCCAAAACTTACTAACCACGCATAATATTTTTCTTCTAAAAAATGCAAACATGTACATCCATCTTGGTCACATAATATTGTAGCACAGTTTGTTCTGAATACATAAACAAATACATGTTGGTCAATAGTATGTTATAAGTAGCTGAAATAAGCACAAATATCAGGGCATGTCAAAACATCTCAAGGGCCCCAAAATCACCTCAGACCCCAGAGGGTTAAACAATCTCAAAGACTATTTCTTATCAAGTTTTGGATATTTTTTTGTTATACATATGATTTGAAGTGTTAGTTTTTGTATTATGATTACAGACACAGTGGTTCATAGGTGTGTGTGAGTGTGTGTGTATATAATGTGTGTATGAATGGGTGTGTTTAAGAGTGTCATCCGTTCACTGCTGTGAGCTTTTCCTGCATTATGACTGAATTATTGAATGGATTTCACATATTCTCAAAACTTTGCTCTGTTACAGACACAGTGGTTCATAGGTGTGTGTGTGAGTGGATGTGTCTATATCATGTTTTAGTGTGTCATCCCTTTACTGCTGTATACTTTTTTCAGCATTGTGGCAGATTTGTAGATTGTACACACTTGTCGATTTCCCATTATTTTCCTATGGTCGGTCATTTTTGACCGAAGGCCACAAGTGTGACTATTTTTTTTACGACCACTTAGCCTGCTCGAATCAAGCTCTCATTTTTTTTTGTGCCTCCAAATGCCACAAAAGTCACCAAGTTTCATACCATTCCAATGAAGCTGTGATTTTTAAAAATTCAAAACAGAAAATGTTCCAGTCAAAAGTGACCGAAGAGCACCAGAGGGTTATTAACAGCTAAAGCACAACACACTAATCAACACAGCTGAAGCACTGAAAACACTAGAAGCAAGAATCTAGATCTACAAACCGAGACCACTATTAACATTTAAAGGTTTTGCAATCCAATTCAATGTCTGGGTCCTGAGGACTCCACAGTGCACACTTCACCTCATATCATCGCTTTTATACATCTGTATCCAGTTGCTGTTAAAATGCATTGCAAGGTGCTTTTGTGCACTGGCCCAGCTGCTCTGAGATTACAGGAAAATACTGGGAATTGGAGAAGTTGCATCAGATAAACATGTGAGGATGTGAAAGAGAGGCATGCTTTAAAAACACGTCGTACATCTTCACGCACAGGGACAGAAGAAGCATCTATACTGCTGCATCATTTAACCTCCTCCTTTTATCCCGCGTTCGTTCTCTGTCTCTGGAGCCACGCTCGGTAATTGTCAGTTTGTTGAAGGCTTCTTACAGAAAGCAACATCTGCGATAAAACAGAAAAACAGCAGGAATGGAGGAACATTGTGACTGCAGAATCAACCCGCTGTCGTCCTTCTCTGGAACTGCAGAAATGCCATTTTTAACTGGTTTGTTTCATAACATTCTGTTGATGACACAGATTCGGTGTGTTTGATCTCAGCGTTCAGTTACGGGACACGTGAGCCATTCCTTTCCCTAATAAACAGCCGAAACCTAAGAATCCGTAAACAAATCCATTAGTCTTAAATGTCTAATGTTATCACGTCACCTTCCTCTGCGTGGTGTTTTATTGATGATGCCCTTCCTCTCCTCCTGATGAGTTCAGTGAGACTGAGCTGTCTTTGTGTTTCTCAGAAATACTTGGACGTCTAGTCAATCAGATATCATCTCTCGCTTTAGTGTCTAGACCGGCCCCCATTTCAATAACGTCTGTGATTGCGTCAGATTCACTCTCCTGCCAAGACCCTAGTGCAAAACAAGTGAGCGTCATGATACGTGATCAAAATGTCTTTAAGTTGCACATGAAAAACATACCAATAGCTTGAAAATCCCTGAGACTTAATAACCTGCTTTGCTGAAGCGAAGTATGCCTTATTTTGTGCTCTACTAGAGTAAGTCGCACAAAAATGGTTTGCATTGCACCGAAAAATGAATTGAAATACGCAAATTATATGTAGCATAAACAAAATAAAACCTCTTTTTTTTTCCACTTGTTTTTTGCATAAATAAAATTTTATATTTTATAATATTTGTCAAACTTATTTTCTCCAAGTCTCATTACTGTAACAAGGAGAAATATAATAATATATGTGTGTGTAGATATATATGATTTTAATAAAAAAAGGAAGATTGAATATATTATATATAAATAAATATATAATTATAAATATAATACTATGATGATTTGATTGATTTTTTTATGCATATATGTATGTATGTATGTATTTTTATTTATTTGTTTGTTTGTAAATGTACTTGGCACAATTTAAACCATTATTATATTTTTTGGGAAAATTAGCTTAACTGACATGACATTACTGTAATGAAAAAATGCACAATGCAACAAACTAACTAATTAAATAAATAAATAAACTGAAATTGATATACATTTTTTAAATGTATTTAATTTGAATATATATATATATATATATATATATATATATATACATGCATGCATATACAGTGTGTGTGTGTATATATATATATATATATATATATGTATATGTGTGTGTATATGTGTGTGTGTGTATTAGTGTTGTCAAAAGACCCGGTACTTCGGTACCAAGTCGGTACTAAACAAATGAACACGACACAGTACCAGGTTTTTTAAAGTACCGGTGATACCGAGTACCCGGTCAACCCGGTTCTTGACCCGTACGGTCGTATGACGACGCAGAAAACGCGGACGGAATCGTGGAACCTAGTTTAAAAACGAAATTTACAGTTTAACACGGAATGTCATGAAATTTGTCAAGGTTTGGATGAATCAATCAAAGGTAGATCATTACACTTAAATCAAATCGCGATATGGACTACTATCTGTAAATATTAAGCCGCAAAAGTCGATTCAAATATGAATCATGTTCTTCTCTGAATGAATAGACACGTGTTTTTGTTTACTAAGCACGCCTGACGCTCGCGGTGATTTCAGCGTCTGCGTCTCAATGAGGACATAAATCTCCAGAGCTGCTCTGAGAGTCACTTCACGAGCATTTTACCGTTTCATTTGAGTAAAACTAGTCATATCATATACACACAGAACTTTAAAGGTATTCACGGCAACACGTCAAAATAAAAGTTCGGTTTAGACATTGTGCCAGAAATATATTAGGCTACTATTATTAGTAGAATGTATGTGATACTACTACTACTACTGTTTAAAAAATTAATAAAACTTTATTTTTAATAAATAATCACACAATATTTCTTCCATGTTTTAATTTTAATAGTAAATCTCCTTTATTTACCAAAAAATAAAATGTGTTTAAATTTCATTAATTAAAAGACAAATTAAATTTGTGTGAAATTGTTTACTGTTTTCCATACTTTTATTACTTGTGGAAAAACTTGAAACACAATTTTAAATAAGCATAAAGAATGTCATTGATTTTTGTACATTTTATTTTTGCTTGACTTTATTAATAAAAAAAGTTTTGCTTTGGTACCGAAATTGGTATGGATAACCGTGGATTTTCACTGGTATCGGTACCGAATACAGAAATGTTGGTACCGTGACAACACTAGTGTGTAGTAAAAATAATAATAATAAAAAAAAATTATATATATATGAATTTACTTCCCACTAGCTCCAAATACCTTACATTAGCTGATGGTGCAACATAACTTTGAATCAAGCTGACCATAAAACTGCTGAATAAAGCTGCTTAAGTTTGCCTCTAGTCTTTGCCGGTCTTAGGCAGTCTATTGGCTGGTTTTAGGAGGGTTTAGGCACTTTTCTGCTGGTCAGATTTTTCAGCAGGAAAATGAAACCTTCATATGAATAATTTTGTCTTTTGTTGCATGAGAAATCATCTCCACCACTGCATAATCACCGCTGGAGCCCTTTGAATCCCCCCTAATGAGCTCTCACTTGTTTCACTGGAGCACCTGAAAGTGCCAGATCACCACAAAGAGAGAGATTAGAGGAATCAGGAGAGCTCGTGTGTTTTGTGGTGCTGTTCTCATTTACTGCTGCGATGGGCCTCTGTGTTAACCCTTCCTCTGGAGCGGAGCGAGGTGAATTAATGCAGTCCTGTGTCCGCAGGTGCCCGACGCCATCCTGCAATGCCAGCGTGCTGGAATCACTGTGCGTATGGTGACAGGAGACAACATCAACACGGCACGAGCCATCGCTATCAAATGTGGCATCATCCACCCCGGAGAAGACTTTCTGTGCATCGACGGGAAGGAGTTCAACAGGAGGATCAGGAACGAGAAGGGAGAGGTACAGTAGTGCACACTGAGTACAGGACACTGAGTATACAGCGTTTGTGACATAATATCAAGAAAATGAGTTTGACTGGTCTAGTGCAACAAATACTGTCAAAAATACCAAACATTTATATTAAAGACCCCATGAAATGGCTTACAAGCTAAGTTTACTCTTCTGTGTTTACTCTGTTCAAAAGTTTGGGTTTGGTAATATTTTTTTATAATGTTTTTGAATGAAGTATCTTCTGCTCACCAAGACTGCGTTTATTTGATCAAAAATACAATAAAAACTGTAATAATCTGATCTTATTACAATTTCATATAGCTGTTTTCTATGTGAATAAATACACATTTCTGGCATGCATAGACCGATTGGACATAATCACATCATTATTCACACGGCGCAGCTGATTGGTTCTCTCCTGTATCGGTAGCCAATGAGCTCGCTGCTCAACATTCAAATACTCAGCTAGTGTTTGCTGTAGCAGTTCAGTGTGCTTCAGAAAGCCTCCACCTCCCCAGCTCCACCTGTGTAGATCTGCTAGGGTTATTTCAGATATGTTACAGTATTTCCTACATGCTCTCAGCAGCATGTCTGTGGATATATTAGCAGTAGCTAGTCTCGGATCTACCGCTCAGGGCCGGGTTTCCCGATAACGATTGATCTTAGTGCTTAAGAGCGTTTTCTACGAGTCATTTTACGAACGTTCGTTATTGTTTCACGTGCGTTTCCCAAAAATGCACTTAACACAATCGCATGTAGCCGTGCTTTAAGAGCTACTTAGGAGTCGCTATCCGTTGGTCAAGTGCTGAAATGTCAAGTTATATAATGGCTTGTATTTGTAGCACATGCTCGTTTATTGAAATGTTAACCTAATGCTGCGTTCCACACAGCTCGGATAATATAATATAATAGTGATAAGTATAATAGTAATCTACTATATATAATAATATATTACATATATAGTACATTAATATTATACTTGTAGATTAATATTATACTATATAATATCTGTCGAGACGTTATTTCCGGGTCCAATACATGGCTGGTCTTCGTCATTGACAGATTTATCCCTATTTTTCCCAGTCTTTGAAGCATATTTCCTACATTATTTTTATTTTTTTGTTCAGTCATTTCTATTTATGTATTTCTATTTTTGTTTTCTGCCATTTTTTATGATTTCATTTATAAATTCAGTAATAAAGTGTACAATGAAAAGCTCTAATTATAATCACATTGCACTTGAATAAAGTTAAAGGTGTAATCTGCCGATTGTCCTGCAGGTGACCTCATTATTCTGTCTTCGTACGATGCACGTTGGGCTTTACGATTACTCCAGAGCACTCGTAGATCTACGAAGATTTTCAAGTACTGCTTAAGTTACGATGGTTTTGGGAAACACAGCCCAGATGTATTCCAACCACACCAAACACATTAACATTATCATGTACATTACTATGCTAAACTCTCCAAGAGTTGTCATGACAGAAATAGTCAACTGTAATTTATTTCTGTGATCAAAGCTGTATTTTCAGCATCATTACTCCAGTCTTCAGTGTCACATGATCTTCAGAAATCAGTCTAATATGCTGATTTGCTCAAGAAACATTTTTGATTATCATCAATGCTGAAAACAGTCGTGCTGCTCAATATGTCTGGAAACCGTGATGCATTTTATTTTCCAGGATTCACAGATGAACAGAAAGTTCAGCATTTATTTGACAAGGATCGTTTTGCTGTTGTTTTGAACTTTCTCTATTTAATGCATTCTATAAATTTCTTTAAAATAATAATAATAATAATCTTTCCGACCCCAAACTTTTAAACAGTACTACATTTCCATATGAAACCAATATGGTAACACTTTATTTTAAGGTCTCTTAACTAGTTGCTTATTAGCATGCATATTACTAGAATATTAGCCATTTATTAGTAGTAATTAAGCACATATTAATGCCTTATTCTACATCCCTAATCCTAAACTTAACAACTACCGCACTAACTATTAATAAGCAGCAAATTAGGAGTTTATTGAGGGAAAAGTCATAGTTAATAGTGAATAAGTGTTCCCTATTCTAAAGTGTTACCCAATATGCTTTATTGATGTCAGTTATGAAGCATGATTTGATGCATGATCTGGTGGCAGCTGGTATTTTTGGGAGATGAACAGAAATCTGTGTTTTGCAGGATGAGTCAGCAGTGTTTATCTAGAAGAGAAAGACAGTGTCACATCACACATGAGTTGTGTGCATTTTGAGAGAATCATCCCTCATAATCACATAGGCTGTTTTAATAAGTTAGGAGCTGTGAATGCTAGTAGGGAGTGAGAAATAAACTTCATTAGTCAATAGATAGTTTTCACGTGACGTCACACTCTTATAGGATCGTCCATCTGGAGGACAAAACCAAGCTTTGCTCCACTGACCGACAGCTGTTTTTACGCAGATTGCATCAAGTAATAATGTAGTAAAACGCAGATATTAAAAGGCGAGATTCAGTGGACACCTTATTGATGATGTATATTTTGTACAGGCAAGAAGATGAAGCCAGAATATAAACACAATGTGCAAAGTTTCACATTAAATGCTTCCCAGAGAAAACCATTAGAAGGAAAACACTGAAGCGGATTGTGTTCATATTCCGGCCTCATCTGTTTGCCTGTGTAAACTATGCATCATTAATATGGTGAATACTGAATTTGATCTTTTAATATTATAAATATATCAAGGCACTTTAAGTGTTTTTACAACATTTTGTCGCACTGTTTATGATTGAAATATTGCTTAATATGGATTGCAAATGGCCAAAACTTGCATTTTGTTCAGAAACCCTTTTGAGAGGTGATCTAAATATTTGCGGCTGGGAAACATGAAAAATTGATACTCGTGTGCTGCAGTGCTATGGATGTTTTGCCCTCCGGGTCTTCGAGCCGGTCACGTGACTGAAAACTATCAATAGATGTGTGTAGCTCAGACAAAGCGTTCTCCTGACCGCTGCTCATCATGCGTCTCTGAGACCGTGATTCAGATCAAGACTCTTCAAGTCTGTTTCACCAGCGATGAAATCTCTCCGTTTGCATTCGTTGCTGTTGGCTTTCAGGAAAAACAACTCACTGCTATTTTTGGTATTCAAGGTCCTAAGCATTTTACTCACTACAATGGTGATCTTGTGCAAGTTACAGCATGAAGGGAATGCATTTGGTTGAGTACGGTCACATTAAGAAATCAGTTTTTCGTAAGAATGTAAGAAAGTCTTACATTGACCTCAAAATAAACAAATTTTGGTAACACTTTAAAACACTTATTCACTATTAACTACG
>CM041810.1:3428944-3518944 GCA_023376895.1 Aspiorhynchus laticeps | reverse complement strand
TTCCTTTCTTTCTTTCTTTCTTTCTTTCTTTCTTTTTTCCTTTCTTTCTTTCTTTCTTCCTTTCTTTCTTCTTTCCTTTCTTTCTTTCTTCCTTTCTTTCTTTCTTCCTTTCTTCCTTCCGTCCTTTCTTTCTTTCCTTTCTTCCTTTCTTCTTTCCTTTCTTTCTTTCTTTCTTTCTTTCTTCTTTCCTTTCTTTCTTTCTTTCTTTCTTCTTTCCTTTCTTTCTTTCTTCCTTTCTTCTTTCCTTCTTTCCTTTCTTTCTTTCTTTCTTTCTTTCTTCATTCCGTCCTTTCTTTCTTTCTTTCTTCATTCCGTCCTTTCTTTCTTTCTTTCTTCATTCCGTCCTTTCTTTCTTTCTTCCTTCCTTTCTTTCTTTCTTTCTTTCTTTCTTTCTTTTTTCCTTTCTTTCTTTCTTTCTTCCTTTCTTTCTTCTTTCCTTTCTTTCTTTCTTCCTTTCTTTCTTTCTTCCTTTCTTCCTTCCGTCCTTTCTTTCTTTCCTTTCTTCCTTTTCTTTCTTTCCTTTCTTTCTTTCTTTCTTTCTTTCTTCTTTCCTTTCTTTCTTTCTTTCTTTTCTTCTTTCCTTTCTTTCTTTTCTTCCTTTCTTCTTTCCTTCTTTCCTTTCTTTCTTTCTTTCTTTCTTTCTTCATTCCGTCCTTTCTTTCTTTCTTTCTTCTTCCTCTTTCTTTCTTTCTTTCTTTCTTCTCTTTCTTTCTTTCTTTCCTTTCTTTCTTTCTTCCTTTCTTTCTTCTTTTTCCTTTCTTTCTTTCTTTTTCCTTTCTTTCTTTCTTTCCTTTCTTTCTTCTCCTTCTTTCTTTCTTTCTTCCTTTCTTCCTTCCGTTCCTTTCTTTCTTTCCTTTCTTCCTTTTTCTTCTTTCCTTTTTTCTTTCTTTCTTTCTTTCTTTCTTCTTTCCTTTCTTTCTTTCTTTCTTTCTTCTTTCCTTTCTTTCTTTTCTTCCTTTCTTTCTTTCCTTCTTTCCTTTCTTTCTTTCTTTCTTTCTTTCTTCATTCTCCTTTCTTTCTTTCTTCCTTTCTCTTTCTTTTCTTTCTTCTTCTTTCTTTCTTTTTCTTCTTTCTTTCTTTCTTTCTTTCTTCCTTTTCTTTCTTTCTTTCCTTTCTTTCTTTCTTCCTTTCTTTCTTTCTTTCTTTCTTCCTTCCTGTCTTTCTTTCTTTCTTTCTTCTTTCTTCCTTCCGTCCTTTCTTTCTTTCCTTTTCTTCCTTTCTTCTTTCCTTTCTTTCTTCTTTCTTTCTTCTTTCTCTTTCTTCTTCTCCTTTACTTTCTTTCTTTCTTTCCTTTCTTTCCATTTCTTTCTTTCTTTCTTTCTTTCTTTGCTTCCTTCTCCTTTCTTTCTTTTTTCTTCTGTTACTGTTCTTTTTCTTCCTTCCGATCCTTTTCTTTCTTTCTTCTTTCTATCTTTCCTTTATTCTTTCCTTTCCTTCTTTCTTTCTTCTTTCTTTCTTTCTTTCTTTCTTTCTTTCTTCCTTCTCTTCTTTCTTTCTTTCTTTCTTCTTTCTTCTTTCCTTTCTTTCTTTCTTTCTTCCTTTCTTTTTTTCTTTCTTTCTTTCTTTCTTTCTCTTTTTCTTTTGACGTTGACCGTGACAGGTTTTATGAAGTGTAATTTTAGTAAAGCATGATGTATATGCCGATCACAGTGATTTTAATAAATGAATAAATGATTTAGATTTTAAGGATGTTTTTGGCTCTTGATGCAGTTTGAAGCAAAGGATTGATGTGAAATGTTTTGGCAGGGAATCGCAGGGACAGATGTGGCCAAAGAGGCGTCTGACATCATCCTGACGGATGATAACTTCTCCAGCATCGTGAAGGCCGTGATGTGGGGACGCAACGTCTACGACAGCATCTCCAAGTTCCTCCAGTTCCAGCTGACGGTTAACGTGGTGGCTGTGATCGTTGCCTTTACCGGAGCCTGTATTACCCAGGTTTGTGTCTCTGTGTTCACACACAGCTGCTGACAGTGAGGCTTTAAATGAGCATTCACTGTAGTGCTGTTTGCTGAAGCACCTGGCATGAGCCTCTAAACATGAGTAATAAACTTCAGCATGTGTTAACATTCAAACGTTTGGGGTCGCTAAAATGTGTACTATTTACAATGACGCATTACATTTATCAAAAGTGACGGTAAAGACATGATACAAAATGTTTCAATGTTTAATAAAGCAATGAGCCCCGTGACGCCGTGGTTTACAGTGAATTTATAACAGCTAAGGGGCATTGTTAGGCACGATGCGATGCGGGGCTTAGTGCTTTTATAAAACCGTTATTCCATATACTTAGTAAGGTTTCACAAAATAAAACAGAGCAAATAAGTGTAATGATATTAATAAAAACAGTATTCTTCCACCAAACAATGTAGTTCCTCAGAAACAGTTGTGATTGGAACAAAGTGGCCGCCAACACAACACACAAAGTAAACAAAGCCTTGGAGCACAAAACCAGTCTTAAGTGTAATTTTTCGAAATTGAGATTTCTACATTATCTGAAAGCTGAATAAATAATCTTTCCATTGATGTATGGTTTGTTATGATAGGGCAATATTTGGCTGAGATACAACTATTTGAAAATCTGGAATCTGAGGGTGCAAAAAAATCTAAATATTGAGAAAATCACATTTAAAGTTGTTCAAATGGAGTTCCCTTTCGAGGGAACTTCGAACTGCGTCCTCTAGGGGTCGCTATGGGGAACGTCGTCAGCGTGACCCGTGTCTGAAGCATACATACAAAAACACCACTTGTTGGCCGGCGACAGCCTATGACGTCACTACCGGCGCGACCACAGTATAAAGGGGCGCCGGGAAAATACGTCATCCTCTTCTTCGTCTTCAATGACTGTTTTGTTTGAAGTGTACAATCTACTATGGAAAAGGTAAAAACGATTTTTTACTGTTACTATGGCGAGCACTAGCAAGGCGTTTAAGAGATGTGTACATCCTTGTTATTTGACACACATGATCTTTGCGTCTTTTGTTCGGGCTAGGAGCACGCACGCGATGTTCTCGAGGGAGCGATCTGCGTGCACTGTGAGTTTTTCTCGATGAGAAAGCTCCGCTCTCGTCTGTCTCTCGTTTCGAGGAAGGAGGGGCAGCCGTCTGCTTCCCACGGTTCAGGACCCACTGTTGCCGAGGCACGGAGGGGAATGATGTCATGGGGCTCGCAGGCGGAGCTGGCCGATGAGTTAGAGAGGGGGGTTTCCCTCTCGCGCTCATCGGCCGCGAACGAGGGCGAGCGGCTGGATGATGATGATGCAATCTCGCTGACATCATTTGATCCAGCGGCTGGTGCTCTGCTGGGTTATGCCCAGGAAGAGCAGGAGATGTCTAGGGCGAAGAAGCTGAGGCTGAGCCTGCTCAATCCTCCTGCCCTGCGTATGATGAGTTGTTGGAGGTTATGGAACGCGCCACGGCGAGGCTTTACTTGCCGTGGAAGCGGGCCAAGATGGCGCCGGGGGGCAAAAAGAAAAAATAAAATAAAATAAAAAAATAAATAAATAAATAAATAAATAAATAAATTTTTAAACCCGTTTTCCTCTCACATCCATAGGTGTCAGCATACCAGTTATGCTGACATTAAGGGGATGCGTGGAAACGGCTATGAGGGATGCCCCCCTAGCCAGCTATCTCTCTGTGGGCGAGACATCCTCTCTCCAGGCTCCCTCCTTGCCATCTAAGCCCCTTCAAAAATACGCAGCAGCAGTTCAGGTGATGTGGTGCTTCAGGCATACCAGGCTGATCTGCTGAAAGACCTGGATAAGTGTCAGGGCTTGTCACCTGATGAAGGTTCAGGTCTGAGCCCGAACAATACAGGGGTCCTGGCCCATCTCCATCTGGGGACAGAGATGGGCACAGAAGGCTAGTGTCGCGGCTCGTGCCCCTCCCTTGCCTGCGGGTAGGGCTAGATGGAGGCGCGGGTAAAAGAGAGGTAGGCAAGACCTGAGAAGGAGGTAATCCAGACAAAGCGTTTGCAACGCTCTCGTCCGGACCAAGGTGAGTGAAACATCTACTCCTTTCCCTCAGGGGGGGCACTGTCATCGGCCCTCATCTTCCCCTCTCTAAATTCCCCTGCAACCATCTCATGTGCAGGAACCATGGAAATGGGTGAGTACGATCCAGTTCTACGGAAAAACTGGTATTGTGTAACCATTCTTTGCAGTGTTTCTGGAAAACCTGTCGGTTTTTGTTTCGACTCAGTGCAGTGATGACCTCACTCGTCGATACTAGATCCAGGTTGGGATGAGACCCCTGGATCGTATGGCCCAGTCGTAGGTCTCTGTGGAGCCTCCTTGGTCAGCAGGTCCCCAGCACTGCAATTCCTGGACCTGCGGGTCTTTTTAAAATATAATTCTGGACAGGGGACACCGCCTTTTGAGGAAGGTGCATGGCTATCTGAGGATATCTATATACTAGCTCAGGGACTGCTCCCCTCTCGGGGGTTTTAAGTAGCATCTCCCTGAGCCCTTGCCTAGAGTGTTCCCCTGCTAGGATTGTGGCTACTGGAGGGCTACTGAGGTTTCAGGTAGTGGCTAGAATTGCTCCCCTCACCATAGAGGGTCACCTATGAGCATGCCGCTCCCTTCTGAGCGATTGAGTTCCCTCTCATGCTGAGAGTTAAGTTCTCCGCTCCCCAGAGCTCTGACAGCATATGGTAAGTGTGCACGTTAAGTCTCTGTGCACTTTTCTAAAACCCACGTTGTGGTAAGATCGCACATCAAGTGTTTTGCGTTCTTTTCTAAAAATCCTGTACGGTAGGAGTTACGAGCTGCGGCTTCGTGCCCTTTCTTTGAGTTGGTCAGGCCCCGGTTTTCACCTTGGGCCCCACTCTACCTATGTATAGAGCATAAAGCCCCTCATCGTAGAGGGTCGTTTATGAGCACACTGCTCCCTGTCAAGCGCTGTGATTTCAGCGACCTCAGGTAGGTTGCTCTCCTTGTCGGTCGAGCTAGCATTGCTCCCCTCACCATAGAGGGTCACCTATGAGCATGCTGCTCCCTTCTGAGCGTCTGAGTCTCTCATGCGGAGAGTTGAGTTCTCCGCTCTCCGGAGCTGTCACAGCAGCCTTAGGCTCTCCTGGTTGGTCGAGCTAGCATTGCTCCCCTCACCATAGAGGGTCACCTATGAACATGCCACTCCCTTCCAAGGGCTGGGTTTCAGCAGCCTCAGGTGCTCTCCGGGTCGGTCGAGCCAGTATTGCTCCCCTCATCGAGAGGGTCACCTATGAGCACTCTGCTCCCTTCCGAAGGTTGTGATGCAGCGGCCTCAGGTTGATAGGCCTCTCTCTGCCTCCCTGTTAGGTTGCTCTCCTTGTCGGTCGAGCACTCCCTTCTGAGCGTCTGAGTTTCCTGTAATATTAGAGTGGGTTCTCCGCTCTCCGGTGCGGTCACAGCAGCCTCACTCTTGGCTGGTCGAGCTAGTATTGCTCCCCTCACTATAGAGGGTCACCTATGAGCATGCCGCTCCCTTCTGAGCTGTCACAGTAGCCTCAGGTTGTTAGGCTTCTTTATGTCTCCCTGCTAGGTTGCTCTCCTATGGTCGAGCTAGCATTGCTCCCCTCACTATAGAGGGTCACCTATGAGCATGCCGCTCCCTTCCGAGCGTCTGAGTTCCCTCTCATTCTGAGAGTTGGGTCCTCCGCTTCCCAGAGCTCTGTGATTTGGAGGTGCTCTCCTTGTGGTCGAGCTAGCATCGCTTCCCTCACCATAGAGGGTCACCTATGAGCAACGCTATTCCCTTCCAAGCACTGTGACTCCGCTCTCCAGAGCTGTCAGTCAGCAGCTTCAGGTTGTTAGGCCTCTTTAGGCCTCCCTGTTAAGTTGCTCACTTTGCGGCTCCCTAGAACAGTTTAAATCCATGTTATGGTAAGTGCGCACGCTAAGTCTCTGTGCACTTTCTAAAAATCCACGTTGTGGTAAGATCGCACATCAAGTGTTTTGCGTTCTTTCTAAAATCCTGTACGGTAAGGGTTACGCGCTGCGGCTTCGTGCCTTTCTTTGAGTTGGTCAGGCCCCGGTTTCGCCTTGGGCCCCACTCTACCTATTTCGCCCAATGCTCTGGGCTTGAAAGACAAATTAGATCACAAGCGCTGTGATTCAGCGACCTCAGGTTGCTAGGCCTCTCTCTGCCTCCCTGTTAGGTTGCTCTCCTGGTTGGTCGAGCTAGCGTTGCTCCCCTCTCTTAGAAGGTCACCTATGAGCATGCCACTCCCTTCTGAGCGGTTGAGTTCTCTCTCATGCTGAGAGTTCAGTTCCCCGCTCTCCGGAGCTGTCACAGTAGCCTCATGCTCTCCTGGTTGGTCGAGCTAGCATTGCTCCCCTCACCATAGAGGGTCACCTATGAGCATGCCGCTCCCTTCTGAGCGCCTGAGTTCCCTCTCATGCTGAGAGTTGAGTTCTCCGCTCTCCAGAGCTGTCACAGCAGTTTAAATCCATGTTATGGTAAGTGTGCACGCTAGGTCTCTGTGCACTTTCTAAAAATCCACGTTGTGGTAAGATCGCACATCAAGTGTTTTGCGTTCTTTCTAAAAACCTGTATGGTAAGGGTTACGCGCTGCGGCTTCGTGCCTTTCTTTGAGTTGGTCAGGCCCCGGTTTCGCCTTGGGCCCCACTCTACCTATTTCGCCCAATACTCTGGGCTTGAGAGACAAATTAGATCACAGAAAAAAAAAAAAAAAAAAGCGCTGTGATTCAGCGACCTCAGGTTGCTAGGCCTCTCTCTGCCTCCCTGTTAGGTTGCTCTCCTTGTCGGTCGAGCTAGCATTGCTCCCCTCACCATAGAGGGTCAACTATGAGCATGCCGCTCCCTTCTGAGCGTCGGAGTTCCCTCTCATGCTGAGAGTTGAGTTCTCCGCTCTCCAGAGCTGTTACAGCAGCCTTATGCTCTCCTGGTTGGTCGAGCTAGCATTGCTCCCCTCACCATAGAGGGTCACCTATGAGCATGCCGCTCCCTTCTGAAGCGTCTGAATTCCCTCTCATGCTGAGAGTTAGGTTCTCCGCTCCCCAGAGCTCGGAATCAGCAAACTTCAGGTTGTTAGGCCTATCTTGGCCTCCCTGTTAAGCTGCTCGCTGTGTAATGACAGCCTCTGTGATTCCCTAGAACGGAAAGGAAATCCATGTTATGTAAGTGCGCACGCTAGTCTCTGGGCACTTTTCTAAAAATCCACATTGTGGTAAGATCGCACATCAAGTGGTTTTGCGGTCTTTCTAAAAATCCTGCATGGTAGGGATTACGCGCTGCGGCTTCATGCCCTTTCTTTGAGTTGGCAGGCCCCGGTTTCGCCTTGGGCCCACTCTACCTATGTATCATAGTGATACTGACTTGAACAGGGTGTTGCTACCAAGGGTCTGTTGAGACAGTTCACTCATTGAGCTCTTCAGAGCAAGCGGTAGCCCCTGAGTGACGGGCCAGGACCTAGCTACTATTCTAGGCACTTGGCCGTATCCCCTTAAAGGAATCTTTCTTATGATTCTAAGCCTTCGAGCTCTACCCTGGGTCCGGGAGTCCCGGCCCTTAACAGGTAAGTTTCAGGGTATGCAGCTCGGGTCTTTGGCCGTAGGGGATAATGTCACTGACAGCCGTCTAACCGTCCCAGGGGCAACTCCCGTAGCTGGGTAGAGTTGGTACTTAGTGCTCGCCTTGTGTGCTTGGCTTGCACTCCCCTCAGCATGGTGGCGTGGGTATTCCGTTCCCCATAGCGACCCCTAGAGGACGCAGTTCGAAGTTCCCTCGAAAGGGAACGTCTCAGGTTACGTATGTAACCATGGTTCCCTGAGAGTAGGGAACGAGACACTGCGTCCTCTAGGCGTGGTGCCATGCTTCGGACGCAAGCTTCAGACGAAGAAGTGGATGACGTATTTTCCCGGCGCCCCTTTATACTGTGGTCGCGCCGGTAGTGACGTCATAGGCTGTCGCCGGCCAACAAGTGGTGTTTTTGTATGTATGCTTCAGACACGGGTCACGCTGACGACGTTCCCCATAGCGACCCCTAGAGGACGCAGTGTCTCGTTCCCTACTCTCAGGGAACCATGGTTACATACGTAACCTGAGACGTTCTTAGCAATGCATATTACTAATCAAAAAATAAGTTTTGATATATTTACGGTAAGAAATTTACAAAATATCTTCATGGAACATGATCTCTACTTAATATCTTAATGATTTTTGTCATAAAAGAAAATCAATAATTTTGACCCATACAATGTATTTTTGGCTATTGCTACAAATATTACTTATTTGTAAGTGTTACTTATGACTGCTTTTGTGCTCCAGGCTCACAATTTACAACGGCTTCGAACATGGCTCAACCAATCAGAATCAAGGACCGGAACTATCCGTTTTATAATTTATTATTTAAAATTTCAAATAAATGCTGTTCTTTTGAACATTCTGTTCAAAGAATCCTGTATTCCACAAAAATTCTTGAGCAGCAAATCAACATATTATTATGATTTCTGAAGATCATGTGACACTGAAGACTGGAGTAATGATGATGAAAATACAGCTTTGATCACAGAAATAAATTACAGTTTAACACATATTCACATAGAAAACAGCTATTTTAACTTCTAATAATATTTCACTGTATTTTTGATCAAATAAATGCAGCCCTTCTATCAAAATCTTTGAACTTTGATCTCCAGTATAACTCACCCAGCACCATTCGTGTTAAAGGCATTAATAATCCATCAAAGCGTCTCACTTTTTTACCTGACATTTGATAAAACAGGTGAAAGATTCCACAGATTTACATTAAAAGCAGGGACCTGAGCCATATCTAGACAGCAGAAGATCACAGAGACTTGAGGGTGGAATCCGAACACCTTAGCAACCTCATACTAACACCCTGGCAACCATCCAACACACTAGCATTGTAGCAGTGAGTTTTGTTCAGGCCTCGCACATTTTCTTCATGAAATACACAAAACTAATTACTAATTTAAAACCTACAACCACTGCTACCATATACGAGATGTCTCGTGTGTGTGTATATATATATATATATTAGTGCTGTCAAACGATTAATCGCGATTAATCGCATCCAAAATAAAAGTTTTTGTTTACATTATATATGTATGTGTACTGTGTATATTTATTATGCATATATAAATACACACACATACAGTATATATTTTGAAAATATTTACACGCTTATGCATTTATATATTCATATTCTTATATTTTATATTATATAGAAATATATTTAATATATAAACATAACATATTTTTCTTAAATATATACATGCATGTGTTTGTGTTTATATATACATAATAAATATACACAGTACACACACATATATAATGTAAACAAAAACTTTTATTTTGGATGCGATTAATCACGATTAATCGTTTGTCAGCACTAATATATATATATACACTAGACCCTCTAACACTTGCACTCTATTCGATTTCTATTCTACTTTTTTTTAATTATAAAATATCACCATCTAACACTAGCATTCTCTATTTGTTTTCTATTCTACTGTATCTACTTGTTTTCTTTTTATTTATTATATAAGACCCATGCGTATTGTGTTAGGCTAACCTAGACTTGTCACAGCACATATTATTGCTCTTTTGTTGGTTTTGTTTGCTTCTGTTGTCCTCATTTTAAGGCGCTTTGGATAAAATCATCAGCTAAATGACTAAATGTAAATGTCTTTTATGAGATGATAGATCCGACCTGCTATGAAATCTCAAATTAGACTGCGCAGAGACATGTGGTAATGGCAAAGAATCCATATTAGATTACTAGGCCAAGGCCAAAGACCCTGTGATCTAAAATAGCATGTTTAATTTCCTAGAGGATCTCTGACCTAATAAATGATGCAGCACTTCTGAGAGAAAGAGGCTAGACTGTGTGAAGAAATGAACATCCAGAGAGCTTTAGATGAACGAGGGCACTCGATCATGCACTGAGTTAATGAGTTTCAGGGTCTTCTTCGAAGTTTGATGCACGAGGACAATGCTAGTATACGATCTAGCTCAGTTCAGCATGTTTTATTGGGTCTCATGAGTTGTGATGAGGAAGTCATGTTTGTTCTTCCAGGATTCTCCTCTGAAAGCAGTGCAGATGTTGTGGGTGAATCTGATCATGGACACGTTTGCGTCTCTGGCGCTGGCCACTGAACCTCCCACCATGGCACTGTTGATGAGAAAACCCTACGGCCGAAACAAGCCCCTGATCTCCAGCACCATGACCAAGAACATCCTGGGCCATGGCGTGTACCAGCTCATCATCATCTTCACGCTGCTGTTTGCGGGTGAGTTAAGGCCCCGATTTACTTCAAACGGAGTTTGTTTTCGTTTGGGGGCTGAGCGACGGTATACTGTTTTCGAACAGTCCAGCACCCCTGCGCTGTTGGAGGCAGGTGTAGATTAATGTAAACATGTCTCGCGACGCTCGCGCGTATGCCCCAAACACAACAACGATGCAATGATGCTGTAACGGGGCGAACGAGACGTGAGGCGTGCGGATCCATGTGCAAGCTTTTATTAATAGACATGGTCAAAAACACAGGCAGGGTCGAACAAATGGCATACAGGTATATTGAGGGCAAGACAGATGAGTACTCAAGTCAACAGGCGTGGTCTTCGATCGGCGAACAATATCCAGAGGGCTTGACAAGAGGGGTAATCCAGGTACACGAGCAATGGTCCAGGCAGGGGCAAACAGAGTCCAAAAGGAAGGCAAAGGGTTAATCCAAGATACAAGGCAGAAGATCAGGAACCAGACAACAAGGCAACACGAAAAGACTAGACTTAAACTAGAATAAGAAACGGAAACTAGGAATGGCTCCGTAAAGCAGCTAACACTCGGAGAGTGAAAAACGCAGAACAATACAGGAGACTGAACACAAAAACAAACACGGAAAGGCTTGGTAAGTAGCTAACACTAGGAGAGTGCTAAACGCTAGACAGTACTTGAGACTAAACATAAACACAGAATGGCTCGGTAAGGCAGCTATCACTAGGGGAGTGCTATACGCAGAACAATACTCGGCGATCTGTGAAAGGAAGTCCATGGTTTATGTAGGGTGTGTGATTGTGTGATAGTTGTGTGATCAGTGCATTCAGCTGTGTATGTGTCATCAGTGCAATGGATGATGGGAAATGCAGTCCAGTGTGATGTGTGGTGTGAGAGTCAATATGATGGAGAGGCGACCTCTTGTGGCAGTCGGACGGAAGGCCACGAACCAGATGCGTGACAGATGCTGTATCTAGGTCTTTTATTAAACTGGATAAATTATTACACGTTTTTATATTTTATGTGGTGTCATGATTTGATATAAAATAAAGGTTTGTTATTGTATGTTCTTTTGGCATTTCATTTATTGTATACCTTTTAAATTTGCTTATTGAAAGAACAACAACAGCAGCAGCAGTATGGTGTAACATTTATTTGAAACACATGTATTTGGTACTTGCTACATTATATCTTTACTCTTTCCTTTCATTCTTTTCATGGCTTTGGAAAACTTGCATCTGATGTTTCTCTACGTCGCTTTTTGCATAACTCTGGGTCGTCGACACCAAGCTTCATTGCGATTTCTTTGTAGGAATTAAATGCTTTCTCTGAATCTTTAAAGTCTCTCCGTGAGCGATCGTACAGGTGCTGGATATATCTGTGGCAGCACAGTTATTCGACACATGTGTATTTATGTTGCTAGTGACTTGGAGATGTTGTTCTCCTGCCTGACCTCCGTTGAATGATAAACGAACCGGAAAAAAAAAATTGCACGTCAAAGAAGGCGGAGCGCCAGAACACACCCACCGATTGCATAATCGCCACGGACCAATGGTAGCTCAAAGGTGTTTAGGAGCCAAAACAAATTCCCCAGAAAGTTCGCTTTGGTGAGCTGAATCGAACTGCTGAATCGAACTCAAAACGAACTTCGTTTCGGCCTGATTTTGTTCGAAATGACGTCATATCAGTTCGTTCTTCGATTTCGTTTGAAGTATATTGGGGCCTTTACCTTAAACTGTTGATATGCAATGCATGTTAAGCAAATACGTTTATGCTTTTATGCCTTGAAAATGCCTATTAAATCAATTTTTTTAAATTGTTTTACACAAATAGTTGAAGAAATATCGATAACACTTTACTTAAAGCCTTTATGTATAATGCATTATAAAAGTATTTTTATAGAAGACTTGTAATGCATTGTACAATCTTATAAATAAAAGTAACCACAGTTAATACATTATAACACTTGTTACACTATGCATTTTAAATTCGGTTATAATTATTTACAGAAAGATACAACGCACATTATGAATAATTATAATGCATTTAATAACCCTTTATAATGCATTATACATAAAGGCTTTCAGTAAAGTGTTACCGGATCATCTAATCCATGTAGGATCTGTCTTACGCTGTGTTTGTGATCCAGGCGAGCAGATCTTTGACATCGACAGTGGCAGGAACGCACCGCTGCATTCTCCTCCATCTGAGCACTACACCATCATCTTCAACACCTTCGTCATGATGCAGCTCTTCAACGAGATCAACGCACGCAAAATCCACGGAGAGAGGAACGTGTTTGATGGCATTTTCAGAAATCCCATCTTCTGCTCCATCGTTCTGGGCACTTTCGCCATTCAGGTACCAAAAAATAAAAAGTTGGACAGAGGTGTGTTTCCCAGCGGTGTGTTTTGGAGCTACAGCTCAGAAGCACAGTTTCTTTAGTATGACATGTGGACTTGAGTAGATCATGCTCTTGGGGAAAATAACAAGCCAGCATGCAGAACGAACTGTTTTTGTCATTCCATATATAATTATACAAATATACAAATGCAACCCTCTGATATAATTAGCTGCTGATCCACTGCAGTAGAGTAATATTACATCACATTACATTACATCACTGAATATGTATTGTGTGAGAATAGCTGGTTGATAAGATGTAAATGTTGCACAACTAACAGGAGACAAAATGTCTGCACAATCAGTGGTATATACCTCTCAAGTTAACCTCTTAAGGTCCCCTGCGGCCTCATATGAGGACATTATATTTTATATTATATTCATGCCACAGTTTTAAGTCTGGATGTCCTGTACAGAGCACCTTCAGAGATACTAAATGATTGAATATTTCACCACTCCCTCTCCTTGATCTTCAAAAATGTCTGATATTAATTTAGTGACATATTTTATAATTATCATTTAAATCTGTCTAGTTTTTAAACTGTATGTCATAAATCAACATCTCAGGAGAATGTTATGGGGTTTCAAAACAAAATATGACTTTCTGATACTTAACAGGACATTGATTTCATACACATCCTCATATTAGGACACCGGGACTAAAAGCATGTTTATTACGCATTTTGGGAGACATAACAAATTAATAGGGAAAGAAATTATATTTCAATATTCTATGAAATATTATATATTATTATGAAAATTGTGTCAATTATTACTCCCATTATTACACTTCTTTTTTTATTACATGTTGCCCCAAAAACGCATTAATATGCAAATTAGATTTAGTTTATAGATACATTGTATATAATGAGAAAACCCGTTTATGGCCATTTTACACACATTTTGCAGAAAGAAAAATGGTATATTGAATCATTCTGTTATAACATAGTTGAGAATCATCTTTATACAAAGTTTGGTAAAAAAAAAAAAAAATCCTGAAAACTAAAAATGTATTGGTGATTTAAAAAATCAGTTGTTTTTGCCTATGCATGTTCATTCATGTCTTTTTATTTTTATTTTTTTAAACAAATTGAGTCCCGGTGTCCTCTACCGAGGACATAGCATAACTTATGAATGAAATATCATTAAAAAAAATATCATTTTTTTTTTTTTTTTTTTACATTTTTTAATGCTCTAAACAATGTAAATACATGAAAAAACTATTTTTTTCCCCTAAAACTTTTTTTCTCGGGTCTCAGGAGGTTAAGTTTCAAGTTTGTTCAAACCTGTATTCATTCATTTATTTGTGGTTATTTGACCTAGTAATAATTCAGTCTTCATTAAAAGGTTGTGCATGATTTGAAAGAAGTGTAGTGATAAATATAATGCACCAGCACATCTGTAGGTCCTTTACGTTTCCATTTGACATTTACTTTCAGATCGTGATTATTCAGTTTGGAGGGAAACCGTTCAGTTGTTCTCCTCTGGACCTGGAGAAGTGGATGTGGTGTGTGTTCCTGGGGTTGGGAGAGCTGGTCTGGGGACAGGTAATGCAACTAGATGTGTAACACTTTACTTGAAGGGGTGTGCATAAGACTGACATGACACCTTCATAATCATGACATGACACGTGAATATGAAGGAGGTTTTATGCATGTTTATGACAACTGTCATTAAGTGTTATTCGCTCAGTTATGTCATTTTTAATGCAAAGATGACATTATTTGACCTAACCCTAACCCATAACAAAGACATCTCAAACAATGTCATCTTTGCATAACTGAGCGAATGACACTTAATGACAGTTGTCATAAACATGCTTAAAAAACCTTCATATTAATGTCATGTCATGATTATGAAGGTGTCATGTCAGTCTTATGCACACCCTTCAAGTAAAGTGTAACTCTATTTTTCTCTCTCATTTCATACGAGGTCTTCATTAAAGGGATGGTTCACATTATCATTCTGTCATTACTCCCCTTCATGTTGTTCCAAACCTGTGTCTGTATGACTGTCTTTCTTCCATTAAACACAAAAGATGTTGTTTTGAAAAGCATCTCAAGTTTGTTCTTTCTTAGGGTCAGTGAGGTCTAGTGTTGTTTTGTACCCTCTTGATATCTATTGTATGGACAAAAACAGTTAAATATTCCATTTAAATATCTTCTTTATGTTCTATTGGAAAAACAACAAGTTTGGAACAACATGAAAGAGAGTAAATAATGACAAAATGTCAATTTTTGGGTGAATCCCTTTAATCACTGTAAATAAAGGCAATTTACCATTGGCTAGTATGCTCTTTTGTCAATGTTGAGAGGCTGACAGATTGCTTTGCTGAATCAGTTCTTAAAGGGGTCATATAATGCTACATGCACTTTTACAAGTAGTTTGAACTGAAATGTGTGTTGTCAGTGTGTACACAACCACCCTATAATGATAAAAATCCACCCTGTGGTTTTTTTGTAATCTCGATAAATGTTTTCCCCTTTCTCAAATCGAGCCGATCTCTGTGTGACGTCACACGGACGGAGGCCCCTCCCACGATAGTTTGATTGACAGCAGTGTTTCAGCACAGACTGCACTGGTGTCTAACCTCAGACCCGCCCTGAGTGAGCTATCAGTTGTTTCACCAGCAGATGTAGGCAAGAATGACTCCTAAGCGATTGAGGTGTTTGTTGTTGGATGTAATGATGAACATAGCAGTAGTCATTTACTCCCGACATCTGAGCGGCTGAAGAGGATTACGTTTGTTTCTGAAGGGAATGCACCCTCGATCTACCTAAATGCGTCTATGTTCGCGTGAATCATTCGTGATCCAGCTTCACCTCCAGAAGAAATGAGTACAAGGTTTTTTAAATGAATATGTGCAAATCGCCTTTCCTAATAATGTGCTAATTAGCAAGTTTCACGATGAATGCGGCTAAAGTATATGCTAAAGAGAGGGGCGGAGTCAGCAGAGCTCATTAACATTTAAAGGAGAAGGACACAATACCGCTTGCTCTGACCAGAGCATGTGAGCGGAGCTGAGCGGTGAGAATTTCCGCTCCCCGCTCACGTGGGTGTTCGCTCCCCCGCTCCACCGCTCAAAGTTACAGCAGACCGCTCCGCTCATTTCCGCTCCCCGCTCACCTACAATTTCATCCCGCTCCGGTGAAATCGCTCCACGCTCGCTCACATTTAAAATTCCTCTGCATGCCTAACACCTGCCGTTTTCAACCGAAGCCTTGGGACACACTGTCTGCGTGGTGGACGTGGAGCGGGTTTGTTGCGTAACTGCTGCTGAAAAATCCGCTTCAGTTCTATTCTGTCGTGGAGCCGCGGTTGCGGTGTGGGTTGGACCGCGCACCTGATACGCGCATATCCCGCAGGCAGTGTGTCTGCTCTAATCTGTTAACATAGGCGCAGAAAGGAAAATCAACACGCAGCAATCCCGCTCCGCGACGCGTCTGCCACGCAGCCTATATCCTATAAAGAACTCACAGCAACATCAGTCAAAATAGAACATATATTTATATCTCTTTCTCTATGAAATTAAAAATCACGGACAGGGTTAAGTATACTACATTAAAATATTCGTATGACAAAACTTATCTAATTGATTATTAGCCAATATTTCCTATTTCAACCATATTCAAAATGCTCACGTTTTGCTCTGGCCTCCCCATGTTCTTCATGGTTCCGCATGATGTGTCTTTTTAGATTAAAATACGAATCCTTACTTACTGAAATCGTATCACCACATTCCTGTTCATGTTCAACATCGTTATCATCTATTTTTTTTTGACAGGAATTGTGCACCTGTGTGACCTGTCGGTTTGCTTTTGGAAATATTTCACGAACTCCATCTCTCTTCACAACGAACGATTTTTGAAGTGTAGGCTGACAGTTTTGTTAATTGTTGAAGGCACAGGTGAATTCTGGGTGGATTTGTGCATGCCCTAGTCATGGTGTGAGCGGTATGGAGCGGAACGGAGCGAGACAGAGCGATCGCTCCGGCCTTTGGATAAAAAGCTCCGCGCTCACTATATTTCGCACGCTCCGCTCCCGCTCGCCACGCTCCGCTCCGCTCACATGCTCTGGCTCTGACAAGAGCTGTTTTTGACAGGGTGAAAAAGGTGTTTTTTACACTACCAATGAGAAATTTTAACCAAACTATGTTACAGACTTTTCATTAAGACTCTAAAGAATAATATCAACTTGTGGAAAATGAGCATTATATGACCCCTTTAAGAACAGAAAGTTGATTTTAGTATCACTTAATTGGGAATATTTTCAAAATACACAGCATAAATGGCACACCAGGGTTACAGCCAAAATATCGCCTTCAAAGATTTACATATTTTCCATGGATGAAAAATAGTAACATGGAAAACTCACTGTTTGGTCAGTGTCTATATAAAGGAATTGTGATTAATATATTGTATGTATCTCATTGATGGTTGTTAACAGTATCTGCCAGCATAACTATACAGCTGTCCTGATGTTCTACAAACAGTACACTGGGCTTGTTCCTCACCTGGAGTACTGAAATGTCTCTGTTTTGTGTGCTATCATGTTCTAATATCCATACACGTGGATCAGGTTATCTCAACGATCCCAAACAGCAAGCTGAGGTTCCTCAAAGGGGCTGGTCAGCTGACGAAGAAGGATGAAATGCACGAGGAGGACCCGAACGAGGACCAGGAGGAGATCGATCACGCTGAGAGAGAGCTGCGGCGAGGGCAGATCCTCTGGTTCAGAGGTCTCAACAGAATCCAGACTCAGGTTAGAACCTCTGACAGTCTTTGAGAAGCTACGGCTGCTTGAAATATTCAGCATGGATTCTGCACTGAAATGGCATCTGTAGGAAGTAACCATACTTCTGCTGGTACATCAATTGTGTTAGTAATTATGATTCACCATCTGCACGGTTGGCAGTGTGTTTTACGGCCAGATTTAGAACAGCAGCTCGGCGCTGCCAAATACCATTACTGCCACAAACATCAGCGCTGATCGCAAGACTTCAGTACTGCTGCATTAATCATGGGCTGTCAGTACACCTTTCATCAAATACACTTTTATATTCCACCCGAACAGTCATTTATTGAATAGCGTTTTGCATAATTAGATTGCAATGAAAACCTCAAGATAAATCTTAAATGCTGTAAATTTTAGGAACAACATAATTGCATTTCTAAAACCGTTCCTACACTGGAAACATTGAAGCTGTAGTCATGAAATAGATCAAATACTTACATAAATACTTATAGAGCACACTGCACAGAATGCTATAAAGTGCTTGACCTGATGCTCCAGTCCTAGTGTGGTTTCTAGTGTGAACTGGAAGTAATGTAGAATATACAGTATATTTTCATGCCAGACGTTAATGCATTGTTACTCAAATGGTAATAAAGCATTAATTTCAAATGCAATAACTACACGTGTCTTTTTGAAACATTAATTGTTGCATAATGACTACTCAAATACTACTTTTAACATAGTAAGTAGTGGAATTACCAGTATAATTCCACAGCACTCTATAGCCTTACTATGGTTAGTGTCTAACCAATTGTCTACACTAGTTAGAACTACTTTTTCACTGAGTTTACATTTCCCCCTTCCCCCACTCAAATCATTCATACGCCATTACTGCGATAATATTTCACTCCAGTCTAAAATCATGTCCTTAAGCAATATCACAATCATAAGCATGTTGTTGTTCTGAATAGCATCACGGCTGTGATTTGGGCACGAGGCCTGATATTCAGACCAATAGCACCGTGTCTCATGATGGTTTTATGCAACAGTTCAATGACGTTTGAGACAAAGTTTATTGCGTTGTTGAAAACAGTCTCAACCATCTTGTCATCAAGCAACACAGAGACTGGTTTAGTGTGTATAGGGTACAACGGGGCTAAAGGCACACCTTAAGAAAAAAGTGCTATTCACTGCGCCTAAAATGCATATTTGCAGAAAAAATATATTCGTTGTATTGAACATTAATGGAGCAACAGATTTTGTGTGAAAATAAATCATTCAAGTTGTGTATTTTGTTTAAAAATCTTATAAATGTATGATGTGGCAAAAGAGGTATTGAAACAAATACTTCAGCTAAAATAATGTTAATTAAAGTTAATACTTGTTCAAAACAATCACTTTAGCAAAGTTTGTACTATTTTCTGCTTATTTTGAAAAATAAAAGAATATATTTTTGTTCAATAAATATACTGTCGTTAAAATATATTAATATAAAAATACATTTTAAAATACAGAAACAAAATAATTTTAATAAGTAAAGATTCTGAAAGCATTGAAGGAGATCCAATAATAATTGAATATATATTTACAGTAGTAACCACAAATTATATTTTATTATATGACATGATTAATTTCATGTTTTTAAAATGATGGTTTCATTCTAAACATGGTGATTATCTCTTAATATGGACACATGACATAATAAATGATATTTACCATCTGAATCTAACCATGTCAACAAATGGAAAAGTCAGCGATCTATTAATTATCATGTTAATTACTGCGTCTTTAGCCCCAACAGCAGAGGCGCTTTTTACCCCAAATACCATACTTTTACATATTCTTTCGTTATTTAAAAACTGTTGCTTTAATTATCTTAAACAAAACTGAAAATCATAAAGAAGACCTTTGTCTCAAAATATATGCATTATTTTTAGCGATTCACTTGCTACTTAAATCTACAACATTTTAAAAAAACATAAAATATTAGATCAATAAGCACAGAATCAACTTTGCGCTGCTGCACGCGATCGCGTCAAGGATCAGATAAATATACACGTGCATCTTGAAAAGCGGATGTTTTGGTGAAAAGCCTCGTTTTTGTGCCATCTAGTGGTTTCGATGAAAATCAAAGGCGCCTTTTACCCCGGGGCACCTTTAGCCCCGTTGTACCCTATGAGTGGAGTGACAGAGATTCCCTTACCTGCCCAAAGACTTTTGTAACTCCACTGTTGAAGCTCCACTGCTTCTCGGTCCTGGAAAAATCACACAACTCCACTCACATACTCTGATCGGGAACGCTACGAACACAGACAAGCAGCGAACCAGTGAAAAGGGAAAAACCTCCCATAATTTAAATATCTGCACTACCAGAATGCCGTCTGTCCAATCAGATTAGAGGAGCAGCACTAACTGTTGTATAATGCACCGCATGCGACAGAGTTTTGGTAGCGGCATGCAGATCATTTACGGTGAACTGCTATGGCCTGTTGTTTGTCATGTGATATGATAACAGTGCTCTTCTAGGCGTAATGATGCAGTCCCGCGGCAAGGCTCTCGAGGGTCTCTGGGCGTTCATCGTGACTGCTGTCAAAGCTGCAGCAGCGGGGAGGAGGACCCTTCTAAAGCCATCAAAGCCTCAGTGCTAATTTCAGATGAAGTGTTTAATGTGTGATGAGGGCCTGTCATAGTCTTCTAAACCATGTCCATGTGATGAAGCATTGCTCCATGTATTTCTCTCCCCCTTCCTGCAGATCGACGTAGTGAACACGTTCAAGAGCGGGACTTCCTTTCAGGGGGCTCTGAGACGCCAGTCCTCCACCACCAGTCAAAATCAGGATGTAACCAATGTTTCTAGTCCTAGTCACGTGTCCTTGTGCAATGCTCTTTCCTCTCCTACCAGCACTGCTGCTGCTCCCTCTGGGCGTGAGTGACACTCTTCTTTGGGTGTTTGTCAGGGATGCCCTTGGACTCCAGACCTGAAGTGGGCCAACCGTATCGAAACCAAAAAATGACTCGATGCAAAGAGATTTGAACTCTTTTTAAGACAATTATGTCCCTGTTGAAAAACCAGCATATGCTGGTTAGGTATGTTTTGAAGCGTGGCTGCTGGTGTGAGCTGGTACTTATTTGGTCATGAGCTGGTTTAAGCTGGTCCTGAGCTGGTTTTAAGCTGGTTATGAGCTAGTCCTCAGCAGGAGCTAGTTGCTTAGGACCAGCACATGACCAGCTTAAACCAGCTCGGGACCAGTTTAAACCAGCTCAGGATCGGCTACTATGCTTCAAAACATACCTAACCATCATATGTTGATTTTTCAACAGGGGTATCACAAATCTGCAGCCAGAAAACTGCAAAATATAAGATGCAGCCCCTACCTAGATATATCCATGTAGGTCATGAAAGTTCAAAGTGCAAAGTATTACATTTCAGACTGAACACTGAATAGTAAACATTATGAAAAAGGCATCACAGGGAAGCAGCTCTGCAGCAGAGACTCTAGAAAGAAGCTCTGTTCCGCAATCTGTTGCAAATCTAATGCTGCATTTATCTTATGTAAGGGTTACCATAATTACGAGACAACAGCTACTCAGAGCTGTTCATATTCTCTGAGTCAGAAATGATTTGTTTCTATGGCAACACCAAAATGGATCCATGTACAGCTTTGTTATCGACAACAAAATCCTTAAAGGGGACATCGGATGCAAAATTCACTTTTATGTTGTATTTGCATATAAATGTGTCTTAGCAGTGTGTGGACACAACCACCCTACAATGATAAAAATCCATTCACTCCTCTTATTTTAATCCCCCAAAAACCTAAACAGTCTCAATTATCAAGCCGTTTTTATTTTCTGAGCAGTATGACGTCATACTGCTCAGGCCCCGCCCACGGCTGCTGACAGACTGTCCTGTATTAGCATATTTCCGCCCTCAGCTATGTCTCGTAGGCAATGCAGGTGTTTCGTAGTTGCATGTAAAAGTGAACATAATAAAGAGTCTTAATTTTCTCCCAACATATGAGCCACTGAGGACACGGTTAATTTTGTTTTTGATGGTAATGTGCCACTGAATACACAAAAAACTAAAGAGAGGGGCGGGTGAGCAGTAGCTCATTAACATTTGAAGAGACGTGCACCGAAACAGGTCGCCGTATAAAGAACTATTTATGACGAGGTAAAAAGGTTATTGTTTTACACAACCATTAAGGAATTTTAACTAAAGTATTTTGCAGACATTTCATGAATATCCTAAAGGATCATTACCGACTTGTGGAAAATGGCTCTTACGAAAATTATCCATGGTTTTACTACTAATAAAACCAAAAAAAACATGGTTACTACAGTTAAACCATGGTAACTACAAATTAACCATGGTTTTGCTTCACTAACCATAGTTTAATCATGGTATTTGTAGTAAAACTGTGGTTATATAAATGGTAATCAATACGCCGAAAAAACACTTTTACTACAATAAAACCATGGTTAATTTTCGTAAGGGGGGCATCTGATGTCCCCTTTAATCACATGAATTCACCTCGATACACTCTTGCAAAGTAAATGAAAAACAAGGCACACACCACATAATGACTTGTAATAAAACAACATATAATTCCCAGTTTCAAATGTACAAGCTTTCGATAAAGGCATGATTTGTTGGAACCTTTTCATTACAGTAATTCTGAGTTTACAGGTCCTTGGACAATTATGAAGAATGAAGACATTTAGCACCATTTTAGTGTGCCATTTCATTATGTTAATTGTGAGTTTTAAAGAACCACTGCACACTCTGGCCAGATTTGTGCTCAGGGTTCAGATACGGGATGATAACTGGCCTCAAAAACCTCCATTTCATCCAAGGGTGATAATACTATAAAATTTGTATAGTATAATATGTTATTTTTGGAGGCTCTTAAAAATGTGAAATTGACTTCATTTGTAGTCCTACGCTCTATATCAGTCACATGGCACTTACGGCTCAGATGACTGACTCACAAAAGTTCTGTGGTTCCATAAAAAATATCAGATTTCAAATTGTGCACTACTCACGCAGATTACAAATTGCAGGTACTTTGCCAATGGATAGCTTTCTCCAGGTTGTTTAGACCGCTAAACTAAAAACTGAAAGTTTTTTTAAGTTATATTTTTTGGTGTTTTTTTAACTTTCAATAGGACAGTGTGTCCATATGTCAGAGCACTGGCCACAAGGTTATGGCTCCGACATCTACAGTGGGAAGATCTTACAGACATTTCTAATCAGGCATTACCCATTGGGTCCAATGGAGATTTGGCATTAGACCGGAGCTCTCAAACAATTTCTTATTCTTTAGACATAGACATTACATTTATGCATTTAGCAGATGCTTTGAAAGCGACTTACAGTGCATTCAGGCTATACATTTTTTTTATCAGTATGTGTGTTCCCTGGGAATTGAACCCACGACCTTTTGCGCTGCTAACGCAGTGCTCTACCACTGAGCCACAGGAACACACTTAAAGCCAGTGTAAAGTATTGTCAAAGGGCATCCCTGAAAATCTGCTTTGCTTCTGATTTCCTCTTATTCTTCATGTCACTGTTTATCAGATCATCTTTAACCCACTTCTCTGAAGAACATGTGTTTCAATGTACCATGTGTTTGTTTTCCCCAGAGTGCTAAGAGCCCTGGACTAAGGGTGCAGCCTACGAAGTGAATTTCAGGTTGTGAGTCCCTCCATTGTCCGTCGCAAAATAGATGTGAACTAATATTCCACCAACAAACTCACCAGGCTGGGTAAACATTCAAGTATAGCCAACTGTACCATTCCCCACTCAGATGTAGCCTGACATGTTCTTCGAAATGCTCTAGGCTGCATTGTTGAAGTTACTCTATTGATCACGGGAGGATGTTTTGTTCCCCTTTTTGACTTTTTTCTCTCCACACAGCTACGGAGACGTGTGAAGAGAGTGGCGCTTCCTCCCCATAGTCTTGTCTTATTTGTCATCTGTGTGATGTAGATCAGAGGCCCACAGTGACCCATTATGTCTCGTGGCTTTACTCTGTTGGTCATGTAGTCTGCTGTGTGATGCTGACGGCTGCAGAATCTCACTAAACGTTAGGCCAGTCTTCATCTATGTGATTCCTTCTGACATTTGTTTTCATCTGTCATTCAGACCTGTTTGTTTTGGCTTTGTAAGTTTGCTCTTAGCTAGGTTGAAAGCGTGCTATTTGCTACCAGGACAGAAGGTAAAAATCGAGTTTGATTGTCGTTAGAGATAGTTCGCTGATTTTGATAATTTTATGTTCAGCAGGTCAGTAGTTGGTGGTATGATAGAGGCTCTGTTCCAAACCCTATCAAGCTCCTAACTTTTGCTCTGGCATCTCCCTCCAAGAGAGTGGTTTACATGGACAGTGACAAAGGCTGCAAGTTACTAATTTTCAGTTGGGGTAGTTCATAGACGCAGGTATACAGTTTGAGTAGGAGCGTCTGCTAGTAGCCAACAGTATAGACACTTAGGGCCAGTTTTACTATAAGCTTGCGCCAGCGCAAACCATCTTTTGCCGTTAAAATAGTACTGTCAGGATTTACTAAAGACGTGCAGTGAAGAATTAGCGCTGAAAAGGCGTGGACACAGTTATTTTTGCACCTGACCTTATTGAACATGCATTTGTAGGAGTTTCCCTTTCAGACGCAAAATTTATAGGAGGAGATTATTCAAATGAATCATGCAACGAGATTTACTAACGTTTGTGCTCGTCAAATTACTGGCATTTGCGCCATTATTTAACGCCCAAAAAAAGCATGTCTTAAACTATTTTGCGCTTGAAATGGCTGCAATTTTTGTTGCTAGGAGGAGGCACAGAGAACAGAGAGCGCGTGTAGAAGGTAGATGATTTTTCCACATGTATTAATTTATTTGGAATGCCAGAAGAACACATTATCCGAACATATCGTTTGGCAAGCCATGTTATTTTTAATTTGTTTCGGGAAATAAAAGATGACTTGGAACCCTCAACTAGGAGTCACGCAATACCAGGTCAATCAAAATTTATTGCAACCCTATATTTTTTGGCCTCCGGTTCTTTTCAACTTACTGTGGGTCATTTATTTCTTTATTCTTTATTTGGAACTACGCTAATTTGCGCTGTGCTTGGTATATTGAATCGGTCGATATGTAAATGAGATGTTGCGTTTGTGTTCTTTAATTTGCGTGATGTTAGTAAATTCCCCGCAGAAATTTCCACACCCATCGGCGCTATTTTGGAATTGCTCTCTTACGCTAATTTGCACCATTTAGTAAAACGGGCCCTTTTTCCGTCTACCCCTTATGGCAGGGCTGTCCAATCCAATGTCCTGGAGAGTTTAGCTTCAACTTGTCCCCAAAACACTTGCCTGGAAATCTCTGGTCATCCTGAAGACCTTGATTAATTGGACCTGGAGCTAAACTCTGCAGGACAGCGGCCCTTCAGGCGCAGGACAGGACACCCCTGCCTTAAGGTAGCATCCTAAGCCAAACAGAATCTCATAAGTGACAGATCTAAAACGTTCTACAGCGAAATCTGATTACTCGCTTTAAGAAGAATTGATCACAATGCTAGTCTGACATTAGTGTGTTGCTAAGCTAACAACTCAACACTTTCCAAATCTTTTTCTGGAAGGCACTGTCCTGTTGAGTTTAGCTCCAAACCCTGATTAATCAGCTAAACTCAGCAAGGCTCCAGGGACAGGTTTGGATACCCTTGATCTAATAAGCAGGCAAGACAGATATTGGCTATTAACTTTTTGTCAATGCTTTGAAGAATTGAATAACATACAAAAAATTCTCAACCACCATCTTGGATAAAAATGAACACCAAGCTTGTTGCAGTGCATTCTGGGATTGCCTTATAGAAATCGACAGAAGAATTTTACATCTTGCTGTCTAGGTAGGCAGCTCACGAGGTTGTGGAACAGGACCATAGACCGAATGCATCATTAGTGTAGTGTGACAATTATGCCTGGATTATCGTACTTGCTTGTTCGTAATTGTAACCTTTGAAGCAGAATATTTGCTACTCCCAACTAGCACAGTAAAATATTTCTAGGAAGTCTCAGTTCCACACAGTAACAACTGATTAATTGATTCTCCTATTTTTTAGTGTAGTTCCGTGAATCTGAACAAAACTCTTCGGCTTATACTTGAGTGTTTACACAGAGACGCATGGAGTTGTTGAAAGAACAGACTTGTGTTTGTTCTCATCTCTTTTCTTATTCCACAGTCTGTGTGCCTGTGTTCATCTCCACATGGTGTTGTCCCGAGCTGCATGTTGTGTGTAGTCGTTGAGTTGGCTTGTCAAGCTTTTGGTTCGCTTCCATCATCGTGTTGTGACTCTATGCTCTCGAAGCATAGGCTCTTCCTGCCCCTGTCATCCTCTATCTAAGTCTTTGTAGATGACTTCTCTTTTGTTTGCCTTTGACTTTGTGTTTACCTTGAAACTCATCCCGGATCTCAATATCTAATCTACTCCTTTTACCAACTTTCCACGAGATGTGTTCAACTTGCATGACGTTTTGGTTTTCCTTTGTTTTTTACTTATTTTGTTCCATTTTTGTTGAATTAACAATGCTTGTCTCTAGGTATACAACACTTTGGACCATATACTGTATTGTGTACTGTACGGGACATAAGAGCATTGCCTATGTTTTCCTTTCCAGTCTCTTTAGTTTACCATGAGTTTGAGTTATGTTCTTTTCAATGCAATCCTTAAACTGTGCACGGTAGAATAAGTGAATTAGGGATGCTTTCCAAATGTTTTTGGTGGGTCCATGGCCTTTCCCTCCTCCTGTTGTCATTGTGCCACTGTGGGGGGGTCTTCCGAGCTCACTTTCCAAGCCTTTGACAGCGATCTCTTTCCTCACGCAGATACGTGTTGTGAACGCATTTCGTAGCTCCCTCTACGAAGGCTTGGAAAAACCCGAATCCAGACCCTCCATCCACAATTTCATGACTCATCCAGAGTTTAGAATAGAGGACTCCACACCTCACATTCCTCTCATAGACGACACCGACAATGACGACGAGGCAGCCAGGAAGAACTCCAGCCAGCCCTCATCTCCCAACAAGAACAACAACGCCATCGACAGCGGCATAAACCTGACGACCGACACGAGTAAATCTGCTGCGTCCTCCAGTCCCGGGAGCCCGCTTCATAGTCTGGAGACATCGCTTTAGCCACCTCACGTGGGAGACCACTCAAGAATCATCTTAGACTCTACGTTTAAAAGCGCTCCGGAGTGCACACGAACGTGGATCGTGTACTGTTGACTGTACGTGTTTATGGTCGCGCCACATTCTTTTATCGAACGCATGAACAACGACTGACTCGGACGATCGCGGAGCGACTCGAGAAACAATACAAGAGCGCAAGCGCACCGCTCCCACTCCCTGAGGAAACGACAGACTATTACGAGTAATTTAAATCAAATTCAGCTATTATCGTTGCTCCTGCATGAATGTACATTACCCAGGTTTTTATTTGGAAACCTTTATTTTTATTTAAACGGTTTTGATTTGATTTGATGGTGGACTGCTATTTTAAGACGGCTTCTCTGATTCACTGATCTGTGAGTATTGTGTGTGGCATGTATCTAATTGTATAGATTTATTTGGTTATTAATTAAGGTGTATCCAGGTCGCAGGACTCCGAACTTGCACAGTAGATTTGCACCTGTCGGAAAAAGAGAAACCCATGGAAATTAGAATTTATTAAGCGTACATATATATTTATAGACATATTATAAATATATATTTACAGAGTTTATCTTTATTTGTTGGCATGTTGCCTTGTTCTGCTTCAATAACTACTTTAACTTATTTATGTCCTAAAGAGAATGTAATTTGTTTACAAACCTGTAGATACGTCCTGGTTTCTTGTAGGGTTTAAAACTTCTTTGTAGGGTTCAAAACCACGCAGAAGACGTAGTTGGAACAGCTCACGTTATTCAGTACTCCTGTAATATCGGACTCTAGATGTTTTATTTCCAATTGTGCGCTGGACTTGCCTGCTATTTTGTCATATAATGTAGATATTTTTAGAAGATAACAAAAGAAACCAAAATATAGTGGGATATATCATCAAAGTATTAAACGAGTGTCGGGATCGATGGCTCGGAGCCCCCCCGAAAACATCCAATCGGTTTGGCTGGCTTCGAAGGTTTCGGCGATGAACTTGTGGTCGGCCTCAAACGTGAGCAGATATATCAGGTTGGATTTAAATATCTTCTTTAGAAGTACATACTATTTAACATAAAATAGTTTCAGTTCCGTGTGACCATCAGAAGCTGCGATGGGTTTTATGTTGGAAACATGTAAACTAAGTTATATCTGGCATCTCTGTATGGAAATCAAAATATTGTGATTTATTGTGTTGATTCTTCTTTTTGACATTTAATTTGTAGATTTCTTTTGGTTAAAGCAAATGAACCCAGCTGCTGAGCTGACGACACTTTGAACAACTGAATTATGTCATGTAACGAAACGAAAAGAAGGAATGTTGCTTTTGACTCTTTTCTTTAAAAAAAAAAGAAAAAAAGAAAAACCCAAACCAACAAAAAAAAAACTAAAAATATATCTATATATACATTTATGATCCTTTTCTGCACTATCCGGATATGAATGAATTTCTGTGGTGTAAATTTAGATGTGCTTCTGTGTTCAAATCAAGCTTGTCTTCCTGCAGTCAGTAAATATACTCTAGCATCTCAACAGTATTCACTAGTCGTTAACTATTTATTGTACTCTAGAAGCGAAAGGACAAACGGGGGTCTGTCGGAAGGCACACTTATGAAGTCACCCATGTATTCATTGATAGTCTTTGGAATTGGAAAGGCATGGTGTCATACACTTAATATGCAACTCATTTTTCTCCATCGTTCTTAAAGGGATACTCCACCCCAAAATGAAAATTTAGTCATTAATCACTTACCCGCTTGTCGTTCCAAACCCATAAAAGCTTTGTTCGTCTTCTGAACACAATTTAAGATATTTTAGATGAAATCCGGGAGGCTTGTGACTGTCCCATTGACTGCTAAGTAACTCTCACTGTCAAGGTCCAGAAAGGTATGAAATGCATCGTCAGGATAGTCCATCTGCCATCAGTGGTTCAATCTGAATTTTATGAAGCGACAAGAATAATTTTTGTACGCAAAGAAAAAAAAATAACGACTTTTTTTCAACAATTCGTCATCTCTGTGTCTCTCCGCGTCACTGTAGCGCCATTTTGGAGAATATCGACTGAACGCAAACTGCGTACGCTCTTCTGTATCAGCCGCAACACAAGGATGCGTTTTCTATGTGTATTTACGCTTTGATTTGAATGAAAATAGCGCATTCTTGTGTTGAGTACGCAGTTTGCGTTCAGTCGATAATATCGATTCATAAACTTCAGATTGAACCACTGATGGCAGATGGAGTATCCTGGCGATGTTTTTCATACTTTTCTGGACCTTGACAGTGAGAGTTACTTAGCAGTCAATGGGACAGTCACAAGCCTCCCGGTTTTCATCCAAAATATCTTAAATTGTGTTCAGAAGACGAACAAAGCTTTTACGGGTTTGGAACGACATGGGGGTAAGTGATTAATGACTAAATTTTCATTTTGGTGTGGAGTAACCCTTTAAATTGAACTTTTTTGACAATTTTACTCATCAAGATAAGCTTTAACTGTTAGCTCAGGCATACTCAACGAGAGAAATATATATGGGAAACTGAGACAGATTTTTTTTTTTTCTCCCAGAAATTGTTTGCCCTTTATCATGTTAAAGGGATAGTTTACTCACCCTCACGCCGTTCCAAAAGCACCATGAAAGTTTCACAGAAGTGAGCCGCATGACTTCTAGTCTTCTGAAGACATCCCAGGTGAAAAACAAGTGCACTTCCAAAATGTACTTAAAGTGCGCTATTTTCATGCACTAATTTTGTACTTAAAGGATTAGTTCACTTTCAAATTAAAATGTCCTTATTTACTCACCCCCATGTCATCCAAGATGTGTATGTATTTCTTTCTTCAGTCGAAAAGAAATTAAGGTTTTTGATGAAAACATTCCAGGAATTTTATCCATATAGTTAGTTTCAATGGACTCCAAACGGTTGAAGGTCAAAATTACAGTTTCAGTGCAGCTTCAAAGGGCTATAAACCATACCAGACGATGAATAAGGGTCTTATCTAGCGAAACGATCGGTCATTTAAAAATAAAAAAATAAAAATTCATATGCTTTATAAACACAAATGCTTGTTCTGTGATGCGCGTTCGTGACGTAATTACACTAAAAAGGTCTCGCTTGACGTAGGCTCCATCTCATCTTCTCCTCCAAGTTCAAAATCGTCCAACATCGTTGTTTTACCTTGTAAACTCGTTGAGTTGTTGTAACGGCATTTGACTTAGTATTAACACGTTCGACTTATAAACACCGACTCGATACTTTCGCCTACGTCAAGCGTGACATTTTCAACGTAATTACGTCACGAACGCGTATCACAGAATAGGCGAGCATTTGTGTTTATAAAGCATATACATTTTTATTTTTATTTTTAAATGAGCGATGGTTTGGCTAGATAAGACTCTTATTCATCGTCTGGTATGGTTTATAGCCTTTGAAGCTGCACTGAAACTGTAATTTTGACCTTCAACCGTTTGGAGTCCATTGAAACTAACTATATGAAGAAAATTCCTGGAATGTTTTCATCAAAAACCTTAATTTCTTTTCGACTGAAGAAAAAAATACATAAACATCTTGGATGACACGGGGGTGAGTAAATTATCAGGAAATTTTAATTTGAAAGTGAACTAATCCATTAAGTACAAAATTAGTGCATGAAAATAGAGCACTTTAAGTACATTTTGGAAGTGCACTTGTTTTTCACCTGGGATATGAAAGCAGATTAAAATAAAGGTATTATCACGAAAATCACGACCTCCTCTCATTAGAGAGCTAATGATGAACAAACTGATCTTTTCAATTGATCGGCTGATAGGTGAACTATCCCTTTAACACATCTCAAAGCCTCATTCACAATCATCCTGTACACTGACCAAAAGAATCACCTCTGACATGTTGAAAGGCACCGCAGGGGAGTTTGTCTGAAATGTGTGTGGACTGCAATGACTCCAGATGAGATCTTTTACTGTACGACTGGCCACTTCAGTTTAGTTCTGTGCCCTGTGTTGACGGGCCTAATAACGGATGCAGTTTAACCAATAAATCGGAAGGATGTCAATAATCACGAATAATAATATTTCTTGCAATACATCAGCTTCTATGTACTGTACTTAGCAGCATGCGTTTTGTGGAACAAAGAGCATACGACGCCACAGGTACTTTTGGCACACTAGCAATTTATGGGTAAATGAAAAGTGTTCATCCATCTTGTTTTTATGAATTTTATAATCTATACAATAATTGTAAATAAAAAACTCAATGTCTTTGTTCATTTAATACTATGCAAAAAGTCAAGCTTTCTGATTGTTTCTCATCTAGAGTGTGTTGCTGGAATGTTTGTGGTCTCCAAGTCAGTAAAACAACAACAACAACAACAACAACAAAAATTGTGATGTAAATGATTTTCTAGCCTGAGAACATGAACTGACTCTTGTTGCTTCACTGTCCATACCACGATTCCAGACAGGAGCGCAAGTGATACAAATGAAATGAAAGAAAAAATGACAAAAAACAAGCACTTAATAAATTCCCCGAGGAGCATGAACCCGTGTCCCGTGAGCAGTGCGTGTGTGTGTGTGTGTGTGTGTGTGTGTGTGTGATCTTTCATCTCTAACACCTGCTTTGATGTGCTGGGTTTGGTGCAGACGTTTCAGAGCTGCAGCATCATTATAGTAAATGTTAAAGCTAAAGTATGTGCTTTAGTCTGTCTGCTTGAATTCATTTGGATTTCTCCATGATATCATGTGACTCCAGAAGCTGAAACGGTCTCCAAACGCCGTATATACCAAGATATTTTAGTTGTTTTTATTAGGGCTCTATTGTAATTATATTTGTTATCATATTCGGTTGAGCCACTCTTAAAAGTACATCTTATTAAATTTTATAAATGCACTGTTTAACCTAATATTAAACCAACACATACAGCACGCATTGCAGTTTTGAGATGCTAAAACTATAGATTTGGAACTACAGTCCTGTATTATTATTATTATTACTCCTATTTTAAATTTGTCTATAGTTTTTATTAATTTTATATCAGTTTGAGTTTGAGTTATTTTAGCACATAAATAAAAATAAATAAAGTTATTTTTTTTCTTTAGTTTAAGTAAACTATAATAACTCTGATTCAGATGTGTGAATCAAGTGCCAGATTAATTTCATTTTTAGCAAAGTTTGTACTGTTTGGCTCTTATATCAAATTCCCAAATATTGCTACTAACCTTAAGCCTAACCACAATGTTATTTCAACCCCACCTCCATAAGTTTGCAATGCATATCATTTGAATAAATTAAATTCACTCAGTTTCAGTGTATCTCAAAATAAATCTTAATAAAAGAAGAAAATATCCACAAAAATTGATCCATGGGACAGATGGTTTATGGGTCATTCCACGAAATCGGTGCATTTACCACTTGAAAATAAATAAATAAGTTGTCAACATTTAAAAAAAATAAAAATATCCATGAAATGAAGACACCTTAAAATGACAAGAGATTGTATTGTGCCATCTCAGGCTATGCAATTTATTATTGTATGACTACTTTTCTGCCTCATGTCAACCCTGTTACAGAGACAAGCATTACTATATACTATAGTTTTAATTAGAATTATGTGATAATTTTCGCATATATGAGCAGCATTTTTATTTTTTATATTTGTCATTAAGATGACCAAGAACATCCTAATTTTGGACGGTGACCATGTCAATTAAGAAAAATATATATTTTTTACAAGAGAGTTGTTAAAAAAGGGCTTTGTTCAAAATAAAATATAGTTAAAGTTACAATGGACAAACCTGAAAGGCTGTATTAAATATCATTTTTACCATTTTTACGAAATTAGTGACAGTAACAGGATTGATGTCATAGTAAGTCAAGTCACCTTTATTTATATAGCGTTTTACAATACAATTGTAAAGCAATCACAATACAAAATAGGAATATAGTGTGTCAATAATGTAAAATGACAAGATTAAACACTCAATTTTCAGTTAAAGGCATTTCATTATTGAATTCATGATGGCATCGTCCAGCTCAGTTCATTCAAAAAGTTTCTGTTCAATCAAGTCGACGATATTGCTGGAAATGAAGTGTCCCCAACTAAGCAAGCCAGAGGACAGCGGAACCAAACTCCATCGGTGACAGAACGGAGAAAAAAACCTTGGGAGAAACCAGGCTCAGTCGGGGGGCCATTTCTCCTCTGGCCAGACGACACAGCAGTTCAATTCCAACTGCTGCAAAGTCAGATTGGAGGGCTCAACAGGTTCCCGAGGTCTTTTCCTGATGGCTCTCTAGGTGACGGGGTCCTCACTGGGGGTCTGTCTCTGGGGCTCATCTAGGTGTCCTGGTCTCCGCTGACGTTCAGGGCTGTAGAGGTCGTCTCTAGGTGCTGATCCACCATCTGATCTGGTGACTGCAGTGACCTCGGAATAAGAAAGAAACAGACTAATATTAGCGTAGATGTCAATCTTTTTACGATGTAACGAGTACATCATGTGTTATGGGAAGTGTTCCCGGTTCCGGTTGATCTAATTAATGCAGCCTAACAATCCTTTAACGGATTTGAATAATAGAAGTGTATTAGTGTGTTATGTGTACGCCAGGTTAAAGAGATGGGTCTTTAATCTAGATTTAAACTGACAGAGTGTGTCTGCCTCCCGAACAGTGTTTGGTAGATTGTTCCAGAGTTTGGGCGCTAAATAGGAAAAAGATCTGCCGCCCGCAGTTGATTTTGATATTCTAGGTATTATCAAATGGCCAGAGTTTTGAGAACGCAGCGGACGTGAAGGACTATAATGCGATAAGAGCTCGCTCAAGTACTGAGGAGCTAAACCATTCAGGGCTTTATAAGTAATTAACAAGATTTAACAATTTAATAGGGAGCCAGTGCAGTGTTATCATAGTCTGACCAGAATAACAGGGATGACAGGACACACAATCTTCAGCACACTGCACATGTTTGTTTACATAATACTGTAAAGTTTTACCATTTTAAATCAGTATATTGTTTAGCACTTACTTGGCATAGTTAGTTAGTATTAGTCAAGTCAAGTCACCTTTATTTATTTAGCGCTTTATACAATACAGATTGTGTCAAAGCAGCTTTACAATGTTAAACAGGAAAATAGTGCCGATAATGTAGGAGGACGTTAGTAAACAATCAATTTTTCAGTTAAAGTCAGTTCATTGTTGATTTATGCATTTCTTATAGATTTAATGTTTTAAGGGTGTTGGAATTAGATCATGTGTCCATCTGTTTGTCTGAAATTTGGTTTCACTTTTGGTTTTCACAATACCAACAATACTAATTATAAATGTAACATGCTCATATGCCACTGGATGATATATGCATTAGCTCAATAATACACCCCGGGTGACCTTTAAAATGTTTGAATTTTACACAGACAATCTTTAAAAACAGGGTGACACCTAATCAGCCTAATTGCCCACATGTCAAGACCTGTTACTCTGAAAAGTAACAGGGCTGACAGTAACAGGTTCGATTATTTAAAACTAATTTGCTAATTTCTAGCTAATAGTCAAGTTCACAAAAGCACATATTGTACACTTTGAAAGCATTTTACTTGTAGATATTGATTCTATTACATGTAATAAATAATTGTTTCAATTTAAATTTTAAAAATGGTAACAGTTTTGACTGCATGATGTCCCTCGCTCCGTCAAGCCTCATAAATCTTCAGATATAGAGCATTATAGAAGTGAGACAGAAACATGCTTGTGTTTTAAGTGCAGGAATCCTGCTTGAGAGATGATGTAACCTCCTAGAAGTCAAGTCACTTATGACGAGGTTATGGTTTTATGATGAGGGTAACAGTGCTGACATGAAATCAGGGGACACCAATAAAAAGATTAAAATTTTATAGTTAAAAAAAGATACTTATGCCAAAAACACTGCGTAACAATGAGACTGTATTTAGAACAATATGCAAATGTGATTTTTGCATTGTTTTTCCTTCATTTTGCAAATTAAAAGTCCTGCTGAAAAAGAACAATCATTGTGAGGGACAAGCCAAAAACCTTATGCTTATCAGCATAAATGCTATTTAAGTTATTTTAAATAATATTGAATTGACTTTAATTTGATGTAATATTGATGAAATAATTCGTAGTATTGTTATGTTTTTAAATCACAAATGTATTTTTTGTTATATTCTATGTTTGATTATTTCTTAGGGACTCAAAAGGCACTGATTTCATGGAATGACTCTTATATTATATAGTTTGCTTTATTTTACATTACGTGATAAAAAAAAAAAAAAAAAAAACATTATTTGATATGACAGTAAAGGTCATTGCACACCGAAATGTTCGCATGCATTTATCCATTTTTTCATATTCTTCTTCCTTTTCTATCAAAATGCATGCTACGGATGCAAAAACGACGGACGAAAGTTTCGGAGGCAGTGTGCAAACGTGATTAACACAACGTGAGGTCGTATTTATTTTTTAACGTGCGGAAATCTCGGACTCAGTGTGCAATGTCCTTAAAGCCTGTTCCACAAGAGAATGACTGATGGTAGAGACCCAGCCTCTCCAACTGTACAGCAAAATGACCCATCCAGCTCGAATCATCAACAGTAATCCCAACCACATCATCCAGAAACCACTGGCTAATCTATGCTGACCAGCGGACAACACAGTTATGCAAGATTGATCAGGTAATTGAGATCAGGCCCTTCCTGACCGAGCAGACCGCACAACTCCTCCGGGCCCTGCTCGTTTCTAGACTGTATTACTGCAATGCTCTTCTGGCTGAACTTACAGCATGATCCTTCTAAATACAGTTTAAAACAGTCTAGTGTTATTGCCTCCTTAAAGGGACAGTGCACCCAAAAATGAAAATTCTGTCATCATTTACTCACCCTCAAGTAGATCCAAACCTGTATGAATGTGTTTGTTCTGAACACAAAGGAAGATATTCTGAAGAATGAGGGAAACAGAGCAGTCTATGGAAGTCAATGGTGCCCCAAAACAGCCTGATTACAAACTTTCTTCAAAATATCTTCCTTTGTGTTCAGAACAAACACATTCATACAGGTTTGGATCTACTTGAGGGAGAGTAAACGATGACTGAATTTTCATTTTTGGGTGCACTGTCCCTTTAAGATGAATAGCTTTGTTGTATTTCTCATTTGCAAGTTACTTTGGTTTAAAGCATACAAATAAATGCAAGTAAGCGTAAGGAAATAAGCTTTAACATTTATTTTATTGTCAGTAGTAACTTATCAGTGGCTGTTTGTGATGAATTTTAGCCTCTGACAAAAAGTGTAATGTGTGACTGTTGCTACAACACACATCTCACGAAGAACCAATCAGAAAACAGCAATTGATGACGTTGGTGTGTGTGCATGTGTGTAAGAGAGAAAAGACTTTCAGTTTAAAAGGTTTATATCAAGGGTGTAGGTTTGCTTTCGAGATTGGTGGGGACATACCCCCCTTTTTTTTTAAATAGTATGTTTAACAGACAATAATTACACAATTATGATTTTGTGAACCAACAACATCAGCATCAGAGCGCTGGGTGTCTTACTCCCACATCACTTTATTTTAATATTAATCGAACTGGACCCAGGGTGATTCTGAAAGAATACTCTGCTGTTGCTGTAGTAACGAAATCTGATTGACAGATAAAATGCACGCTCTTATATCAGTGTTGTTTTTATTTTGTGGATATTTCAGCTAACAGTTGGATTTGTACATTCAGTTGAACAACATTAATTTAAAGTTAAAGACTGTCCGCGGCGACTCAGGACACTGTTCCAAATCCTGCTGCACCACTTACATAGTTTACCAACAACAAAATAAAAATCACATTATACTTGTCCCAACTTATTGTTGATGTTCATGACTTTATCCTAGGCTGAAAGATTGTGTATCTTTCCACACAACGTTTGTCTTTCTGTCCGTATGCTTTATATAGGGAGCTAATAATAGGCATAGATCACGCTTTCTCTTTCCATTTGCTCTGTTTTGTTAAACAAACACTACTTCAAACTCATCGATGCAACTTTGTTAATTCCTGAAGTGGGCTTTTATATTAACTGTTTTGGACTGCTGTCTTGAATTGGGTGCAATACCTGTGAGTTGTACCTGTGAGCGCTGTACTCGTCCGGTGTGCGACTACATTCAGCACATGTATTAAATGCACGTCATTGAGAGCGCGCAGTTTTCTAACGTATTTACTTTAACTTCTTAGGTAATATCAATGATATGACATTTCAGATGCGTCTGATATGACAAAAACAAATACATATATTTAATTATTTGATCAAAATTATTGCTAGGGACAGTTTGGTAGAGGCTGGGTATTGGTAGGGACACGTCCCTAGCGTCCCCGTCCCCCCTAATTCTACGCCCCTGGTTTATACCGTCTCTATGATATGATCTGTGTCTTCACATTATAATTAAACTATGAAATAATCTCAAGTATGCTCTCCAGAATGCCACCAGCATCAGTGCAAAGGCTTGTGTAAATTAGGATAAACAGACAGAGACTGCCCAGTCAACATAGCATTCATAACTTAACCTAGAGTTTGACATAAAGTCCACTGATGTCATGCATTCTGTCTAAATCCCTCCAGATTAATATCCTTCAATGGGATAATTATAAAGAACACCATTTTTCAGGTTTCTCTCTCCTAATGAACTGATGATCTGAATCAGGTGTGTTACAGTAAATAAGGGACACATTAAGAATCACACATAGTATATATAATTTCACTGATGTCATGTGACACTGTTGTTATTCATATTAAAAGCAATAGAGGGCAGAGTTGAGTATAAAACAACACTATCAGTGACTCTTCACAGCAAACATTAAGATGCAGGCATGATACAGTCTTTACCTGATGGGTGAAAATATGCATGATGTGAGCATTAAGACATAAATGTGTTTTGCTCGGCACCTTAAAGATGTCTTTATGATATGAATAAAAGCACAATTAAGATGTGTTGGAAATCACAGTTTCTTTGTAGCCCTCAACAAAAGTCACATAACATCGCAATTACAAGATGATGATGATGATGATGATGAAGATGATGATGATGAAGAAGATGATGATGAAGATGATGATGATGATGATGATGATGAAGATGATGATGATGAAGAAGATGATGATGATGATGATGATGATGAAGATGATGATGAGGAAGATGATGATGATGAAGATGATGATGATGATGATGATGATGAAGATGATGATGATGATGAAGAAGATGATGATGATGATGATGATGATGAAGATGATGATGAGGAAGATGATGAAGATGATGATGATGAAGATGATGATGATGATGATGATGATGATGATGAAGATGATGATGATGAGGAAGATGATGAAGATGATGATGATGATGATGATGAAGATGATGATGATGATGAAGATGATGATGATGATGATGATGATGATGAAGATGATGATGATGAAGATGATGATGATGATGATAGATGATGATGAAGATGATGAGATGATGATGATGATGAAGATGATGATGATGATGATGAAGAAGATGATGATGATGATGATGATGAAGATGATGATGATGAAGATGATGAAGATGATGATGATGATGATGATGATGATGAAGATGATGATGATGATGAAGATGATGATGATGATGATGAAGATGATGAAGATGATGATGATGATGATGAAGATGATGATGATGAAGATGATGATGATGATGATGAAGATGATGATGAAGATGATGATGATGATGATGATGATGAAGATGATGATGAAGATGATGATGATGATGAAGAAGATGATGATGAAGATGATGATGATGATGAAGAAGATGATGATGATGATGATGATGATGATGATGATGATGATGAGGTTCAGGCTAAAACAGGAACCCAAGCAGCATCATCCTGACGCTCTACTTTAGTGCAGAGCTATCTCTTGAGAAGGGTATTGTTCTTGTAAATATATTTGTTAGCTTTCTTGGAAGTCAATTGTTCCTCATTTACATTTCTTTAAATATATTCTCATAAATTTGAAAGAAAATTCTTGTGGTGAAATTCTGAAATCACCTTGGTATGTCTTTAATTGATATATATACAGTATATAAGAAAATGTAATATATAAATTAAATATTTACCCTCTCTCATATGGCAATTTTGTTTTGATCAATGGAAAAATATTTTGCTTTTGGGCAATTTTTTTTTTTTTGATAACTTAATTATCACACTCAGGAATTCTTGTCATTCTTGTCATACATTATTCGTTGTTTAAAGGTCATATTCATGGTCTGTTTATCCTTGTCCTGTCATATAAGAAGATATGCATTTTTCAATCATAACACAATTTCACTTCTAAACATCATTATGCTGTAATGACTGGCTGTTTTTCTGCTTTGTCTCATTTAATGTCTTCTGAATGCTGATGACAGTTAACAATATTATTTACATAAACACATATAATGTAATATATATATTTTTTTTTGCCATAGCTATGTTAAGAGATATCACTTGCACCGACTGAGAATAATACAACTTTAATACAAATAATACAAGTGTAATTGCACACATGCAAAATCACACACATATCAATGAATAACAGATTAAAATGTAACCAAACATTTTCAAAAACATGAGCATTCATTCATTTAAACTTGTGCTATTAAAATTGCTATTAAAGACAAGGAACACTAATGCTGCCTTCACGTGCTATCGGAAATTTCATATTTCCCACTTATGAAGTCGTGATTACGAGCTTGACGTATTCAAGTGCTTTAATGTCGGAAAGAATAAAATGTAGCATCCCATTGGTTGACAATCATATAAACATTCAATGCACTATACATGCAGTTTGCTGACAATTCTGGAATTTCAGTCAAATACATGCTTATTTCACTGCTTATAAAGCATACAATATGCTTCGAATGATCATTCATATATAGCCTATAAATACACTACTTTAGCGACAAGACAAAGGGATGTAGTTGTTTATTTCAAATCAAAATTATTTCAGAATTTCCCAGTAGTAAATATGACTTGAGTGTTCACATCCAATTTCCGATTAGGAAACTCGTATTTATGATAATTCCAATAGCACGTGAAGGCAGCATTAATTCAGCTATTCAAGCGATAGAACAGAGGTCTTCAACCCTGCTCCTGGGGATACACTCTCCTGGAAAATTTATTTCCAACCGGCTTCAGCACACCTGCCTGCAATTTTCAAGCAGTCTTGAGGAGCTTGATTGGCTGCTTCAGGTGTGTTTGAGTAGGGTTGTAGCTAAACTCTTCAGGATAGTGGGTCCCCAGGAACAGGGTTGAAGACCTCTACTATAGAAGCTGGAGGGATTGACTAATGCCGAGTTCACACTGCACGATTTTAACCCGATTTTCCACTCGCCGACAAATGCCCGAGCTCAGAGGCAAATCGGTGCTCGTTCACGCAAGTGACAATCGCGCAGTGTGAATTATCAAAGACGCGATCTGAGGGAATCGCCGATGTGTCGCCGACTCCCGCAAAATATTTGGCATGCTAAATATCTGGAGCTGTCGGCGATTCAGAATAACTCTGTGTGCAATGATTTCTGACTGAAAACTACATCGGCGATGACCTTCCGCCAATGAGAGACAAAGATACATGGCAGAGGGAAGTTCGGGGAGGAGATATAGACCAGAATATCAGTATTTTAATAGATATATGTACAATTATATCATAAAGAAACAAGCACAAACATTTGATTGACCAGCCGCAACATCAGCATAACAGTTACTGCAAAATTATTATTTACCTCTCTTTGCAGAACACACAATCCCTGTTCCCTGCATAATCTGCTTTTCTTTTTGTAGCTGGAAATCAGCGCACAGATAATTTGCGGGCTATATTTTTTTTAATACTTCCAGTCTCGCTCGAGAACTCCGGTCTGATGCACGTGGGTTGTCTCACGTTATTTCCTTATCACTTCTCACGTGTGTTTTGTTGTGAAACGTCTCGGTTACGTATGTAACCCTCGTTCCATGAAGGAGGGAACGGAGACGTCACGTCGGATGACCGACGAATTGGGATCTCGCTTAGAGAGACCAATCCACTTCGAGTGTAACTAAACGAGCCAATGCACATTGGCATGCGATTATTGCATCCAGCTGCTGCTGATCACAGCGTGAGTATAAGTAGGCAGCAGGTGCAGCGCATATTCAGGTTTTCGCTGAGGAGCCGAGCCGGTGACCCGGCCGCTCAGCGGTGGTACAGCAGCCGTGGCGACGGGACGTGACGTCTCCGTTCCCTCCTTCAGGGAACGAGGGTTACATACGTAACCGAGACGTTCCCTATCAGTCGGTCACTCCGAGTCACGTCGGATGACCGACGAATTGGGATCCCTACCAAAAGGCCACGGATACTGCCCCTTCCAGTGTCCTGTGGAAGCCTCCTGCGCCCCTACTTTTTGGCGCAGGTCAGGGCTTCACAAGAAGACCAGTTACTGTTGCTATGGCACTACCCACTCAGTAAGACTGGATAACACTGGGAAAACGTACCCGTTCCACTTGGAACAGTAACGCTGCGGAAGCCCATCCTTCCCAAAGGAGATTCAGAAGCACTTACGCATATGAACAACCGTTTAGGTGCATATGGAAGATTTAGAGGTGATTGTAGCCTCTTGGCAGAATGTCTGCCGGGGAAACACGGGCTCTGAGGCTATACCGTGGACTTTACACATATGAGATCCAATCAGGTCTCTACATATGGACCCTAGCCCTCTACCGGTTCTCACAGATTCATCGAGTGAGGGCCTGGCGCCAGACGCTCCGCCACGTCTGGCTGCCGAGGGGACGGAGGAGCTCGACAGGGTCTACAGTACGGACTCTCTGGAGCAGTTTTAGCAAGCCGACCCGAAACCGGAGCCTCTCAGTGCTTCTACCCGTTTGAGGTGAGAACACAGGAGGAGACCGGTTCCACACGAAGGCTAAGAATCTAGCGAACGTGTCAGGGGTCGCCCAACCCGCAGCTCTATAATTATCTGCCAGCGAGGCACCACAAGCCAATGCCCAGGAAGATGCAACACTTCTAGTAGAGTGAGCTCTCAACCTGAACAGGCAGGGAACACCCTGTGCCTAATAAGCCAGGGTGATGGCGTCCACTATCCAGTGGGCCATCCTCTGCTTGGAGACGGCATCATTATTTCTTCTGCCGGCCTCCGTGGCAGATAAAGAGCTGGTCTGAGGTCCTGAAGCTTTGCGTCCTGTCAACGTAGCATTTCAATGCTCGGACGGGACAAGCAACGCTAAGGCTGGGTCTGCCTCCTCCGAGGGCAGCGCTTGCAGGCTCACCACCTGGTCCCTGAAGGGAGTAGTGGGAACCTTGGGCACATAGCCAGGCCGGGGCCTCAGGATTACCTGGGACGGCCCAAACTCTAGGCACGAATCGCCGACCGAAAATGCGTGCAGGTCCCCTACCCTCTTGATGGAGGCCAATGCAAGCGGGAGCAGAGTCTGAAAGAAACTTCAGCTCGACTGTCAATGGATCAAATGGGCCCTGCTGTAGTGCTCTGAGCACTAGAGACAGGTCCCAAGAGGGTATAGAGGGGGCCGTGGAGGATTTAACCTTCCTGCCCCCCTAAGGAACCTGATGACCAAGTCATGCTTCCCCACCAACTTCCCTTCCACAGGGTCGTGGTTGGCAGCAATCGCAGCCACATAGACTTTAAGGGCGAAAGGAGACAGCCTACGCTCCAACCCTTGCTGCAAGAAGGACAGCACGACTCTGACCGGGCACTTCCGGGGGTCTTCTCGGTGAGAAGAGCACCACTCGACAAACAGGTTCCACTTCAAGGCGTAAGCATGTCTCGTAGACAGTGCTCTCGCCGAAGTGATGGTGTCAACTACCTCCTGGGGTAGGTCACCTAGAACCTCCGCGTCCCGTCCCGGGACCAGACATGTTTTAAGTTTCCAGAGGTCTGGACGCGGGTGCCATAAGGTGCCCCGTCTCTGAGTCAGTAGATCCTACCTCAGAGGAATCTGCCAAGGAGGGGCTGTCACGAGGAGCATCAGTTCTGGGAACCAAGTCCGAGTGGGCCAGTACGGCGCCACGAGCAAGACCTGCTCCTCGTCCTCCCTGATCTTGCACAGTGTCTGTGCGAGAATGCTCACTGGGGGGAACGCATACTTGCGGGGGCCCCGCGGCCAGCTGAGTGCCAGTGCATTCCGTGCCGAGTGTTTCCTCGGTCAGGGAGTAAACAACTGGCAATGAGAAGTCTCTCAATAAGCTGGGCCGTCTGGGGATGGAGTCTCCACTCTCCGGGGAGCGCAGCTCGTGACAGCTCGTCGGCTGCCCGGTTGAGCAAGCCCAGAATGTGAATGGCACGAAGCGACCTCAGATGCTTCTGACTCCATAGAAAGAGGTGGCGGGCGAGTTGCGACATGCGACGGAAGCGTAGACCACCTTGTCGGTTGATGTATGCAACGGTCACAGTGTGTCCGTACGGACCAGTACGTGCTTGCCCTGTAAGCGCCTCTTGAGACGGTTCAGGGCCAGGTGTACTGCCAGCAACTCTAGGCAACTTATGTGCCAGTGCAGTTGGGGGCCCCGTCCAAACCCCCGACACTGCAAGCCCGTTGAACGTGGCGCCCCAGCCGGTGGTGGAGGCATCCGTGTAAACCACAGCATGCCTAGAGACCTGTTCCAGGGGCACTCCTGCCCAGAGAAACGAAAGGTCTGACCACGGGGTGAGGGTTTGGCGGCAGGCTGGTGTGACTTGGACCCGGTGAGTGCCGCGTTACCACGCCCACCTCGGGACTCGGCCATGGAGCCAGTGTTGAAGCGGTCTCATATGAAGCAGCCCCAGCGGCGTCACTGCCGCCGCAGCTCCCATATGCCCCAGGAGCCTCTGAAATTGTTTCAGTGGGACCGCGGACCTGCTCTTGAACGCATTCAAGCAGTTCAACACCGACTGAGCACGTTCCTGCGTGAGGCGTGCTGTCTGATTGACCGAATCCAATTCCATACCGAGAAAAGAGATCCTCTGCATCGGGGAGAGTTTGCTCTTTTCCCAGTTGACCTGAAGGCCCAACTGGCTGAGGTGCGAGAGCACCAAGTCCCTGTGTTCGCACAACTGGTCCTGAGACTGAGGCAGTATGAGCCAGTCGTCGAGGTAGTTGAGAATGCGAATGCCCTGTTCTCTCAGGGGAACCAGGGCTGCCTCCACAACTTTCGTGAAGACACGGGGTGACAGGGACAGCCCGAAGGGCAGGACCTTGTACTAATATGCCCGTCCTTCAAACGCAAACTGCAGGAATGGCCTGTGGTGCGGAAGGATTGAGACAAGGAAGTACGCGTCCTTCAGGTCAATCGCTGCAAGCCAATCTCGGGGACGGATGCACCCGAAGATGCACTTCTGCGTGGGTCTCTTGAACGGAAGCTTGCCCAGTTCAGGACGCGCAGATCCAAGATTGGTCTCCACCCACCGCCTTTCTTGGGCACAATGAAGTAAGGGCTGTAAAACCCTGTCTTCATATCGGCTGGAGGGACCGGCTCCATCACGTCCCTCGCCAATAGGACAGTGATCTCCCCCACACAAGCCTTTACTGCTGTGAGGTGGAACCTGGGAGAACGCCGGGCGAACTGAATCGCATAGCCGAGTCAGATGGTCCACAGGAGCCAGCGAGACGAGCTGGGTAGCACTTTTTCCAGGCACCCAGACACTGTACAAGCGGGACCTGCGGGACCACCGACGTACCCGCGGTGGGGCAGCGAGGTGAAACGCAGGGACCCGGCCCGTGTCGAACCAAAGAGGGGTCTAAGTGTGCAGTGCAACACTTACCTGGTTCCACAGTTTGGCAGAGGGTGCGTGAGTAGGGCCTTTGATGACGCTCTCGAACCGCCCACTGCTGCCTGCTGGTGAGAGAGGGAGAAGAGTGTGGTCCGGTGTTGGTCCGTCCATGACTCTCCATGCCCTCTTGGGACCCAGAGGCAGAGAGAACCGCTTCTTGTCGAGATTTTTTATTTTTATTTTTTTAAACCAAAGATTCTCCGCCCGGCCCTCCTCCGGGGGAGGGAGAGGTGCATCCACCATCTCCTGAAGCAGTCCTCTTTCACTCTGGGTCGCCCGTCCTGAGGCCTCTTGCTTTTCCGCTCTCCGCCAGGTTTGACGGGGGCCCGGACGGGCGGGGCGGCCTGCCTACGCCCAGCTCAACGGCACCGCTTCTGGAGGCTGCTGCGGATGCGGTGCGGGAGCAGGGACGGACGCAGGGGCCGCCCTTGGCGACGAGCAGGCTGGGGCGCTGCAACCAGCGGACGGGTGGAGGCAGCAGCTGCCCGCTGGGCAGGATGTGTTGGATCGCCTCAGTCTGCTCCTAAGCAGCCGAGAACTGCTGGGCCATGCTCTCGACTGCGTCGCCGAAGAGGCCAGTCTGGGACACAGGGCCCTTGAGGAACCGAACTTTGTCGGCATCCCCATGTCGACCAGACACAGCCAGGTGACGCTCCTGGACCACAAGTGTGGACATCGCACGACCCAAAGACCACGCAATGACCTTCGTCGCTCGTAGCGCGAGGCCAGAAGTGGTACAAAGCCCTTTCAGAACTTCTGGATCGTGACCACCCTCGTGCATGTCCCCCAGTGCTTTTAGCCTGAAGAACCTGCAGTAACGCCGTAGCGCAAGCGGTTGGCAGCTTCTCCACGGGTCACATAAGCATCGCCGGACAGACCAGACGAGTACCTACAGGCCCGGAAGAGGAAGCACGGTTACCCTGCCGGGTGGAGGCGGTATTAGGACACAATGGCATCGCAACCGACCGCTCCACCGGGGGGCCCCGTATACCCCCTAGCTGCACCACCACCGAGGATGGTGAGGGAGGAGGAGCTAACAGGTCAGTTTCTGGTCAGTAAAATGTGCCATCCACAACCTGGTAAGCTCCCCATGCACCTCCGGGAAGAGAGGCACCGGGGCAGGGTGCTGAGAACCAGCACAAACTACCTCGAGAAACCAGTCATCCAACCTCGAGGGCTCGGGACACGGTGGAAGTCTCCACTCGAGCCCTACCCTCTCAGCGGCCCAGGAAAGCATAGCCGTGATTCTGGATCGGACTCAGGCATTGCTACTGCCGTAGCAGCAGCGCAGCCGAATCTTCTTCTCCAGAAATTCTAGCTCACCCTCCGATGCAGCGATCGACATCTGGTCATCGGGAGGAGCACCAGGGATACTGCTGGTACGCCCCTTGTAGAGAGTCCAGCACGTTCCACTGGCAGCTCAACTGGTTTTGGAGTGCAAGAGGAGTGATGGTCCCTCGAGGGTTGGTTCCCTGGAGGGTTTGCCACCACTGTAATCCTCAGACCACCCGTGCCACCACCTGAAGTAGTCCTCGTCTGTCTGCAGCCAGAACGAGAACCAGATCGAGGCAGAGGCATCAGAGCTCCGCCCCTTTCGTGGTAGCAGAGCCTGGCCGCAACTCCAAGATGATCATCTTCCCAGCATGAGAAGATGCCTCATCCACGAACGCCACCTCAGCATGCTTACTGCCCAGGCACGTGAGGCAGTGATCGTGACCATCACCCAGCACCAGGTAACGACCGCATCCAGAAACGCACGGGTGACACGTTGTCTGTAGCAAAACCCAACTCGTCTTTACAAAGACGTAACGTCAAGTTTGCCAGATGCAACGTCGTCTTTAAAAAGACGCACCCGTGAATGCTCTTTTAGGGAAAAAGCTCTTTTAATGTGCTGAAGCGCACAGGGGAGATGGTCACCTGCAACACAAACAGGGGGTAGTGCAACCTGATGTGTGCAATCCACTCGACACGGGAAGAACCACCGCCGCATGAAGCGCCGTACCGCCAGCACGAGAGTCTTCCGAAGAGCGTGCTCAACTCGTTGAATTCACTCGTCAGCAGAAGTCAGGAGCAGAACGATGTAACCGCTCGGCTCCGAAGCGAAAAGCTGAATATGCGCTGCACCTGCTGCCTACTTATACTCACGCTGTGATCAGCAGCAGCTGGATGCAATAATCGCATGCCAATGTGCATTGGCTCGTTTAGTTACACTCGAAGTGGATTGGTCTCTCTAAGCGAGATCCCAATTCGTCGGTCATCCGACGTGACTTGGAGTGACCGACTGATAGGGAACGTAGTTTACGGATCAGACAGAGTTGTCGGCGATTCTTCCTATTGTGAAATCGTGCAATGTGTAACCCCCTGTCGCCGATCCATCGTGCAATGTGAACACAGCAGCGATTGAATGCTACCCCAGATAGTCATGCAGTGTGAAAACAACTGCGATCCGACGAGTTTGAAAATCGTTCAGTGTGAACTCGGTATAAGAATGTCATAGATCAGGGCTCACCAGAAAATAGACAGATCAGGGGTGTCGAACTCAGTTCCCGGAGGCCCTGCAGAGTTTAGCTTCAACCTTAATTAAACACCTGATCAAGTCCTTCGGGATTATTTGAAAACTACATGTATGTGTGTTGGAGCGGGATTGGAACTAAACTCTGTAGGACTGTGGCCCTACAGGAGCTGAGTTTGACTTCCCTGGCATAGGTGTACCAGTATTGCATCCTATTGAGGATATTGTAGCCATCACTAGGTTGAGACCTTGAAAAATAGATCAGAAGCTTTCTCTGAAGGTGGCGAAGGCTGCAAAGAAGTCCTAATAACATTGTTCATACAAAAGTAACATTGCCTCTAAAGAAGAACTGAAGGAAAAATCGAGGTGAGAGAGGTGACGCTCCGACCCAAAGTTAGCCCAGACAGGTGGTCAGGAGAATGGGGGAATGGTCCAAGCTTTGTGTACATATAGTGCTGTGGGACATCCCGAGTTCCTTTCCCAATCCCATATACTCTTCTATGGATTCCTGTCTCTTCTTCTTCTTCTGACTGTCCAATCATATAAAGCCTGAAAATATAACATAGAGAAAGAAAAAAGAAGAGAACCACAAAGACATGCATACCAAAGGAGGCTGTTCTGCAAGTAGAGTTTCGGCTGTGACACAGTGATCTATAACCAGCATAAGCCAGGCTAAAACATGCATCTTCTCAGTTTAACATTACAGGAGGGAAAGGGACACAGATGCTGGTCCAGGTTTGGGCAGTTCTGCATGAAGTAGAGCTGTAGACATGAAACTGAAACTAGCTCAGGTGATCTAGGAGGAGGCTGAGATCTAATGGACAGATTTACAGAACCAGGCAGTGCACAGTGTCCTCCCCAGTCCCATCTCGAAGCGGAGCAAAGTGGTAAGAAAGTGTCTATTTTTGGGAGTGACCAGGATCATTTATAAAGCATGCGTACACACAGATTTGATCGTTCAGTGTGCGTACGCTTAAATCCACACCAGCGCTCATATTTATAAAGACGGTCTTTAGCCCTATTCAGACGGGACTAGTTTTACAGGGGATCGTTAGAGAAATTTGTGTTTCACAGAGGTACTTGGTGATTTTAATCCCGTCCGAATCTGCCTTGTCTGTGTTTTTCTCAGACAACCTCTGTAACAATTTCAGAGGAAATTACCTACTGTTTTTCAGCAAACTCAGTGATCCTCTGAGAAAACAAATCCCGTCCGAATGCGATGTCTGTGATTGCGGTGATTTTTATTTAGCACGCACATTTGATATATTTGCCTCCCGGTGTTGTGCCCATTTTCGACCCCCTGCCAAATTATTACCCCTCTCCTTGAAATCGCTACCTGATTGCCTAATCCTAACCCCACCCTAATCCTAACCCCTCCCCCACACCTAACTCTAAACCTACCAATACTAGGGGGGCAATAATCTGGCAGGGGTCAAAATTGGGCACAACACCGGCAAAGAGAAAAAAACAAAAACAATAATAAAATCAAGAGCCAGATCACTGTTAAGACTGGCTTTTGTAATATCAGCGTCAGGTAAAATGATTTGCGATCATTTCTGTACTCAATTACATAATGTTTTAATTACATATGTACCTTTATGAAAATTAAACACGGGTTTGCTACAAAATAAATAACTCAAGTCTTGCTTTTGCTCCCAGGGAAAGCAAGACCTGGTCAAATGTAAAACTGTAACTTGAATGCAATGTAAGTTGCTTTGGATAAAAGCGTCTGCTAAATGCATAAATGTAAATTGTAAAGTAAAAGTAAAGTAACCACACATTAACATGGTTTTGCTATAGTAGCAATTTAGCTTCACCATGGTATTTGTGGGATTATGGTAATCAATCCAAATGACTATACGCAATGCACGCATACAGAGCGTGTGATCTCTGAAACGCCCAGATGTCCAAAACCTCCCACCTCTGTAATAAACTCGGAGATGTTAGTCCGAATTGGTACATTAAAATCACAGATGTCAGGTGATAAGAATCGAAACTCAAACGTAGTTTAGAAAACTAGTCCCGTCCGAACAGGGCTTTTGACGTGGAAAAGTGCTTGGCGTGACGTCAGGGTCTGAGCAGACGTACGCACTTTTTATTGTCGGAGTATTGCAGGTTTTTGAAAATATAAGCTGTTCTTGCAGCTCGCTGTTCTAAATTATGATGATTGGTGATGTTTTATATGTTAATGACATTAATTAGGAGTCGTTTACAAGGCAGAGAGCATTCAGATGCGTGCAAGTTCAAGATCATTTGCGATTCATAGTTTGGACATCTGAAAGAGGCACGTACACACGTTTTCTGTTCGTACGTTCATTCTATGAATCACACATACGCATATTCGAAAGATGATCGTAAGATCAAATTTAGGATGGTTTCTGTGCAATATTTTATAAATGAGACCCCAGGTTACTACCAGATAAGCTTACATCCACGCTAAACTGGCAGCTCTCTGTGAACCTGAGAAGTGGCTCAAGTTCCAGCAGCGTATCCTCAAGACTAATTTGAGGCTAGACATACTTCTCTCTTAGTCAAATAAGATCATCCTCCTTGTAGAGGAATCCTCCTTGGGAGGAGTGTTGGGAGGTCGCCTATGAGAGGAAGAGGGCCAAGTATGGAGGTCTGGCCAGTGACTCTCAGGGTTTTAAACAGTATAAGCCAACTGAGGTCGGGTGTAGCGGTTCTACAGGGCAATCTGTCTATATTGCATTGCAGGAGTGATAGCAGGAGTCGATGCCAACTGCAACATCACAGAGGCCAGCGGAAAATCCTCAAGGTGACAGCAGAGTGCCGCTTGAACACTGGAAGAATCTGATCAACCCAGGGCCGTAACCACCATAGACATTGAGGGGGACAAGTCCCCCCCAATAATTAGAAATTGCCAAATGTCCCCCCAAATTTTTGAAAGTCTTGCACTGATCTGCTGTCCTCCGTTACGCAGCGCTCCTGTTAGGATGATAAAGAAGCTTTAAAAAGTAACATTTTCGGTCTGCTCTGCCTCAGAGGGATAACAGCGCTCGTCAATGTCAAAATAATTGAACTGGCCAATCAAATCAAAGTAGGCGTGGTTTAGCGTTCACAGACGCTGAGGGCGCCACGAACATTAAAAACACTGAAAGAGAGCGAGGTAAGATGGAAGCTGCAAATCATTTAATGTTAGTCAACTGTTTTACGATAGAAATGTTAAATGGCCGACAGTTATATTCAGTGAAGCAAACTACTCTACTTTTTTTCTCAAATATGCCCATTTTGAGAGAGAGAGAGAGATGAAATGTGCGTGTGTTAATCTGCATCTGTTTGTCTGTCCCTACAAACAATGAAACTGTCAATTTAGTTCTACTTCAAAAACACGTCGTTGATGAGAAATATAATGTAACGATTCAGTATGGAAACTGTTTTATTACAATAAAAGTCGCGGGGTAGTGTTGACAAGTTTCTGTGTGCAAGTAATGTGTGTGTGTGTGTGTGTGCGCGTCAATTAAAGCATATATATATATATATATATATTAGGGCTGCACGGTACATGTATTCGTATCGAACCGTCACGGTACAGGCATCTCGGTTCGGTGCATGATGCCTTACGACGAATACAGGCAATTCACCCCCAATCCAGAAGGGGGCGCCACAGCAATGCAACGCTGTTTGATAACCGCCAGCGGAAGAACAGCGAATGCTAACGGTGACACAGAGGCGGGCGCTGATGTTTGGTTCACTGTATTTTATTTTGATAAAGTACCAACTGGCTGTCAAGTTAGCAATGCTGGAACGTGTGTGTGTGTGTGTGTGTGTGTGTGTGTGTGTGTGTGACGCGATCACTTCACCTGTTTCCTTATACCAGCAGAATCAACTTTAACCACTTTGTCTTATTAATAATCACTGTATAAAGGTCTGCTTTTATTTGTGAAAACAAAACGGATTTTATATATATAACATGTAATAATATGTAGTATTTTCACATCTAGATGGATTTATTTTTTTTATTTGAACTATAAATGAAAAGAAACCGAGCATAGTAGATTTCTTTTTTTCATGTTGTACCGAAATCGTACCGAACCGTGACATCTGTGTACCGTGCCACCCCTAATATTTATATATATATAATTGCCCCCCCCAATGTTCAAGACATGGTTACGGCCTTACAGGGTCGAGCACAGTATTGCCAACTTAGCAATTTTGTTGCTAAATTTAGCAACTTTTCAGACTACCCTAGCAACTTTTTCTTCCAAAAGCACCTAGCAACAAATTTTGCTATTTTTAAAATTTATTAGGCAACTTTTGATAAGTGAATCAAATGATAAAAAGGAACATTTACCTTCGAAATTACACAAAAAGAGGACACCAAAGATGCCTAGTAGTGCACACATCACGTGAATTAAGTTAGCTGCTATTTGCAATTGTTTAATAATAAAATAATAATAAACTAATTTAATAATTGTTTATTTATGATATACTTTGTTAGTAGCTTGTACTTGCGATTGTTGATCGGTTGGTACACTGTAAGTAACATATGTAGAAAAATGGAAGAGGTACTAGTAATTTTCCAGGACATTATCCGCTGTGACCCGAAAACACAAAATACAATGCGTAATTAAAAATGCAGGTAAAAACCTGTGGAAAAATTAATACAGAGAATACCTTCATATTAACATTGTGCCCTATGTTACAGACTTTTCTTGGAGTGTAGCACACTAACTAACTACTAATACACTGCTTAAAACTATAACTGTTCAGAATGTGTAGTTTTACTAGTTTACTAGCTAATAAAAAAAAAAAAAAAAATTGTAATCGTTAAAAAATGTGTACGTTTTAAAAAATGCAATGTAGCCTATTTAAAAATAGTTATTTAAATTTTAATATTATATTATGCATTTATATTATTTTACGAACACATCTAAATTAACATATAAAATATATTTTTTGCTGAGATTTGATGCAGTGACACAATTTTGCGTCGTGATTATGTAATGATGTCATCGCGCAGTGATGTCACAACATGCAACAAATCGACCTTCCTTTAGCAACTTTCTCTGAAAATTAGTTGGCAACTCTGGTCGAGCAAGCTACGGAAGTTCTAAGCGGCCATGCATTATTATTTTTTTCCTTCTCGTTTTCTCGTGATCACGACTTAATTTTCTCGTGATTTCGACATAACAAAAGTGGTTATTTTAAACAATGATTGTTTGATTTTTAAAACAATGCACCATGAGTCTACTGTTGCTATAGTAACGAACCTTGACAGGAACATTCTAAAATGCTTAACCTTTATCTTGTTCAGCAAATATGTTGCTTCACTTAGAAATAACGTATACAAAATTTTATTTGTGTAATTAACATGTTTAAATGGTCTAACAACAAGCATTAACACCGCAAGCGCAGGTGGAGCGCCTTAGAAGAATGCAAAGAAGAGATAGCCTATTCTAAAAATCGTAAAATGCTTGGATTAAACTCATTTCATTTTTTCTCGTTCGTTTGAAATAAAATAATATATAATAATATATTATAATAATTTGTTTGTGGTTTTTATTAGTCAGGCTGTGATATCATGTGCGTTAAGCGTGGATGCTGTTATTTGTGTGTGTGGAAATGCAGAAAATACAAAAAATTAGGCTACAACACCGTATAACATCATTGAACTAAAATATACACATGTAAATCACATTGCTTATTAATATGCATTTATTATCGATAAAGATAAAAAAATAAAGATGCACATTACAAATACGTTGTTGTAGCCTAAATGAGAAACTGTGATGAGTCGTGCAGCAGTAATAACTTAAGATAACAGATACAATTTCAAGCAAAATGATCATATTTATTCAAGCATTTAAAATGTATAAGTTAATTAAATGTCAGGAATGAACTGCACAAATTATAGCGATCACGAAGAAGGTCCTCTGTCCCAAACACGTACAGTATAGTGATATACAGTATACAGCTCCCCATCAGTAGTTCTATACTGTCACCTGTTGGCGCAGTTGTGTGGAGATTACGAGAAAATTAAGTCGTGATAACGACAAAACAACTTTTGTTATGTCGAGATCACGAGAAAAATAAGTCGTGATCACGAGAAAACGAGAAGGAAAAAAATAATAATGCATGGCCGCTTAGAACTTCCGTAGCAAGCAGCGTGAAGCTATGTAACAAAACTAGATGGAGAGATCTATTATACAACATGAATACAGAAGCATAGTTGTTGCATGCAAACTGTGTTGGAGGGGATAAACAAAAACAAGACAGGTGTGGGGCTACACCATTCTGGAAGAAACAGTACCACAGCCAGCTGATGGTTCAATAGAAAATTATAATCCAAAATGTCAATGGCATGATCAGAAACTTTATTAAAAATGATTTCAGCCAAGCTTCCGTAATGTTAGAATCCTAAAGAAGGCATTGCCGGTTTCCTCAGCAAAAAGCAGCACAATGTTTGCAGTATTATAATAGAATTCTACAACAGGTTATTATCTGCTTGATATCAAGAATGTCGAAAACAATGTTGAAAAAGGCCTCTGAATGTATCTTGCAGTATGTAAGAATAGCACCTGTCCTGTTCTCTCCTTACAGCTTCACCTGCTTGGTGCAGTGACGGGCAACAGAAGCTTTGATGTGCTGCTGTGGAGGAACTCATGCCCTGATGCTTTCATATATGAGACACATTGTGAATGTAGAACATGAGTCATTTTGCAGCTTAGTTTCAATAAATGATGAAGAAATTTTGAGTTCTGAAAGTAAAATGAACTATTATTCCTTTGGTAAAAATGTTACATGTTCTTAAATACTTTAGCAGTTTTCTTTCTATCTCTGTCTATCAGGACAATGTGATCGGGAAGATGTTAAAGACACTGATTCTTGAGACGTGGGACGAAACATCTCCAGCAATTGTAACTGCTATTAGGTTTAAAAATTAAAATATTTTCAATTGTAAATGTTATGAGGGATTGATAATAGAATATGTTACACAATTATCCCCTTCAGTTTAATTTTATCACTATTATAGCAAATCTATGACACTTATTGTCTTCTCACTACATCTAAAACAGAGAGAAGGGTTCAATCATTCATATAAATGGATAGAAATGATTTTTTTAATGATGAAAAAGAGCTTGTTTTATGACAAGCAACATTCAATAATATCTCATATCAAAGCAAGGTTTTTTTCAGTGACACATGCATGTTTCATAAGATTTCAAAGTTGTGTCACCACTTTTTGTCAACACCTTCAGACATTGATTAACATGTAATAAAATCAGGGAATATCAGGGGCAGCTGTCACTCTAAAGACCCCTCGTCTCATCCCTCCTCTGCAGAGTACATCAATGTTAGACAGGCTCTGGTCAGTTTTATAGTTTTGGAATATTTTAAATCCTAATGTTAATATTTCCTGTGTCACAACCATGATATGTCAACACCATCTTCCAGTCTCTGAGGGAATTATTTGAAATATTTAGATATTTTTATTCTCCTGAAGCAGGCTCTATTAGCATCAACAGAAAAAAAAACACTAAACAAGATGGCTACTACATGAACTCCATTTGTTTTGTGAAAGAAATGCCAAATTTGTCAACTCAAAATACTTAAATGTGAATCTTGAATAAAAGCTTTATAAACAATAACATACTCACTGTACACAGTAATACAGTAACTGATTGATTCAATGTATTTGATAGTTGAAATGACTACAAATTCAGGCTTTCGTCACCACCGTTAAATGTGTCAACTCTGTCAGGTCTGTCACCTCCGTCAGATGAATATTTTGATAATATTTCATTATGATATTTTATATTTGTTGTGGAACTGTTGGTCACATGTGAAATCTGTCCGCTAATATGAGAATGTGTTTTAAAATGTTAAAAACATCTTGCTGTTAAAAAGATAAAGTTAAAATTATATTACACTGTCGAAGGTAAAAAGCACATTTTGATAAAAAAGAGAAAAGTTGGGAGGTTGCATCAAAGCATAGCTCAGTAGCTTATTACATACCATACACATAAATGTAGTTTAATTTGTCTGAGTACAAGGTTTTATTTTTTCAGTTTTGTCCCACTTCTCAAGAATCAGTGAGATGTTGTGCTAAAGTACACAAGCCCACAGTTACATAAGTTTAGCCTCAGAAGACTATTAGCCTTCCCATCATGTTGCGCAGCTGATCTCTTAGTTAAACAGCTTTTATCGTGGACTTTGAGGTGACCCACAAACTGCGTCTACTTTTTGTATAATTGAAGTTGGTGGTAGAAAAACTCTCAGAATGCCAAAGCACAGTGTAGAGCAGTGAAAACCTAAGAAGTGTCTGAAACAGAGAGAGTACTCCAGGAAGAGAGAGAAAACTGAAGTATCTCCACATCAGGAATGCCTTATTTGCATGCAGTGATGTGCCTGGCACTCCTGATGAATATTTAGTGAGCTCCCACAGGCGGCCGCAGATTAATGCAGAATGAATTCAAGTCCATGCGCAGGCTGATTTCCCTAAAGAATGGCCCTTTATCTGGGCCTGGTTGAATCATGCTGCTTTTCTTTTGCAGAATGGAGGGAGAAGTAATTGACAGTCCTTTAGAAAGTGCCAACACTGGTGCTTTTTGGAAGGGTTGATTTTGAAATTACATTGCCCTGGGGTCTTTAAAGGCTGGGCTGGAAAATGCAGGCCTTTAGTAATTGTTCTAATGAGATCAGCATACCTATGGTTCCTGTTAGGGAAGCCCATTTGTAGGAATGACATGGGAAACTACAAAAACGCCCCAACAACTCCCTCCCTTCCTCTCTCACTCTCCATCACACCCAAACTGAGAGGGTGAAAAACAAAGCCACAGTTACAAGACGCCTGTTGCAATTTTGCATCCAGTTTTCATTGTAGTTTCTCTTTTTTTAGTGGCTGTAAACTTTAAAACATGAGCTAAAACGTCACACTACTGCGCTAGTGGATGATGCTAGTAACTGATCCTATATGTTTTCATCTAACAATATGATGAATGTGTTCTTAACTGTATTTGCAAAGCAAATAACATCCATGCAACAATTCTGAGTTTTCAAGGATTTCATTACAAATACTTACAGGTCTCCGCTATAGCCACTGAAGTACCAACACAAAGTCTGATCCAGATTGCAGTGGCCAAGAACTGCCCAACAGAACTGAAGGTGGCTGCCTTACTGACATGTGAAGTGACCAACCGTAGCTTGTTTCATTTTATGAGTAGTTTAGGGGAGGGGTCATCTAAAATAGTTGATACAACAGTAATAGACTGACATGAAGTAATTGACCTTATGACACCTTACTTAACTACCCACCATTTTTTATCTATGTCCATCAAACAAAATGATGGCATGAGTCGTCTCACTCACTGTCACACCTGATGGTTTTGGAATAAATTACAGTTGATCAAAAATTAGAAAGCACAAGCTTTTGTATTAAGTTATGTATGATAAAATACCAAATATAATAACAGTAGATAAGAAAACTGTGAAATACAAGGGGAAAATCTACTCAAGCGTCAAGAAATCAGACATTGACATAAACACAGAGAACACTTGCAGATGCAAACGGGGTAAGTAATGTGTATTTGAATGTGTTTTTTGGTTGTACAGTCTTTTATTTAATAATAAACAGAAGTGTAAAATTTACCATGATCAGTGTCATAAAGAACTGCAAATCTGATCCAATACTTGCAGATTACTAGCTAATTTCTAATGAAACTAAATCAAATAGTCACTTTGGATACCTAGTATTGGAATTACATGTGCCATAAAAACGCCCTTTTACAGTAGTTAAGGTAATTTGCCAAAAAAAAAAAAAAGAAATTGTCCCATTTATCTATTGTGAACACAATTGCAATAACCAGCAACTGAGGGAACAAAACGGGCAAACTTAAACACAGGCAAATGAAGTACTAATGATTAAATTAACTAGACACAGGTGAACTAAGGCAATCAAGGGGAGACAGAAACTAGATCAATGAACTGAAACAAGGCGGGAGAACAGGGAAACACAAAAAACAAAGAAACAAGGTCCATACTGTGACAGTTCACCTCCCTCTCCCGAGAGGTGCAGCCTTGCGTCTAACAAGGTCCAACAGAGGAAGGAGGAGGCTCAGGAGAGGAGCAAGACAAACTAAAGACAAAACGGAGTCCAAATGAGGCCAAGGGGGAGTAGACGGAGGAGCCAGGGAGGGAACGGACGGAGGGAGGAACCAGAAAGGAGCCCGGAGCAGGAGGAGATGGGAGATGCTCCAGAGCCCAGCCAGGGAGACGGCCCACGGTGGAGCCGTTGGAGGGAGGAGCCATGATGGAGGATGACGACTCCAGGGGGCTGACCGACGGCGGCAGAGCAGGTGGTGGTGGAGCCAAAGGTGGAGACAGAGAGCCGATGAGCCAGGGCAACGGGGAGGATCCAGAGGGCCAAGGCGGAGCAGATGGCTCAGGCGACCAAGGCGGAGGCGGGGATCCGGAAGGAGTGGAGCCGGAGTGACAGAGGACCAAGGTGGAGCCGGATGGAGGGAGGAGCCCAATGGAGCCAGAGGGACAGAGGGATGAGGCGAAGCCCGAGGAGTGTAGTCCCGAGGTGAGGGCAGGTAAACAACCTACCAAGGTAGAGCCGGAGGGAGGGAGGGAGGAGCCCAATAGAGCCAGAGGGACAGAGGGATGATGCACAGCCGGAGGAGTGTAGTCCCAAGGTGAGGGCAGGTAAACAACCGACCAAGGCAGAGCCGGAGGAATGAGTGAGCCCAGCAGAGCTGGTGGATTGACACGCCACGGTGGAGTTGAGGGAGCTAGGAGCCATGGTGGAGCCGCTGGGTCGACGGGCCGAGGTCGGAGTCCGGGTCTTCGAGGTTGGATGCGGAGACTGGGGATCCTCCGACCTCGATGGAGCTGGAGACTTGACAGGCCCACAGTGACTCCAATCCACAGATGGAAGCCTGAGGATGAGCTGAGGGACTGGCAGGATGCCGCGGCAGCGGGACAGAGAGTGATGGAGGACACAGGAGTGGAGGCAGGAGAGGGAGGCTAGGTGGGAGCTTGTGACAGACTGGGTCCTCCAGGAAGGTGTATGCCGCCCACACACACCAAATCGCGACTCCCAACACCGGGAGTGTGGTGGACAGGGGAATGACCTCCGTGGTCTTGACAGGGGTGACAGATAGTTCAGGGTGGACAGACAGTTCAAAACCGACCTCCATGGGTGTGACGGGACAAACAGGTAGCCCAGGTCGGGCAGACAGTTCAGGACAGAAAGACAGCTGTGGGAAACTCCGTGGTTCTGACAGGACAGACAGACAGTTCAGAGGCGGATGCCACCACTTCGGGAGGAGCAGTGGTGGTGTGCACGACTCAGACACACAATGTGGTGACTCCCATTAAAGGAAGCACCTCTGACAGGGGAACGACCTCCATTATCGTCTCAGGACTGCCAAGGAGTTAAAAAAAAGTTCTCCTTTTCCGAAACATTTGATGGTCTCCACATCCTCCGTGACGTGCTTCGTTGCCGGCTCACACACCTGGTCAGACGTCGAATGAAGCTCTGGCTCCGGGGCGATCCTCAGCTCTGTCGCTCCTCTTGGCAATGGCTCTCCATCTGCGGTGGGCTCTGGCTGATGCTCTGCACAGCAGGGTGATGCATGGCTGGGCTCTGTGTCTTCCGTGTCAGCACAACAGATGGTCAGGGGCGATCCACAGGATACCAGCACCCACTACACATAGCCCTCGAGGGCCCTCCCCAGACAACTGCTCTAGTGTGGTAGTGTTGAGGCCAGTGCTCAGGAACGTTCATAAGCAGTTGTCCGGGAAGGTGGTCTGATGTGTGAGACCCAGGAACTCCTCTAAATGCTCCTCGAGGGAGCGGTTCTCCTGCTCCAGGCAAAGCAGGGTCATCGCAGCAAGGTAGTCCATCAGAAAACAAAAACTGACAAATGGAAAAAATAAACGGGGTAGATCACAACGGGACTTTTTCTTTGTTAGGCCAGTTATTCTGTCACACAATGACATGATGGACACGAAGCGGAGTTAAACAAAAACACAGTCTTTAATAATAAATCCAAGGGAGCAAACAGAAAATCCAGGGAACAGGGTAAAACAGGCAATCCAGCAGGTAGAACATGTGAACACAATAGCAATAACCGGCAACTGAAGGAACAACAATGGGCAAACTTATACACAGGCAAATGAAGGACTAATCACTAAATTAATTAGACACAGGTGAACTAAGACAATCAAGGGGAGACAGAAAACTAGATGAGCAGGGAAACACAGAAAACAAAGAAACCATACTGTGACACCTTTATAAGTGTTCATCTATTAATTGCAAAAAAATAAATAAATAATACATTCTTCAACTTTAAAATTTGAAGGCTTAAGTATATTCAAAATAGCTGTTCAAGTCATTGCAACTTAAATTGCATTAAACAGACAATAAATAAATAAATAAATAATCGAGTTGACTTGTATAACTTAAAAAATAAAGTTGAAATTGTTAATTAATTTGATGGGTGAAAGTAATGGAAAATATATGTTGTCATGACTTACTGTTTATATCACTTTATACACTGTATTTTCACTTCTGCAGTGACTCCCTGTGTTCACTGTCATCCTGCCTCTGCATTTTCTGAAAAAGAAAAACCGGTTCAAAAGCTGTCACTGGGGCAGAAACTTATCAACATGTACTAATATTAGTACCAAAATGGTAGATATGTACACTTGAGGTACTAATACCTCCTGCACCTCTGCAGCTTTTAATGGTGTGCCACCCTAGTGACAGCTTTTGTACACCTTTTTTTTTCACTCTGAAAGTGTGCGTTCACCTGACAATCTGTCTAATAGTGTGATAAGAAAATCTTTCACATGTGTTTTTTTATTTATTATAGGGATATCACAAATACAGTGTTGAAGAAGCTGTAGAATGCATATCCTATATGTGTATGTTATTGAGTGTACCTCTACTGCCATCAGAAAACAGTAATAACTAAAGCCCCTGGTGGGGTAATTAAGTGATAATATCTGCAGGGGAACGTCAGTCTCATGAGAGAAGAGAAACACGGCAGCTGATGCCCGGACCACCTGCTGAACTCAAGCTGCCATTACTGATACATACAGAACCTTACGACAGTACAGTATGGACAAAGCTAAACTATCTATCTAGACAGTGTTATAAAACATATTTACAGGACTAAGTCCTTACTGAACTAATCGGCATATAGTAAGTGCTCTGCATTAAAGAATTTGACCCCAAAACCATAGACAGAGACACATAAACACATAAATAAAGATTTCTGTAAATATGCAGTGAAAACTGCGATCAATGGACAACACTGGGATGAGAGCTAAGAATATATGGGCGACTTTTGTGCTCACCTGCTGTGTTCCAGAAGACATCCAGTGAGCTTTTCATAAAGAGGTCACTATGGAAGATTCTAGTGTTAATGCAGTAAAGAATAGGGACATTTCTGGTGACATCTGGTAACCCTTATTTGAAATCAACGTATAGTGTGTGAACATTTAAAACACTGACCTGGCCTGCTTTTCTTACAGGAAGAATGTTGCGCAGAATATATTAATTTATACCAAAATATTCACTCTCTTTATTAATAAATATGCCTCTGAATTGTCATTATCACGTGACTGAATTAAGTTTGAGACTTCGTGTGTTGCAACGGTTCAGATTCCAGAGCCAAGAGCATACATGGGAATCATATAAATTTGGAAACAAAACTAAAAACTCTAAATGTGTAAATTGGGGAATCATCCAAAATGAGTTAAGAATATAACAACAGTGTGATATTTTGTTGAGGCAGAATGAAAGTGACATTTCTTTATGATAATTAAATAACAATTTGAATTTGGTTTAAATGGTGAATTAGATTTTTCATCTTTTTTGTAAGTGACACTGATCTATTTTGTATTTTATGATATTATTGTTAAAAGTTTTTTTTGGGGGGGGGGGTAATTTAAATAATAATAATTTGACTGTATTAGGTATAACTATATTTATGAAAATATTACCTTTATGCTGTTTTTACACTTAACCAGGTGACTGTGTCATGTGACAAATTGATTGTTTAACTGGACTCTGAGTGTGTTTGTAGTTTGTTTTTAATGTAAAGCCAAGTGACAATAAAGACTTTTTATTTTTCACTATACTTTCAAGTGCCTTGGAGGTAAAAGAAAAAATTAAGAAATTAAGAATTAAGAAATCCCGCATCCAAAGAGCACCGATTTATGGACTGTAAACCCCAGTAGCATTTTTGCATATTTTTGATTTGAGAATTATCATTTTGTCTTTGGTCCTGTTGTTGCAGGAGGATATCGTTATGTCTAAGTTTCTCAGCTGCACACACACTACACACACACACACACACACACACACACACACACACACACACACACACACACATTTACATTTAGTCATTTAGCAGATGCTTTTATCCAAAGTGACTTACAAATGATGACAATAGAAGCAATCAAAACCAACAAAAGAGCAATGATATACAAGTGCTATGACAAGTCTTGGTTAGCCTAACGCAGTACACGTAGCAAGTGTTTTTTTTTTGTTTTGTTTTTTTTAAGAAAACATGTAGATAGAATATAGAAAAAAGAAATCTAGTGTTTTTTGTTTTTTTTAAGAAACAAGTAGATAGAATTTAAAAAAGAAAGCCAGTGTTAGTTTTTCAAGAAAAGCTATCAGTTACAGAATAAATATGCAATTGATAGAGGGTCAAGTGTGTGTGTGTTTTTTTTTTTTTATCTAACAGTGTTTTATCTAAAAAAAAAAAAAAAAAAAAATAGAATTAGATTAGCGAGTGCTAGAGTTAGAGGGTCAAATAAAGATGGAAGAGACGTGTTTTTAGCCGTTTCTTGAAGATGGTTAAGGATTCAGCTGCTGGGATTGAGTTGGGCAGGTCATTTCACCAGGAGGGAACATTTAATGAAAAATACACACACTCACATTTCCCTGACGTTTTACTTCCTAGAGCTTCCTTTTCTGCTCACCCCATCGCCCCTGAACAGCCTGAGAGAATGAGAGAACACAAGGGCCAGTTATTCTCCTCCCTGGAACCAACATTGCCATAGAGACTCACGCTGTTTGTGTTGCTCAACCTTGTTTTCAACTTTGCATCTTTCCAAAGCCTTCAAAGGGGCTATTTTAAATGCTTAGCAAGGGGCCACCTTTTATGCATCATGTCGCCGTGATATATGTGTGTTTTCCGTCCATCCTTTTCACAGGCTCGGTTGCACAATGAAAGGAGGATAAGTCTAAATTGTAATTGTCCCTAATTACATCCGATTGGGGGACAGAACTTTACGGCTGAGGATGTCCATTTCTCTGACTCTTTATTCCAAAGTAGCCCAGCGATGTAAAAAGTGATAAGTTGACTTAACTTAATAACTCCAAAAAGTGATAAGTTGACTTAACTTAATAACTCCAAAAAGTGATAAGTTGACTTAACTTAATATCTCCAAAAAGTGATAAGTTGACTTAACTTAATATCTCCAAAAAGTGATAAGTTGACTTAACTTAATAACTCCAAAAAGTGATAAGTTGACTTAACTTAATATCTCCAAAAAGTGATAAGTTGACTTAACTTAACTCCAAAAAGTGATAAGTTGACTTAACTTAATAACTCCAAAAAGTGATAAGTTGACTTAACTTAATATCTCCAAAAAGTGATAAGTTGACTTAACTTAATAACTCCAAAAAGTGATAAGTTGACTTAACTTAATAACTCCAAAAAGTGATAAGTTGACTTAACTTAATAACTCCAAAAAGTGATAAGTTGACTTAACTTAATAACTCCAAAAAGTGATAAGTTGACTTAACTTAAACAAATTGAGGAAACCCCTTGCCTTAAAATGTTTAAGTAAATAATAATTAAAAAAAATAAGTTAAGTGAATTGTCAAGTTCACTTAACTTAATATAACTTAAGATAATTTAAGATATTAACTTAAAATAATTTTAAGGCAACAGGTTTCCTAAAAAAAATTTAAGTTGTCAACTTATCACTTTTTGGAGTGATGAGGAAACCCGTTGCCTTAAAATTATTAAGTAAATAATAATAAATAAAAAAAAGTTAAGTGAACTTTACAATTCACTTAACTTATTTTTTTTAATTATTATTTACTTAAACATTTTAAGGCAAGGGGTTTCCTCAATTTTTTTAAGTTAAGTCAACTTATCACTTTTTGGAGTGATTAAGTTAAGTCAACTTATCACTTTTTGGAGTGATTAAGTTAAGTCAACTTATCACTTTTTGGAGTTATTAAGTTAAGTCAACTTATCACTTTTTGGAGTTATTAAGTTAAGTCAACTTATCACTTTTTGGAGTTATTAAGTTAAGTCAACTTATCACTTTTTGGAGTTATTAAGTTAAGTCAACTTATCACTTTTTACAGTGCAGCGATGGTCAGGCAGGGGCCCAGACTCTTTTAGAAGAGATCACAACTGATTATTATCCAAGTCACATAACCCGAAACCTAAATCTGTCAGTGTACTATGTGAAGGAAATAACCTATTGATCAGTCATACAGACCTCAAACTTAATAACTGGCACACTTCAAGTGGTTTCTCATAATATCTTCACTGTAGCTGTTGCGTATACAACTAAATAAGAAAGAAAAAAGGTATTGAACAATACAGCTACATTGTTAGACATTTCTGTAATTTCTACAGTTATTTACTGTATATCACCCAGTATAATACTGCAAATTCCCTTTACAGTAAATAACTGTAATACCCTTTGCATCATGGGAATTTTCTGTGACGTCAGACCCCACATAGAGACTTACTGTATTTTTTATTACATTACAGGAGAAATGGTGAAGATGGAAGACCGTATTTTTAAGTGTTATTCATGCAATGTCTTAAATAAAGAATTTGTTATTTTGTAATTATTGTCTGTTTTAATTGAATGACATTAGTACCTATGTAGAGTAAAAATAAAATGAATTCTATATAAAAAATAATCAAATCTAATGAAATCTATATTAAAATGAATGAATTACAGTAGTATACTGATGAATTGGATTGGAATATTTACTGTAAAACAGTACAGTTTGCTACTGTAAATCTTAATTACAGTAATTTACTGGCAACAGTGTTGCCAGTAAGTTACTGTAAAAACCCTTTGAAATGTCTAACAGTGTACAATGAACGCACAACTAACGTGGACGCTCTGCAGATTTCCACAGAATAAGAACTGACCTGATGTGTTTACTGTATGTATTACATATTTTGGCTAATTTGATTTTCTCAGAGCCATTGAACATGGTTACAATGTTTTGATCCATACAGCAGATTCCTCCCACAGAGCATGACATATTCCTTGTGAGCTTTACCATAAATGTGGACTATAAAGATTTAATTATTTTTGGATTATGCCATTTTTCAAGAAATCTGATTCTCCAAAACCACACAGGTCATTTCGTTCACCTCGTAGTGCTGTTTCCAGGACCAGACAGCCAGGATCTGAATAAGACACTGTTATCATCTCTGCTGGGAAGCACAAGTACACAGCGCCTCCTGGAGGACGACGAGATGTGACACTTCTTATCCAGGGTCAGGCAAATCGCTTTCATTTGAGCAGTTTATCTGTGAATTATAACTGGAACACACATATTCAATAATAACCTATGACTGCCCATAGGATAAGAAAGCATGTCAAGTCAATTCAGTTTTATTTATACAATATTGTGCTTTTGCAAATCACTGTTGCAAATCAGTTACAGTAGCCATGTCTTTAATTTCATTAGGCCCTCATTTAGAAATTCAATTAAAAAAAATGAGTTTGACGAGCGGGTACGAAATCCCGCGAAAAGCTGTTTTACAGCAGCAACAAATGCACATGTACAGCTACTGTATTACTGTATTACGACAGCGGTTTCCACTCACTTAACTGTAGGGGGCTCCAAAGTCACAAAAATACACAAAACTACAGACAATTGCTTTAATTAAAGTGCCCCTTTTATGGATTTTTGAAAATGATCTTTCGTGCAGTGTGTAACACGGCTCTAAGTGAATGAAAACATCCTGCAAAGTTTTAAATCTGAAAGTGCACCGTGTATAAAGTTATTGTCTCTCAAAAGAAAGCGTCGACTCTGAATCATTGAAACGAGTCGTTTTTCAAATGAATCCCAAGCCGTTTCATGTTGACGTCAACATCAAACATTAGCATATTGCCGCCCACTTGTTGCATGCAGACCTGGGAAAACTTGATTTCAGGTTGGTCTGAATGAAAATGCAAATTCACTCTTGGCCACTAGGTGCCGCTTTTGGAGCGTTAAAAGCTCACAAACACTGCTTTAAATGAAATCGACCAATCAGAGCAGATTAGCGTCACGTGAAGGAGGAGTTTGGAAAAAATAATCGTTGAGCGAATCGTTTGGGAGTCGTTGAGCAAATAAGGTAAAACTAAATGCATATTATAAGAAAATGAAAGTGTTTTTTGACCTTGCATGCATGTCAACCTGTTGTTGGGGATCCCAAAATCAAAATATGAACCTTTCATAACCCATAATAGGGGCATTTTAAAGTTGCTTTAACCAAAGCAGGTAGTTTCTACACCACGTATATAACTATATGTGTAGTGGGTTTGTTTCTGCGTTGTGTGTGTTGTTAATAAAAGAGTCTTCACAAGATGATGCAGTTGTCATGTGGTTTACTTTTGGCTTCTCAGTTTCTGCATTGAAACATAACAGACACCATCAGACAGAAAAGGGAAAATCTCAGGTCTAGCCGTGCCTCTCATCGCCATGACATCCCGCGAAAGAGAGCGAGCGCATTACTATATACATTGACAGTTCAAGAACTATGATAATATAATGTTAAAAAAAAAATACAGAAAAACAATACAATACTATAATGATCCATTTACATACCTGCATTGAAACATAACAGACACCATCAGACAGAAAAGGGAAAATCTCAGGTCTAGCCGTGCCTGTCAATCATTACAATACTTTTTCAAAGTATATTCATTTAACAGGAAATGCTTTCAAACTTCTCATGGATCATTAAAAGTAGACAGATATAACTTCAATCAATCATAAAAGTGTAACTCATAACACAGATGAAACTTTTAAACTCTGTTTTACCAAAGAATGCATCATTAAATAACGAAACTCAGCATAACGCACGTGTAATGGCGGCCGTTACACGAATTCATACTCTGAATAAACATACTCTTACAACGTTCATAACTTGAATTACTTATCTTTCAATAAAGAAAGGGTAACAAATAAACATTTCACACAGAAATTCCATAAACGATGAGTAATTAACAATATTTAAACACTTCTTCTGAAGAGCTGATAAAAACACACCTCTCATCGCCATGACATCCCGCGAAAGAGAGCGAGCTACCGGAAATTACATCAGCTCTATCCTCGCGCTTACTCACGACATAAATTGCGTGGCAGCACTTCCTGAACATTTTGAATACATTAACAAATTCATAAAAAAAAAAAGGAAAAACCAAAAACAATGTAAGAAATAAAAATATACCTGTATAAAAAAAATAATATAACACTTACATGTTGTGCATGTGCATGTTGTACACACATCACTCATGCAATCGCTCCTAATTCAAATTTCAAAATAAAAGCCCCGTACATTAGTACCATTAATTAATAGTAATTTCAATAATCTAGGGTAACAACATTACACTTGCCACATCCACCCCCACTGTTTTACACTAGATTATTGGACAGATCAATATTTGGACTTATCAGTGTTGTCATTTCGCACAAACCACCTTAGGTTATACAGCTTTAAAGCCATCTTGTCAAAGATTCAGATAAATCAAGGGTAGCTAATCCCCAATCTACCATTTGAAAAACCATGCCATATACATAGTCTCAAGTATGACATACACTAACAGTCACTCTCTATGCTTATTTTCTCAAGCAAACTCGTATATCAAAGATCATAAAAGATCTTTCCACCTATGATAAACTGACAGGTGTACAATCAGTCACGAAAATACAAAAAGTAATACAAAAATCAAAAATCAAGCAAAACAAAAATGAAATTACACGTCTATCACAGGACTAAATCTTTGAGTTGACATTATCTGTATCAATCTGCTCACAGGCTTAATAACTCTACCAAACCTTGTGCGTGTTTTCGGCTGCTCATGAAATTCTGCTACAACATGACAAGAATCTTCATTATGATGAGATGAACCCACAGGTGTCTCTTCTGAACCATCACAATCATGATCAGCAACAGGTAGAACAATTGGAGACACAAAGTCTTCATTCTGAACATCTGGTACAGGTGAAACCTCATCATTTGATGTATGGCACAAAGACACTGAAACAGACAAACTGTCAGAATTGCCCTGAAACTCCATCCCACTACCTTGTTCAGTGTGTTGCCCCACCTCAAGATCACAATTCTCATGTTCACTTTTGGCATTCAAATTCTCCAATTCATCATTACCCATTCCCGCAACCTCGTCTAAATCAGCAATCCAGAGAGAAGTTCTGTCTGCAGTATCACTTTTCTGACAGTCAATATCTGACAAATCACAGTTTGAACTTAGGTCACACTCTGAATTTACTGAATCATCCCAAGCAGGCAGTGGTAAAAAATTCACAGGCATTAACAAATTCCGATGGACAGTTTTGACATGGCTTGTAACAGGGTGACGAATTTTGTACGTATTCAAAGAACAGTTCTTACTCACTACAATATACACTGTGCTTTCCCAACGGTCGGCTAATTTCCTTTTTCCTTTCTCCCCTTTGTTTGCCAGGAGGACTCTGTCACCCAACTCCAAAGTATGACCCTTGCACTTGCGATTATAATGTTCAGCCTGTTTGTTCTGTTGTTGGCGTGCATTTTGTTGTGCAAGTTGCATTGCCTCCCTTAAATCCTTTCCCAGGGACTGAACATATTTACTCACGTCAACAGTTCCCCCATCCAAAATTACACTCTCAAACAAAACATCTACTGGCAATCTTGGGGTACGGCCAAACATCAAAAAGAAAGGTGGGTAGCCAGTAGTTTCATGTCGAGTGCAATTGTATGAAAAAGTCAGTGTGTTCAGCATCTGAGGCCATTTAACTTTAGATCTCGGGGGCAAGGACCTTATCATGTCACCAAGAGTACGATTAAACCTTTCAGTTTGACCGTTACCCATAGGGTGATACGGTGTAGTACGAGATTTAGAAACACCGGACAATTTTAACATTTCTGCAATCAGAGAACTTTCAAAGTTTGCACCCTTATCCGAATGGATTCGTGCTGGGAAACCATATATACAAAAGAAATTATTCCACAGAACACGGGCAACAGACTTTGCAGTTTGATTTGGACAAACGTACGCACATGCAAGTTTTGTGAAGTGATCGGTTATTACCAACACATCAACTGACTTATTATTGACATCCTCAGCCGTCCAGAAATCGATACAAACCAACTCTAGCGGTGCTGTTGTAGTTATCGACACAAGTGGTGCTCTGGCCTCTGGCTCAGGAGTCTTACTCAATACACATCTCTTGCATTGTGACACATACAATTTTATGTCGTTTTCCATAGAGTTCCAGTAAAATCTCTGCCTCGCAAGCCAAAGAGTGCGGTGCTGGCCCTGATGACCTGCGTCATCATGCACCCCTTTCAGAACCAAACCTCTTAAGGCTACTGGCACCACATACTGGAAATTCTTTTTCTTGGTTGTTGGATTCTTAGACACACGATAAAGTATGCCCAACTTGATTGTGAATTTGCCCCATTGTCTAAGTGTTCGTACAGTTTCTTTCGACTCATTACCCCTTTCTCTCCTAGAGGGCCGTCTACCTCGCTCTACAAAGAACCTCACTCTACTTATGACTGGATCCTGACACTGCTTGTCAAACAACTCAGCTTGGGTAAGCTTATCGAGTGGGTGCTGTGCGTCATCCTCCAAACCCCTCAAATGCTGAACATATGCGACTGCTCTAGCTGCGGCACCCTCCTCCCAGTGACGATGAGAACGGAGCACAGCAGACATCTCCTCACAGGAAACATTCCCTTCAACAAAACTCTGAACCAAGTTAGTCACTGCATGACACTTCTGTGACCCAGACATTTCCTCAACAACCTCCCCTTTCGTACGATCACAGGACAAATGAAACATACCCTGCACCTGCTCAACCCCAAGCGTCTCCGCCTCCTGCCTCAAAATGTCGTATGGTGTTCTGGTCAGTCTGTGTAGGATCCTGGAAGCAGCAAAAGGCTCTCGACTTAACGCATCGGCTACCACGTTTTTCGGTCCAGGTATGTACTGTATGTCAAACTCAAAAGGAGCCAGCTTCGCGACCCATCTCTGCTCGCAAGCATCAAGCCTCGGTTTGGTCAGAATATACTTGAGTGGGTTGTTATCGGTCCAAACCGTAAACTTGTGCCCACGAAGCCAATGGCTGAATTTATCGCAAATGGCCCATTTCATAGCCAAAAATTCAAGCCTATGAGCTGGATACTTAGACTGAGCATGATTAAGTGACTTCGAAGCAAAAACGACAGGCCTTGCAACCGCATGCCCCTCCTGAACTTGGGAGAGCACGGCCCCAAGTCCACTCGTTGAAGCATCCACCGACAGTATAAACGGTCTTGAAAAGTCAGGGTGAGCAAGTAAGACCTGATTTACCAGTGCAGTCTTAAGATTCTCAAATGCCCCTCTGCATTCATCTGTCCAGTCGTCAGGAGTGAGTTTCCGGACAGCTACTGACCTCTTTCCAACACCCCTCCCTTTCCTAGGTCTCTTCTGACCGGTCATCAACTGAAAGAGAGGCTTTGCGATCATGGAACAATTTTCAATGAAATGTTGATAGTATATAACCATCCCCAAGAAGGACCTTATTTTGCCCACTGAAGGGGTGACACCATCAGTCTCCATTACATCTCTTTCTGTCACATTCGTAATAGCCTCTACTTTCATTGAATCAGTAGCCACACCCTCCTGTGAAACAATGTGACCTAAAAATTTCACTGATCTCTGTAAAAACCTACACTTGGAAGGCGACAACTTCAAATTATGATCCTTGAGACGCTGAAACACCATTTCTAGCCTCTGCAAGTTTTCTTCCTCATCCTTACCAAAAACCAACAGGTCATCCAGGTAGCAGAGTAAGCTCATGAAATTTTGATCACCGAAAATAGTTAGCATCATTCTCATGAACGTCGCGGGACTGTTACAAAGACCTTGCGGTAAGCGGTTGAACTCATGCAACCCAAGGGGGGAGCTGAAGGCTGTAAATTTTTTATCCTCTTCATGTAAAGGGATGTTATAGTACCCAGACGTTAAATCCATGGTACTAAACAAAGCATTCCCCCCCAGCGCTGCCAACACATCCGCCTGGTGAGGGAGGGGATGCGCGTCCTTCACCGTGCGAGCGTTCAGCCACCGAAAGTCAGTGCACAGCCGCAAGTCCCCATTTTTTTTCCAAACTAACACTAACGGTGATGCAAATTCACTGGACGATTTTCTGATGATCTCTTTCTGCTCCATTTCATCTAGAGTCTCCTTTAGCTTGTGGTAGTGTGCCGGTGAGAGTCTGCGGTAAGGTAAGCGAAAAGGTCTGTCATCCGTCAAACGAATGCGATGACAGAAACCCTTTGCTTCACCACAATCCAACGAATGCCTAGAAAAAACACACTCATATTTCTTTATCAGATCAATGAGCTTGTTTCTCCAGAAAGGCATTACCTCACAATCATTCAAATTTAAGTCTTTGAGGCCCAGCTCATCCAACCGACTGTCACTAAAGTGCCCGACACCAGACACTGAGCTCATTGCTGATAAGCTACCACAAGAACTGCCGCTACTCATGGCCACATTCTGGAAAACTCTCTGCTCTGGCACCTGATCAAAATCTTCCAAAGCGATGCATGGGTAGACATCAGCCAGTTTCGCATTTCTGCGCAACACAATTTCAGAGTTTGTGGGGTTTATCATTTTCACTGGGAGCCAACCATCGCCCCATAAAGGCGAGATCACTCTACCGACGAGGACGTTACGATGAACACAGCGAGAAGTACTAGGTTCAATCACAACCGTGCTACCCACTGAAAGTTTCAGTCCTGGTGGCAGCCGACCCCAGACAAGGTGCTCACTCATTGGCTGCAAAACCACAGCAGATTTGGACTTTAAAGTACCAACCTTGTCAGGGATAGTACTACCCCTCCACCTCTCAATGCTTGAGAGCATACGTAGAAACTGACAATCTTCACTCTGATTTGATTGGTCTGGTTTATCTAGAACTCTCCAGAATCCCTCATTAGACTTCATCTCTCTAATCAAAGGTTTCAGCACATTGGTACCAATGATAAGTTGGTCCACTTGTCCACTCACAATAAGGACTGGGACACTAAAACGGACCCCATATACTTCAAGTTTCAGATCACACAAACCTTCAGGACTAGTCTGCTTCCCACCACACCCAACCAGGACAATGTTCGAAGGGGGAAACAACTCCTGATCCAGGACTCCAGCTTCTCTCAGTTGAGGTACCACATCGGCACTCAAAGTGGTTGCCATGGAGCCACTGTCCAGCATCCCCCTCAGACGAACTTTGTCCTGTACCAAAACACTTGTATAAAACAGACTGTCATTCTGCATTGACTGAATAGTATTTTGAAAAATCACAGTTTTGTCTTTGCTTACACTCTCACAATAAAATGAATAAATTGATTCGGCATCATTATCCAAGGAGGAACTTTCATTTTGCCCCACATTGCCCTCCCCCCAATGGAGGCTCTCTAGTTTCCCTGAAACCCGTCATCTCCTCGTCTTCCAGTGCTTTCCCTGGGCACAGTTTTCTCACAATTAAAGCTCATATGCCCAGAGGAAAAGCACTTAAAACAGAGATTGTACATCTTGCAATGAGCAGTTGTACTGTGATCTTTGCTAGTACAAACTCTACATTCACGGCTCTGTCTGTTAGGATTCTTAGACCAACCACCGCGCATAGACTGTGCATTACAAACAAGAGCCTTCTCCAACATGGTCAAGACTTTGTCTAGAGCGCCATTATCTGTTGCTGGTGTGGCGGTTTCTGACCTAGGAGGAGACAGAGAAGTTGAATCATCAAAAGGCTCAAGAACTTTGGCTGTTTGTTGACATGCAACTCGCTTTGTTGCTTTCTGTTCCCTAAGCATCTCATCCAATCTCTCTTGGACCTCAGAAGCTGTCCACAACTGTGCAGGTTTGCTTTTGAACACTAGAGACAGTTCCTTATCAGGGCAGTGTCGAATAAACATTACAGCCAGTTCTCTACTTCGATTTTCTAAAGTTCTGCCCTCCTCCCTAAGGCCCTGCTCAGCCACCTCAGCCGCTTTGTTCAACCTTATCCAATAATCCAGGGGACTTTCATTGGAGTAAGGTTTCACAGAGTAAAAATCGGCTAAAGGCATTCCTGAGCTACTGGAATCACTGAAATGGTGTCTCAATACTGTGAAAACAGCATCTACAGTCGGAGTAACCATTCTGTTACTCAGCCAGACTTTTATGATATCCCTAGCCCTCCCCATTAGTCTGTTTGTGACTTCATCAACCCTTTCACAGTTTACCACTTCTTTTTTGTTAAGGTATACTCGCATCAGTTCTTCCCACTCCATCACGGAGCACTTGTCTGTACCGTCTCCACGATAATACGGTGGTGCAGTTATCTCAGACTTCAGTACCAAATTTAACTTGGAAGCATCGATAATGGTCGCATTCGTCATCTTAGTGTCAGAAACATTAGTGCTATCTCCAAAACAACCACTAGTTGACAGACTTGAATGTCTAGTCTGCAACAGACTGTCTCTGATAGCTTCGCCAATTTCAGATCCAATTTGTCTGACAAGGTTACTCATGTCACTTGGAAGTCCTGATTCATGTTTGGTATACTCTGGGTTGCCTGACTTTGTTATTGGGCTACAGCTCATGTCAGGCCTAGCATTAACTGATGATTTCAGCAATCCACCCCTCCCAGTGCTTGCATGCTCAGGACCCATAAACTGAAAATCTCTGTCAGGTGTGGCTAGTAGTGCACCCCTTCCTCTACCAGCCATCATTATGCTGTGCTCGAATGCTAACCTTTCCTCCTTGTCATCTGTCATACTGAATCTCCTCAATTCGCGTAATGCACACAAATAAAATGGATCTGAAATCAAAATGACCTTAAAGTAAAAATGTCTATAATTCTTTTAAAGAAAGAACTGTCCCTTCAAAAGATGAAGTCAGAGTTCAAACCAGTCACTGATGAACTGCTCCAGTCATGCAGATCAACGACGACATCAGCATAGTCACAGGAAAGACAGTCACTCTTGCAGCATCCCAGTCGGTCAGCAACCAGCAAACCAAACCACTCCAGTTGTGCGGATCACCAACGAAGACGTCGACAGAGTTCCAGGAGATGTTCACCTTTGCAGCATCCCAGGCGGTCAGCAATCAGCAAACCAAACGACGGGTCACGGCACCAATCTGTAGTGGGTTTGTTTCTGCGTTGTGTGTGTTGTTAATAAAAGAGTCTTCACAAGATGATGCAGTTGTCATGTGGTTTACTTTTGGCTTCTCAGTTTCTGCATTGAAACATAACAGACACCATCAGACAGAAAAGGGAAAATCTCAGGTCTAGCCGTGCCTCTCATCGCCATGACATCCCGCGAAAGAGAGCGAGCGCATTACTATATACATTGACAGTTCAAGAACTATGATAATATAATGTTAAAAAAAAAATACAGAAAAACAATACAATACTATAATGATCCATTTACATACCTGCATTGAAACATAACAGACACCATCAGACAGAAAAGGGAAAATCTCAGGTCTAGCCGTGCCTGTCAATCATTACAATACTTTTTCAAAGTATATTCATTTAACAGGAAATGCTTTCAAACTTCTCATGGATCATTAAAAGTAGACAGATATAACTTCAATCAATCATAAAAGTGTAACTCATAACACAGATGAAACTTTTAAACTCTGTTTTACCAAAGAATGCATCATTAAATAACGAAACTCAGCATAACGCACGTGTAATGGCGGCCGTTACACGAATTCATACTCTGAATAAACATACTCTTACAACATTCATAACTTGAATTACTTATCTTTCAATAAAGAAAGGGTAACAAATAAACATTTCACACAGAAATTCCATAAACGATGAGTAATTAACAATATTTAAACACTTCTTCTGAAGAGCTGATAAAAACACACCTCTCATCGCCATGACATCCCGCGAAAGAGAGCGAGCTACCGGAAATTACATCAGCTCTATCCTCGCGCTTACTCACGACATAAATTGCGTGGCAGCACTTCCTGAACATTTTGAATACATTAACAAATTCATAAAAAAAAAAAGGAAAAACCAAAAACAATGTAAGAAATAAAAATATACCTGTATAAAAAAAATAATATAACACTTACATGTTGTGCATGTGCATGTTGTACACACATCACTCATGCAATCGCTCCTAATTCAAATTTCAAAATAAAAGCCCCGTACATTAGTACCATTAATTAATAGTAATTTCAATAATCTAGGGTAACAACATTACACTTGCCACATCCACCCCCACTGTTTTACACTAGATTATTGGACAGATCAATAATTGGACTTATCAGTGTTGTCATTTCGCACAAACCACCTTAGGTTATACAGCTTTAAAGCCATCTTGTCAAAGATTCAGATAAATCAAGGGTAGCTAATCCCCAATCTACCATTTGAAAAACCATGCCATATACATAGTCTCAAGTATGACATACACTAACAGTCACTCTCTATGCTTATTTTCTCAAGCAAACTCGTATATCAAAGATCATAAAAGATCTTTCCACCTATGATAAACTGACAGGTGTACAATCAGTCACGAAAATACAAAAAGTAATACAAAAATCAAAAATCAAGCAAAACAAAAATGAAATTACACGTCTATCACAGGACTAAATCTTTGAGTTGACATTATCTGTATCAATCTGCTCACAGGCTTAATAACTCTACCAAACCTTGTGCGTGTTTTCGGCTGCTCATGAAATTCTGCTACAACATGACAAGAATCTTCATTATGATGAGATGAACCCACAGGTGTCTCTTCTGAACCATCACAATCATGATCAGCAACAGGTAGAACAATTGGAGACACAAAGTCTTCATTCTGAACATCTGGTACAGGTGAAACCTCATCATTTGATGTATGGCACAAAGACACTGAAACAGACAAACTGTCAGAATTGCCCTGAAACTCCATCCCACTACCTTGTTCAGTGTGTTGCCCCACCTCAAGATCACAATTCTCATGTTCACTTTTGGCATTCAAATTCTCCAATTCATCATTACCCATTCCCGCAACCTCGTCTAAATCAGCAATCCAGAGAGAAGTTCTGTCTGCAGTATCACTTTTCTGACAGTCAATATCTGACAAATCACAGTTTGAACTTAGGTCACACTCTGAATTTACTGAATCATCCCAAGCAGGCAGTGGTAAAAAATTCACAGGCATTAACAAATTCCGATGGACAGTTTTGACATGGCTTGTAACAGGGTGACGAATTTTGTACGTATTCAAAGAACAGTTCTTACTCACTACAATATACACTGTGCTTTCCCAACGGTCGGCTAATTTCCTTTTTCCTTTCTCCCCTTTGTTTGCCAGGAGGACTCTGTCACCCAACTCCAAAGTATGACCCTTGCACTTGCGATTATAATGTTCAGCCTGTTTGTTCTGTTGTTGGCGTGCATTTTGTTGTGCAAGTTGCATTGCCTCCCTTAAATCCTTTCCCAGGGACTGAACATATTTACTCACGTCAACAGTTCCCCCATCCAAAATTACACTCTCAAACAAAACATCTACTGGCAATCTTGGGGTACGGCCAAACATCAAAAAGAAAGGTGGGTAGCCAGTAGTTTCATGTCGAGTGCAATTGTATGAAAAAGTCAGTGTGTTCAGCATCTGAGGCCATTTAACTTTAGATCTCGGGGGCAAGGACCTTATCATGTCACCAAGAGTACGATTAAACCTTTCAGTTTGACCGTTACCCATAGGGTGATACGGTGTAGTACGAGATTTAGAAACACCGGACAATTTTAACATTTCTGCAATCAGAGAACTTTCAAAGTTTGCACCCTTATCCGAATGGATTCGTGCTGGGAAACCATATATACAAAAGAAATTATTCCACAGAACACGGGCAACAGACTTTGCAGTTTGATTTGGACAAACGTACGCACATGCAAGTTTTGTGAAGTGATCGGTTATTACCAACACATCAACTGACTTATTATTGACATCCTCAGCCGTCCAGAAATCGATACAAACCAACTCTAGCGGTGCTGTTGTAGTTATCGACACAAGTGGTGCTCTGGCCTCTGGCTCAGGAGTCTTACTCAATACACATCTCTTGCATTGTGACACATACAATTTTATGTCGTTTTCCATAGAGTTCCAGTAAAATCTCTGCCTCGCAAGCCAAAGAGTGCGGTGCTGGCCCTGATGACCTGCGTCATCATGCACCCCTTTCAGAACCAAACCTCTTAAGGCTACTGGCACCACATACTGGAAATTCTTTTTCTTGGTTGTTGGATTCTTAGACACACGATAAAGTATGCCCAACTTGATTGTGAATTTGCCCCATTGTCTAAGTGTTCGTACAGTTTCTTTCGACTCATTACCCCTTTCTCTCCTAGAGGGCCGTCTACCTCGCTCTACAAAGAACCTCACTCTACTTATGACTGGATCCTGACACTGCTTGTCAAACAACTCAGCTTGGGTAAGCTTATCGAGTGGGTGCTGTGCGTCATCCTCCAAACCCCTCAAATGCTGAACATATGCGACTGCTCTAGCTGCGGCACCCTCCTCCCAGTGACGATGAGAACGGAGCACAGCAGACATCTCCTCACAGGAAACATTCCCTTCAACAAAACTCTGAACCAAGTTAGTCACTGCATGACACTTCTGTGACCCAGACATTTCCTCAACAACCTCCCCTTTCGTACGATCACAGGACAAATGAAACATACCCTGCACCTGCTCAACCCCAAGCGTCTCCGCCTCCTGCCTCAAAATGTCGTATGGTGTTCTGGTCAGTCTGTGTAGGATCCTGGAAGCAGCAAAAGGCTCTCGACTTAACGCATCGGCTACCACGTTTTTCGGTCCAGGTATGTACTGTATGTCAAACTCAAAAGGAGCCAGCTTCGCGACCCATCTCTGCTCGCAAGCATCAAGCCTCGGTTTGGTCAGAATATACTTGAGTGGGTTGTTATCGGTCCAAACCGTAAACTTGTGCCCACGAAGCCAATGGCTGAATTTATCGCAAATGGCCCATTTCATAGCCAAAAATTCAAGCCTATGAGCTGGATACTTAGACTGAGCATGATTAAGTGACTTCGAAGCAAAAACGACAGGCCTTGCAACCGCATGCCCCTCCTGAACTTGGGAGAGCACGGCCCCAAGTCCACTCGTTGAAGCATCCACCGACAGTATAAACGGTCTTGAAAAGTCAGGGTGAGCAAGTAAGACCTGATTTACCAGTGCAGTCTTAAGATTCTCAAATGCCCCTCTGCATTCATCTGTCCAGTCGTCAGGAGTGAGTTTCCGGACAGCTACTGACCTCTTTCCAACACCCCTCCCTTTCCTAGGTCTCTTCTGACCGGTCATCAACTGAAAGAGAGGCTTTGCGATCATGGAACAATTTTCAATGAAATGTTGATAGTATATAACCATCCCCAAGAAGGACCTTATTTTGCCCACTGAAGGGGTGACACCATCAGTCTCCATTACATCTCTTTCTGTCACATTCGTAATAGCCTCTACTTTCATTGAATCAGTAGCCACACCCTCCTGTGAAACAATGTGACCTAAAAATTTCACTGATCTCTGTAAAAACCTACACTTGGAAGGCGACAACTTCAAATTATGATCCTTGAGACGCTGAAACACCATTTCTAGCCTCTGCAAGTTTTCTTCCTCATCCTTACCAAAAACCAACAGGTCATCCAGGTAGCAGAGTAAGCTCATGAAATTTTGATCACCGAAAATAGTTAGCATCATTCTCATGAACGTCGCGGGACTGTTACAAAGACCTTGCGGTAAGCGGTTGAACTCATGCAACCCAAGGGGGGAGCTGAAGGCTGTAAATTTTTTATCCTCTTCATGTAAAGGGATGTTATAGTACCCAGACGTTAAATCCATGGTACTAAACAAAGCATTCCCCCCCAGCGCTGCCAACACATCCGCCTGGTGAGGGAGGGGATGCGCGTCCTTCACCGTGCGAGCGTTCAGCCACCGAAAGTCAGTGCACAGCCGCAAGTCCCCATTTTTTTTCCAAACTAACACTAACGGTGATGCAAATTCACTGGACGATTTTCTGATGATCTCTTTCTGCTCCATTTCATCTAGAGTCTCCTTTAGCTTGTGGTAGTGTGCCGGTGAGAGTCTGCGGTAAGGTAAGCGAAAAGGTCTGTCATCCGTCAAACGAATGCGATGACAGAAACCCTTTGCTTCACCACAATCCAACGAATGCCTAGAAAAAACACACTCATATTTCTTTATCAGATCAATGAGCTTGTTTCTCCAGAAAGGCATTACCTCACAATCATTCAAATTTAAGTCTTTGAGGCCCAGCTCATCCAACCGACTGTCACTAAAGTGCCCGACACCAGACACTGAGCTCATTGCTGATAAGCTACCACAAGAACTGCCGCTACTCATGGCCACATTCTGGAAAACTCTCTGCTCTGGCACCTGATCAAAATCTTCCAAAGCGATGCATGGGTAGACATCAGCCAGTTTCGCATTTCTGCGCAACACAATTTCAGAGTTTGTGGGGTTTATCATTTTCACTGGGAGCCAACCATCGCCCCATAAAGGCGAGATCACTCTACCGACGAGGACGTTACGATGAACACAGCGAGAAGTACTAGGTTCAATCACAACCGTGCTACCCACTGAAAGTTTCAGTCCTGGTGGCAGCCGACCCCAGACAAGGTGCTCACTCATTGGCTGCAAAACCACAGCAGATTTGGACTTTAAAGTACCAACCTTGTCAGGGATAGTACTACCCCTCCACCTCTCAATGCTTGAGAGCATACGTAGAAACTGACAATCTTCACTCTGATTTGATTGGTCTGGTTTATCTAGAACTCTCCAGAATCCCTCATTAGACTTCATCTCTCTAATCAAAGGTTTCAGCACATTGGTACCAATGATAAGTTGGTCCACTTGTCCACTCACAATAAGGACTGGGACACTAAAACGGACCCCATATACTTCAAGTTTCAGATCACACAAACCTTCAGGACTAGTCTGCTTCCCACCACACCCAACCAGGACAATGTTCGAAGGGGGAAACAACTCCTGATCCAGGACTCCAGCTTCTCTCAGTTGAGGTACCACATCGGCACTCAAAGTGGTTGCCATGGAGCCACTGTCCAGCATCCCCCTCAGACGAACTTTGTCCTGTACCAAAACACTTGTATAAAACAGACTGTCATTCTGCATTGACTGAATAGTATTTTGAAAAATCACAGTTTTGTCTTTGCTTACACTCTCACAATAAAATGAATAAATTGATTCGGCATCATTATCCAAGGAGGAACTTTCATTTTGCCCCACATTGCCCTCCCCCCAATGGAGGCTCTCTAGTTTCCCTGAAACCCGTCATCTCCTCGTCTTCCAGTGCTTTCCCTGGGCACAGTTTTCTCACAATTAAAGCTCATATGCCCAGAGGAAAAGCACTTAAAACAGAGATTGTACATCTTGCAATGAGCAGTTGTACTGTGATCTTTGCTAGTACAAACTCTACATTCACGGCTCTGTCTGTTAGGATTCTTAGACCAACCACCGCGCATAGACTGTGCATTACAAACAAGAGCCTTCTCCAACATGGTCAAGACTTTGTCTAGAGCGCCATTATCTGTTGCTGGTGTGGCGGTTTCTGACCTAGGAGGAGACAGAGAAGTTGAATCATCAAAAGGCTCAAGAACTTTGGCTGTTTGTTGACATGCAACTCGCTTTGTTGCTTTCTGTTCCCTAAGCATCTCATCCAATCTCTCTTGGACCTCAGAAGCTGTCCACAACTGTGCAGGTTTGCTTTTGAACACTAGAGACAGTTCCTTATCAGGGCAGTGTCGAATAAACATTACAGCCAGTTCTCTACTTCGATTTTCTAAAGTTCTGCCCTCCTCCCTAAGGCCCTGCTCAGCCACCTCAGCCGCTTTGTTCAACCTTATCCAATAATCCAGGGGACTTTCATTGGAGTAAGGTTTCACAGAGTAAAAATCGGCTAAAGGCATTCCTGAGCTACTGGAATCACTGAAATGGTGTCTCAATACTGTGAAAACAGCATCTACAGTCGGAGTAACCATTCTGTTACTCAGCCAGACTTTTATGATATCCCTAGCCCTCCCCATTAGTCTGTTTGTGACTTCATCAACCCTTTCACAGTTTACCACTTCTTTTTTGTTAAGGTATACTCGCATCAGTTCTTCCCACTCCATCACGGAGCACTTGTCTGTACCGTCTCCACGATAATACGGTGGTGCAGTTATCTCAGACTTCAGTACCAAATTTAACTTGGAAGCATCGATAATGGTCGCATTCGTCATCTTAGTGTCAGAAACATTAGTGCTATCTCCAAAACAACCACTAGTTGACAGACTTGAATGTCTAGTCTGCAACAGACTGTCTCTGATAGCTTCGCCAATTTCAGATCCAATTTGTCTGACAAGGTTACTCATGTCACTTGGAAGTCCTGATTCATGTTTGGTATACTCTGGGTTGCCTGACTTTGTTATTGGGCTACAGCTCATGTCAGGCCTAGCATTAACTGATGATTTCAGCAATCCACCCCTCCCAGTGCTTGCATGCTCAGGACCCATAAACTGAAAATCTCTGTCAGGTGTGGCTAGTAGTGCACCCCTTCCTCTACCAGCCATCATTATGCTGTGCTCGAATGCTAACCTTTCCTCCTTGTCATCTGTCATACTGAATCTCCTCAATTCGCGTAATGCACACAAATAAAATGGATCTGAAATCAAAATGACCTTAAAGTAAAAATGTCTATAATTCTTTTAAAGAAAGAACTGTCCCTTCAAAAGATGAAGTCAGAGTTCAAACCAGTCACTGATGAACTGCTCCAGTCATGCAGATCAACGACGACATCAGCATAGTCACAGGAAAGACAGTCACTCTTGCAGCATCCCAGTCGGTCAGCAACCAGCAAACCAAACCACTCCAGTTGTGCGGATCACCAACGAAGACGTCGACAGAGTTCCAGGAGATGTTCACCTTTGCAGCATCCCAGGCGGTCAGCAATCAGCAAACCAAACGACGGGTCACGGCACCAATCTGTAGTGGGTTTGTTTCTGCGTTGTGTGTGTTGTTAATAAAAGAGTCTTCACAAGATGATGCAGTTGTCATGTGGTTTACTTTTGGCTTCTCAGTTTCTGCATTGAAACATAACAGACACCATCAGACAGAAAAGGGAAAATCTCAGGTCTAGCCGTGCCTCTCATCGCCATGACATCCCGCGAAAGAGAGCGAGCGCATTACTATATACATTGACAGTTCAAGAACTATGATAATATGTTAAAAATCAGAACTGAAACTATTGACTTATGCACTGATTGAAAGCACACGGAAAATTGGATTCAGGTCAACTGATGCAAATCACTCGAGCAATAGCACTAGTGCAAGAATCTTGGAAATAATGTGAGCGACGTGAATAGCGTTACAGAAATAATTGAATCTAGATGCTAGACTTGATTGATAACAATAAAGTTCTAATGATAGGAATTAATCTTGTGACTAAAGTCAGATTTGAATCGATTGCATATAGATTATTATCAAGCTATTTAGTATGTTTAAGTTTTACAGAGTGTTTCAATGTGTTCTTGGTCTATATGTTCGTACATAAAGACTTAAAGCATATGCAAATTGGTACTAGGTTCTCGAGTCATCGCCATGAACTAAGCATAAGAAGGATCTATTGCAGTTAGCATGTATAAATGTAAAAACGAGACAAAAATAATATTAATACATTGCTACAATCGAATAGCAAACAGTGACTTCAGACAACAAACATAATATTATATTTACATGAAACTATCAGAATACATAGAAATTGACATAGTTACTAACTTCTAATAATTACAAACATATAAATTAATACAGAAACATAAGATCATACGAAACTATCACCTTCAGACAATCATAAACAGTATCATCAAACGAACAAGTTATAAGACATAATAACATATAAACATTTAACAAAATCTCATGTATAAAAGTACGAAATACATACCACGTAATCCATAACGTGAACATCTATAAATATATCCATACATCAAACATGACGATAATACGTAACATAACATAACAATGTGAATCTTAAAACATTGAACATCATTACATAAAAAACATCTTACAACGTTATAAATTAAATAATCATAAAAACATGACACAACAATTAAGATAAGAATTAAACATTAATCACATTGTAACACATTAGTACACTAATACTCATGTATAATATTTACAAATTTAAACTAATGACTTAAACGATTCAAAATAAGTATATCCACTACATTCACACATACATATACACTTAAACATATACATTCATAAGAAATATAAAAATTTAAAAAAAAATCATAAAAAAAATAAATACTAAACAATGAACTAAAACAAATAACATCCACAATCCACTCAATGATTTAACAAAATCCATAAATATATCATAAAAAATAAACTTCAACATTCATAATAAATAATTCATACAATCAGTCAATACATTAAACAAACCTCCATCATAAAAAATAAAATTTAAGTTATATTTATCCCTTCACGACAACCTTAAACAATATTTAAACACTTTTTCTGAAGAGCTGATAAAAACACACCTCTCATCGCCATGACATCCCGCGAAAGAGAGCGAGCTACCGGAAATTACATCAGCTCTATCCTCGCGCTTACTCACGACATAAATTGCGTGGCAGCACTTCCTGAACATTTTGAATACATTAACAAATTCATAAAAAAAAAAGGAAAAACCAAAAACAATGTAAGAAATAAAAATATACCTGTATAAAAAAAATAATATAACACTTACATGTTGTGCATGTGCATGTTGTACACACATCACTCATGCAATCGCTCCTAATTCAAATTTCAAAATAAAAGCCCCGTACATTAGTACCATTAATTAATAGTAATTTCAATAATCTAGGGTAACAACATTACACTTGCCACATCTGTATACGTATGTATGTCAAATTAATAACTTAAAATGCTATCGTTATTGTATATGTGAACAAGGGAATGTGAATGAAAAAATAAAAACAAACAAAACATAATGAAATAAAATAAAAACAGGCTACACATTTTGCAATATAAGTGTTAAATGGATAGTCCCCCCCCCCCCCCAAAAAAAAAAAAAAAAAAAATCTGTCATCATTTACTCACCATGGAGAGTTTACTCAAACAAGAGTTTCTTTCTTCAGTTGAACACAAAAGAAGGTATTCTGAAGAATATTTGTAACAGACGGTTGCAGGGGTCTGTACCATGAAGCTGGTTTAGCTGGTTAGACAGGTATGTTTCAGTTTAGTTTGCACCAATCCTGGGTTTTAGGTACCATGGACGTGGCTTGGCTTTTAGCTGCGTTCATCGCCATAGTAACCTAACCTGCTCCAGGGTTATGTTCTGGGTTACAGATCTCAAACTGAAACTGGACCAATCAGATGTGAGCAAAGTGACATGTCTGACAAAATAAAAGTCACTCCCCCAAATTATCTTGCTCCAAAGTAAAGGTCACTAGTACTAAAAACAATTGTCTGGCCAAAACCAAAAATGTTGTTATTTTATATGATTTATATAATTATATGATTTATATGATTATTACTCCATTACACATAAGCAATTTTAGTTTATTTTAAATTAATGTTAATATATACAGATCATATATAATATAAGTTGTAGAATCAATAGATTATGCTTCATGTTCGAGTCTCTATCGCTGAATATTTCCAACTATATAAACTAATTTAACAAGTTTCTCTTGTGACTGCACTGATAAAGCAAGATAATTTCCTTTATTTGTCCTCTTTCATGAACAAGTACTTTTTTCATTGTAAATGCATTTAAATTAAATTAAATTAAATTAAAGTCTCTTAACCTTTAGCAAAACCTTTAACCTTTAACCAAGGCTTGTGATTGGCTGTTCGCCAGTGATGTCACACATTCATGTGCACGGATCAAAGCCTGAGTTGACAGAGAAAGTTGATGATCAGCATCATGGTACCAACAAATCCGGATTGGAGTGGTTTGGTTTTGTCAACTCGAACCTAATCCTGTAACTCTGAATTTGTTAATCTACCATCATGGTACAGGCCCCAGGTCCCCACTGACTTCAACATTAGGGTGAATAAATGATGACAACATTTTTATTTTGGGGTGAACTATCCCTTTAGTGTCAAACATGTAATTAAATAAAATACACTAAAATAAAGATGCTCCATTAATTTCAACACCTCAATTATAACAGAAAAGGCAAACAAATAAAACATTACAATTTATATATAAAGTAAATAAAGGATAATTCATTAAATAAATAAAATAAATACACATTAAATTAAATAGTTCTTATAACACAAAATGTAAAATTATTCAAAGAGGCCCTTTTGATCTGGGGTAAACTTTTACAGAATGTATAAAAAACCTTTTTATTATTATTTATATTTTTAAGTGTCATTAATGAAAATACTAAATCAACTATTCAATTTAAAATTTGGATAGAATAATTGAATAACCAATGACAGACAAAGCAGAATCCCTCCTATTCTGAAATGTACAGCTAATATAATGGAAATATTAAATATTAAATAATTACCCCAGAAATTACAGTAGGTATTAAATGTAAAATTAACACTAGTAACAACATGCCACTTGGGGCCTTCTGTGCAAATTCTCGTGATCTAATTTAATCTTTTCACTTTCACTGTAAGACTATATTTATTTTTTCAACTGGTCTGAGTAAGAAACGCAGTACCCAGGTATTAGCCTGGTCTCACACTTGATTCTTAGCTTGATATAGGAGCAAATAGACTCTCTATATACTTCTTTTAATTGTAGGTTTCCTATTATGTAACAAAACATGCAAATATCAGCTAATTGTGTCTCAAGGGAGTCCTTGCCAGCATCTTTGGTGGCCTCTCTCTCTGCAGCGTCCTGCTTCATTCAAGTTAAAATGACGACTGACCCTTAATTAAGAGGTGTATAGTGTGTAGGTCACTCTTTTCCATGCTACTCAGAACACTAGGGGAGCTGAGAGCTCCTGCCATCCAACCAATTCTTCCTGTTGAGAGACCAAGCAAGTGAGTGTGAAAAAAAAAAAAAGATTGAATAAAGTGAATGAGTCTCATTCCATGGATGCATGGAGAAAGCCTTTGTAGCAGTTTGCTGCTTGAGGCTATAGTCGCTCTCGAGAACTACCAGACTATGTCACAGCAGTAATAGTGAATGAGAAACAGAGGCTTTGTGTCACAAAACACAAAATTCAGTACAATAACTCTAGCAATTTAATCCAAAGTTCAATGTTTGAGTGCAATTGTAAACCAAACAGAAGAAAACTGCTACAATATTTGCATGAAACACTAGAGAGTTAATATTCAAAATGACAGCAGTACAGCTAATATGCAAAAGACCCCTTACTGATTCTTTCATGAGTGATTACATTAGTGCTGATAATCTACAAGTCACATGAATCGAAAGCTTCATTTAGATGTCAAGTTAAACAGTGGGTTAGAATAATGCTGTAGAGGTGGACCTGAAAATAATGAGTAAATGATCTCACTTACATCCTGAGACAAATATACAGATTAAAACAAACCATAATGATACTTATGCAACCAATAAATTATATTACTGTAACTTACATCATGAAATCAAGATTCAGTGCACAGAAAATAGCAATAAAGAATTAAACAACCAATACCACTACTCCTATATAAATATTACAAGCAACATAAATAGCAGTAAATAAATGTCACTTGTTTACAAACACACAGTTGGTGTAAACGGTAAGCAGTGTGGTGTTTTGAGGAGGTGTCTGCTGCTGGACACATGGCTCTTGTCCAGTGAGAGGCGGTGGAGATCAGATCTGAGCTCTGATCACAGCAGAAGTGAGCTGCTCACTGCTACAGTCACAACACTGTGACATCCATCAGGGATTTGCACTTTTCTTCTTTTTCTCTTTTTTTTTCTATCAGACTGAAGCATCCCCTGGTCACTGTGTGATCTGAGGAGGTTCACTGCACCCCTTTACCGGTAAGTGAGGAGCATGAGTGAGGGATGAAACGATGCAAGTCGACACACTTTGTTTACATGAATTCGCACAATTGCTTTGTACTCCTGCATTCAAACCAGTAACACTCCGCGTTCAATAGCCAAAACACACAGAACGTAACGCTCGCGACGCAAGACACTGGAACGCAATCGAGACGAACCGGAACGCTTTAATTACGATTGCATTTCAATTAGCCTACATTTAAGGAGTCATTTAGAATCAGTTCACGCAGAACGCGTTGTTGCACACATAACGAGATGAAGCGCAGCAGAATGGATCAGGACGCGTCTGAGCTTTCAAACTTTCACTTGTTTTAATTTGACACGACGTCTTGAACCGAGTAAATGCGTCGCAATGACACTGCCTTTAACGATTAAACGACATGTGTGGCATCGCGTCTTGTGCACTGTGTTCTGTTCCATATGGCGCTCCATCTAGTCGTATTCCAACGCAAGAACGTGCGAACGGGCCCTAACGCATCTATGCACGACATTTGCAATAAAATGGTCCCACTTCCAGTGCTGACACGTGCTTCAGCTACAGGTGTAATCCGTATTTTTCAGGCTGTAGGACGCCATGACAGCCGAGAAGACGATTCCCGTAATAAATGGAAAAGCGGACGATGCGATGGACCCCGAAGCTGCGAGCCCGAGCGCAGCGCGCAGCAATGATAAGAAGGTGGTGAATGAGAGAGGACAGTGGAATAATAAGATTGAGTTTGTGCTGTCAGTAGCTGGAGAGATTATTGGCCTTGGCAACGTTTGGAGGTTCCCATATCTGTGTTACAAGAACGGAGGAGGTGAGAGATTATTCATTCATTCTCATTCCCTGACACACTTCACCTACTCCTGTCAAAGGCTGATGGAGCCCCCACCCCCGCCCCCCTTCCTGATAGATGTGAACATGCATCCTATTTATGCACCAGATATTTTGTTTTTCCACCCATGCTTTTAGATTTGCTTCTAGGTTTTGCTAGACAACACTTTGGGTCAACTTCTGTGGTGTTAAATGAACTTTTTATAAGCACACATGACAAAAACATGGTAATATCATGGTACTTTTTGGTTGTTGATGGAATTGTTTTTTGAATGGGCAGCTATGAAAAGGGAGCATAGCCATTAAAAAAAAAAAAAAAAAAAAAAAAAATTATCCTGGGTCGCATGAATTTTAGTTGCAGCCATATGATATATTGCTAAAGTCAGAAATGCAACTTCCAACAGTGCAAGAGAATTTATAGAGAGACATTAGCACTAATAAAACCACACCATCTGGGAAACATCCAACAACTAATGGAACTTCTCAAGACAACAATATTTCTTGTCATATTTTTATTTGCCACTCTTATAGTTAAAATAAATAAATAAAAACAAACAGGATTTATGAGTACTGGTCGCACATTTACTATTTATTTTGGTTAATTGGGTTAGGCTAGTTGGCTGTTAATCAGCTATGCATGAATTCAATAAATTAGCTTGAGAGGTATAACTTTATGTGTCTCTTTTAGGTGCTTTCTTCGTGCCTTATGTCATCTTCTTCGTCTGCTGTGGAATCCCAGTCTTCTTCCTGGAAACAGCGCTAGGTCAGTTCACTAGTGAAGGAGGCATCACATGTTGGCGAAAAGTCTGCCCGCTCTTTGAAGGTAAGGCTTAGGTCACTCTAGTTCATTTTAAAACCATTTTTTTCTCATGATTAAATTCCTGCTTGTTGAACCGAACATACGTCAGCAGTGATTGACAATAAAAGGGATGCAAAACTGCATGGTTTCATGTCTTTAAGTATTGGTTATGTATTCTCTTATAGGAATCGGCTATGCGACCCAAGTCATCGAAGCCCACCTGAATGTTTATTATGTGGTTATATTATCTTGGGCCATTTTCTACCTGTTCAATTGCTTTACAACAGAGCTGCCCTGGGCATCGTGTGGTCACTACTGGAACACGGGTTGGTTCATTTGAGGATTAAAGAAAGCATTTCCTAGAACTATGTAAAATAATTTAATGCATGCATTAAAAATGGACAAAATTGGTTTAACACAACTGTTTTAACTTTCCAGAGAACTGTGTGGATTTTAACAATGAAAGCATTGCCAACTTCACTAATCCATATGCCACATCACCAGTCATAGAGTTTTGGGAGTGAGTATGATTCTGACTGTTTATTAGCGTTACATATTGCACAAATTCCTTGGAACATCAGTATTTGGCAGCTGTTTAGTGAAAAGTCCTAAAGTGATCAGTCTATGAAACTCTGGGATCCCCAGCAATGCACAACAACTAAAATTTATATGCACAGTAACACACTAGCTTTTCAGACAACTTTTGGCACAGTTCATGAGCAGAGCAATCGACCACTGCTTATTATCCATGGAAATCCATAACCTTTTTCACTGATAATTTGTAATTCTTTTTGCATTGCTGTTGTCAACAAGCATCAAAAGGGCACTTGCACAGCTAGGAATGATATGGACACAAATTTGGCCACAGTTGGCTTGTTTTTTCCACACAGTTTCATAGTCAAGGCCAAATACAGAGGAGTCAAGTCAAGTCCTAGCGGTCAGACAGTTCTCGCAAGTTGCTGGCCTCAGCCTCGCACACTGAGCACGCGGGCCTCTGGTACTGAGAGGCACAGAAGCTGTCAGTTCTGAGGTTGAATGGTGAAGGTTTTTTCAAAGGGGGCATGGCTTAGGCAGTGGATGTCACCCAAGAACATGTCAAAGATGATAAATGGCATTGCGAGAAAGAGAATTGTGGCTTTCCCTCACAATCTCACAATTTATTGCGTCACAACCAGTCAATGTTAAACACAACTTCAGACCACCTTAAAGTTGAATAGTTGGCCATGTGGAGCTGACTCTCTTGGAAGTCAGAGGCGCTTGGAATTTTGATGGAAATCATTGTAACCATATCATTGTTTCACAGCCATTGTACACTGCGTGCATCAGAGAGTGCCATGGGGTTCACATATACCCCTTTTCCACCAAAGCAGTTCCAGTGCTGGTTCGGAGCCAGAGCCTAGTTTCAAACCGGTTCTTTGTCTTTCGACACCCAAAGCACCAGCTCCGAACCAGGAAAAGTGGTTCGTAAGTAGCACCAAAACATTGCTGGGCTAGAAGGAAGAACCGCTTGCGTCAGGGGCTGGGGCGGGGTTACCGTGACCAACAAGACGACAGAAACTATGGACCGCCATATTTGAAATAGCAGCTAAACACGAACAAGTTGGATTCGCCATGTTTGGATGCCAATGTTGGTTCGCAAACCCATGAACATCAATAGCAACGCAACGTCCGCCATTGTTGATAGTTTGTTTAGGCTTGTTTGCGATGGATCGCCGCTGCACGGACCGGTCGGTGTGAGGCATCGGGGTGCTGCGGGAGCGACTGGAAAGCAGACGGCTCTTTATGCTTTTGGATCGCTCTCGCGGTGCTTTAGTGCATGGTGCCGATGCACCTCGAACAAGTCTGTTGTGTTTGGCGCTGCCGCGCTAGTGAAACAAAACATGAAACGTATTCAGTGACGTAAGACCTGGCTCTGTATTGGCTCTCTAGCCTATGGAAAAGCAACCAGTTCTTAAAGGGCTCACCAGTCGAACCAACTATGAACCGACAATAGCACTGGCTCTGAACTAGCACCTGGTTCCTGCTGGTGGAAAGGGGTAATAATGTAGTCAAATTTAGAGCTAACCTTGCAGAACGTAATTGCCCACTTGACTTGTGTTCATGTGTTGCACGACTGCTGGGAAGGTTATTCATTTCAGAATGTTTTCCCTTCTAGACGCCGTGTTCTCCGCATATCCTCTGGAATTGAAGAAGTTGGCAGCCTTCGCTGGGAACTTGCTCTCTGTCTTGCTATA
>CM041810.1:3310348-3428844 GCA_023376895.1 Aspiorhynchus laticeps | reverse complement strand
TTTGTACCATACGGACTCTGGAGGATTAATCTCGCTGCCTTATTTTGTACCAACTGGAGTTCCTCAAATCCTTTTTTGTAGCATTGGCCATATTATATCTGACAATAGTCCAGCTGTGAGAAGAAGAGAGTATGCAATATTATTTTCATTATATCAAATGTAAAATATTGTTTCCCACCCTTCCCATTCTCTTCACTGTGATCTCAATATGCTTTGACCATGACAATTTATTATCCAGAATAGTTTTGCTTTCTTAACTGGCTGAATACGTATTTATTTATCTATAATTTCACTTATATTTCAATTTGCACTTTAAAGCAGTCCTTCTTAAAATAAAATGATGTACAATTTACATTAAGATTGTCATGTGACAGGTTTGTTACCATATTTGGATAGTGACCTATATGATGATACTCTATTATATACTGTAAAAACTCATTAGACAAAACATATCAAACGTATCAATTCTTTTATGCAGTGTTTGTTATATTGTGAACTCATCTCCGACCCCCTCGTTTCATCCCTTAAGGCAAGTCTATCTAGTATTAAACTGGCCTGTATTTGTTTATCCAAATCCTCATGATATATGTTGTGTGTATATTTTAATCTCCAAGTGCCTCTTTCCTCGGCTGACACTCTCTCCTACTCAAGTGTGAAATATTATTAATCTCTCGCAGATTCCATCCCACTAGACTAAGAGGATAATGCAACAAACGCAACCCCACCGCAGTTAAAAGCTCTCTGAAAGCGTCTCAGAAAAGCCTGTGGCGTGTTATTAAGTTTGGCAAGAGGGCTGTTTGATTAACTTTGGATTATTTGAAGGTGTGAGCTGTCTCTTGTATTAACGGACCCCAATTTGACATTGACTGCACTGTGAGTCACATATTTAGACTCCAAACCTGTGCTTTAACAGAGAGTCCATAAAACAACAATATCCATCATATCCCAGGTCAATGTGTGTATTTTGTTCCTCTATATGCCTTCTGGCACGGACTGTATATTCAGTTTCTTGACAATACATTGATCCTAAATGAAACAGGCTATTTACTTAAAAAATTATGGTAGCAATATTACACTTAATATTTTTGAGTAGTTTTTAAGGCTTGTTTTTTTAATGGAATCTACCTGAATAAATCATGTAAAATCTCCTAAATTAATTCATCTATGACACAATTTAATATAATTAGTGAAATGTGCTCATTTATTTTAAGTTGATTCTCAAAAGTCTGTGATTTTGGGTGAGACCTGTTTGTATTTGACTTTGAGTTATTTTATACATTTTAAAGACTGTAAACAGCTCAAGTAGGAAAATACTTGAGAAATACTGCACTAGCACTAACAAAGCTATGCTCATTGAACTAGGCTTAATGCCTTATAGGAGTATTATCCATAACCATAAGCTCCATAACCATACGCACTACTCTTCCGCACAATGTAACAGAAACTCTTTCAAACATCAAACATAACTGAACATTAAACATTAATAGACACTCAAAAACACATAAAATAGCATTTAATTTCAAAATTTACTCCCCATATCCAGCCATATGCAAAGCATGCTGGGAACTAACAATCACCTTTAAAATAAAACTGCAAAATTGAGCTAATTCTCTTAAAATAAATTAAAATAATATTTTTTTTTAGTTTAATCAGTTCCTCAATTCAAGCCTGAAAACTGTTTAAGTTTCCTTTAAAAAAACGAGGAAAACACATCTCTTGGTTTTATTAGTAAAAAGTCAATATTTTCGATACAACACTGAATCACAATTTCTTTATTGAAATATACTCAATATTTTTAATTATCACCTTAATTTTTTTATGAAAATTACAAGACCTATGATTCATTTTTTTACAGTGTTTAGACTTTAGATAACACATTATATTTGTGCATAATCACATGCCTGTTCTTCATCTGCACTTGCAACTCTTCAAGAGAATAAAAGCCAAGCATTGTGAACATCGCAGGCCAGCTGAATGCACTTGAAGCGAAGACAATGGTTTTGTTCAAATGCATCTTGGCAGATGATTTTCTGCTTCTCGTGAATCATCTTGGTCGGTCAGCCTTGTGTAACAAGCAGGACTGGGGGGACAGACTGTGGCTGGAAGCACGGGGTGTGTGGTGAGGCGAGGTACACTCGACAGGACAGTCCAAAGACTAAGCCTTCAGGAATTGAAGTTTACCATTGCGCTCGTCACAATGCATATTATTTGAAAGAAGCTTTACAGTGAATGACTGTAAAGACTACAGCCCTAGTCTAGCTGCATTGCCGTACTGTACATACAGTATTCCCTTCTAAGGCAGCATCATAACCCGTATTGAACCTCATAAGCGACTGATTTGGATTATTCTGAACAGACAACAACTCTGTGTCAAAAAAGCATGAAGCATGTTGCTAAGCTAACAATGTGATTGCATAAGTTTAAAATACAAGCTACACAATATTTGCACACATATATATAGGCTGAACTTATTTTATATAGGTATTGAATGGAAATTTAATTTCTAATTTGTCTTGACATAATCATCATCATTTTTTTGTTCATCAAGCTCTATGTGATGCATTCTGGGATTGCCTCATCAATAAAAGAAAACATGCAATGCAGCTCTAGATTTTGGGCAAAGCAGGTAATCTTAGAAAGCATCCTAATGTTGCTGCCTGATGTTTGGGCATGATGTCTTCAAATGCCTAAATCTTTCAAATATATGTTTTTTTTTTTTTTTGTTTTTTATCATTACTTTGTAAAATGCTTAAAGGATTAGTTCATCCAAAAATTAAAATTGACAGCCTCAGGCCATCTAAGAGTGCACTCTAAAAAAAAAATGGTGCTATATAGCACTAAAAGTGGTTATTGGCTCGTAATAATAGAGGAACCACTTTTGGTGCTATATAGCACCACATCTTTAAAGGTGTTATACAGCACCTTTGTCAAATGGTGCTATGTAGAACCATAAGAGGTGCCATATTGCATTGTATTTCTTCAACAAAAATGGTGTTAAACAGCACCAACAGTGGTTCTTTGGCTCGTAAAGAACCTTTAAAGGGGCTTAACAGGTTCTGTATATGGTAGCGGTGCTATATAGCCCCTCAGTCATGCCACAGAACCACTGAAGAACCATACAGGAGCTTAACGGGTTCTGTATATGGTAGCGGTGCTATATAGCCCCTCAGTCATGCCAAAGAACCGCTGAAGAACCATACAGGAGCTTAACAGGTTCTGTATATGGTAGCGGTGCTATATAGCCCCTCAGTCATGCCAAAGAACCCAAGAACCACTGAAGAACCATACAGGAGCTTAACGGTTCTGTATATGGTAGCGGTGCTATATAGCCCCTCGGTCATGCCAAAGAACCAGCTGAAGAACCATACAGGAGCTTAACAGGTTCTGTATATGGTAGCGGTGCTATATAGCCCCTCAGTCATGCCAAAGAACCACTAAAGAACCACTGAAGCACCAAGATTTGGTGCAATACAGCACCAAAAGTGGTTCCCCTATAATTATGAGCCAAAGAACCACTTTTAGTGCTATATAGCACCTTTTATTTTAGAGTGTGGAGTTTTGGAGATTGCTGATAAACTTGCTGATAAACAAATCCATCATCAAAACATCATAGAGACACTTAATGAGACTACATTATGTGTGAAAACATGCATGGCACACTTTGCATTACTTAGTAACTTACTTATGGCTTAACTGCAGGGGATATTTCAGTCTATCAATTTTCTCTTTCCGTCTAACAGAAAGAGCGAGTGATTTCTGTGGGATGTTAATTGTCTCTTTTGACACGTGTGTGTTGCTGTAACCTGTTTCATCAAATCCTAACTCACTGAAGATTCAAGATGGACTTAACTGTAAAAAACACTGTATTTGAAAAAACATTAATTTTACTTGCATACTATATATATGTGCAAATTCTGCTATGAATACGTTGTTTTGGCACCAAAAATGATTTGGCACCAATTCCTGTTCGGAAAGTTATGTTGAGGACACAAGCAAAACCTACAAATTATCAAACTGTTTATAAAAAAAAAAAAAAAAAAGCTTTCAAATCAGATCAAATCAAGAATTAAGAAACATTTCTAATATTTCTTAATAAACCGTTTTTTACATTTTTAAAATTACTGGTAAAGCACCTGAGGACATTTCAGTTTAACATTTTATCAAATACATCAAGACATGAGGAGGGAATGAAAACGTCCTGCTTAGTAGCAACGACCCATTTAATAACAGAAATGAACAAGAGAAATAAAACAAAATAATATTTGGTAACACTTTCTATGAAGCCCATATTTATAATACACTATAAGGGTATTCTTGAGGCATTATAATGAATGCATACCTTATAATATGTTATATCATCTTATGACTATTCATAAGAACAGTTTTAATATATTATAATATTTACTTATTTGTGGTTATAGCTTTTAAGAGTATGATGATTATAACATACGGTGAACATGTTGCATCCAATTAAGTTACAATTGATTATATTTCTCATAGATATAATGTATTATAAGTCTCATATCTTGCCATCTTTCTTATGCTTTACTTTACTTAAAGCAATCAAAGACCACTTATAAGTATAATAATAATAATATTTTTTTTCTCAAACAGCCATAAGATCAGATATCTGATCAGATGCATGTGTAATATGACACATTTGCTTTGAACTATTTTTACTGTAATATCAGTTTGATTATTTTGATGGCACCCTTTAGACAGTAACTCTGCAACTACATGTTAACTAGCAGTCATTAGAGTATTAGTATGTCTGCTCTATATATATATATATATATATGCTAACACTTTATTTTGATGGTTCCCCAACAGACAAACTGACTATAAGTAACTTTGCAAGTACATCAACATTATACCAACCCTAACCTTAACCTAAGCTACTAATACTATAATGAGGTTAGATGACATGTAGCTGCAAAGTTGCTTATAGTCAACAGAATAAGGGGACCATCAAAATAAAATGTAACCTAACATATAAACAGCATTTTTTTCAGTTGAAATTATTAACTAGCTCACATCAAAATTAATATTAGCCTCACAGGGAACACTCAAATAACACTCCGCACGTAACCACTTACAAGATGTGCAGATCTTAAATAAACAATGCCAAGATATATAGTCCATTATAAATGTAAAAGTAGATTTAATATGGTGTTCATTGTGTGGTATAATCTTAAAAGTTATAACCACAAATGCGTAAGCATTATAATGTATTATAATTGTTGTTTTGATTATTTATAAGATGATATAACATATTATAAGGTTTTTTATAATGCATTATGCATTCATTATAATGCCTTAAGAATACCCTCATAATGTATTATAAATATGGGCTTCATAGAAAGTGTTACCAAAATTTCTATAATAGAATTCTCCATTTAGTGCTTCAGTAATAGACTGCTCCTCTAAAGTCAAATGCAAGCCATGTTCAATCAAACATGCGACTGAAAAGAACATGAGTCAGATGCCCTAAAACAAGCAAGCTTCAGTGGTCCTGGAGCCCCGGCTGATGACAGCTTCAGTAATGAAATGACCCCGCTGAGGATCTTCCATGCATCCGGGGCAGTTCAAGAGGACAGCCTCCAAGGGCTTTTCACGGGGATCAGTGAAGGCAACTCTCCATGCAAAGAGATCTCTGCTGCACAAGACAGCTCCGGACGAGGAGCAGGTTAAGATGGGTTTGAAGATGCCTACATGGGTAAATTAGTCCACCGAGCCGAACAGAGCGAGAGAGAGCGTAACTTCTCAATAATGTTGCGTGGTTGTCGAGGTGGGGGCTCTGCATTGATTATTGAGACAGATTTGATTTGACGTCGCTGTCAGGTTTCTGATCTCACTGTAATTCAGGATGTCATCTGCAGATAAATGAGACGTAACAGAGGCAGAGCAGCTGCCACAGACGCCGTAGATCCATTCCACCGTGCCTGAGGACATCCGGCCGCTGAGGTCCCAGACAATAATGTCTTTCTGAAGGACATTTATTTTGTCTCCAGATCACAGAAGTCTCCTGAGAGCTGCACACTCAACAGTACAAGATGACCACCATAAGAATGATGTGATATGTTATATAATTATTAATAATCATACATGTGTTTATAAATAATTACACATTCCAATGCAGCAATAGCTCTTTTGTAGGTGTGTGGAACAGGGTTGTGCATCATTCAGAATTTAATTTAGAGTGACTTGTAGATTCAGTTTGAATTGGATTCAGAATTCGTGGAAGTTATGGAATTAAAATTAAATTGCAATGAAACTGAATGAAACAAGTGCTAAAAGGTACAATGCATATGGAGTATTTCTAGGAAACGTTAATAATAATCTGAGGGCCATGGAGGGAAATCACATCATTTCTGTGGAATTGCCACATTTTTACGCAAATACTGTATTTGTTGCCTTTGTGAACTGTTTCGTGTCAATATTTGAGTAAAAAAATTAAAGTATAGGCTTTTCTCAAATGTATTTGTCATACGTCAAACTTTTTACTGCAATAAATAAAAGTTGTTGTTGTATTTTTTACCTTTAATACTTAATAACATTAAAAATGTAGTACTTTCTTGTACTCAAGTAAAACTTTGAATTACTTTTACTTGAGTAAAAGTAAAAAAGTACTAGATTTCTAATGTAGTTAAGTATTAAATTATATTTAATCTGTAACGTAGCGCAGTAAAAAGTACAATATTATGCTTTGAAAAGTTGTGAAATAAAAGAAAAACACTGATAAAGTACAGACACTTGAAAAATTTACTTTTAAAGCAGAATAAAAATACTTCACTGTCCGCCTCTAAAATATAATATTTCAATAATAATTAAATCTGTAGCAGATTTATTCATAAGCAGTTCTGATATGCACTTTGGATCATTTCTAGTATTTCTAGCACTAATGGCATCATTAAAACACATGCTGTTGCATCAATATTTGGCCTGTTTTGCAAAATTACAGTGCTTTCGGTTGATCTATCGCATATGTTGTCCCTGATATCAAAATACGCCTTTAGGGATTTCATTTGCTTTGGAGGCACAGCCGTGATTAATTTTGTATGGTTTGCACAATTGACCGAGGTTCACACAACTTCATTTATTATGAGAAATGTGCCATTTCCATGATTTTCCCTCCAAACTCCATAAACAGAGGCATTTTCCACTCTAGTTATCAGACGTGTGATTGATGACAATAATTAATCCTCTCATTTGAGGCAGTGTACCGCACAGCAGCATGATGCATTTACTGACCTGACTTCATCATTCCCCCATAATTCACTCCTTCCCCGATGCTCACATCGCTATTTCTCTTTGTTAACATCTAAATATCAGGACAGCCACTTGATAAAGCTATTTAAGCAATGCCACTTTGCCAAAAGGGAAAGAAGGAGGAGGCAGAGGAATGGAGAAGGGGAGGACATAGAGAGCTGGAAGTGCTGGCGGCCGCAGTCATCACATGTCTCCATCAGGGAAAGGTTAACATGATGGGTTGTGACAATCTCTCCTGGCAGGCTTACAAATAGCTCCCTTACAACCAGGAAACTAAATAGGACAAAAAGATAGATTCAGAGTGTTGGGATTTTAACAGAGGAATCCACCTGGGCCTTTTTATGATGATGATGAACATGATGGTCATTATAGATAAATGTTTTAGTGTGCTCCATACACAAACACACTAAAGGTCTCTGCACACTGAGTCCGAAATTTTCGCACGTTAAAACATAAATACGACCTCACGTTGTGTCAATCACGTTTGCACACTGCCTCCGAAACTTTCATCCGTCAAAAAAAAAAAATCATATCAGGTTCTATTTTCTGCGTTTTCGCATCCGTTGCATGCATTTTGATAGGAAAGGATGGGGAATACGAAAAAACGGAAAAACGCATGCGAAGATTTCGGACTCAGTGTGCAATGACCTTAAGTGTGCACAGAATCTGCAGAGAACGACTGGTTTATTGTCATCAGTGGTGCTTTCTAAGGGAAGCATCTGTTACCATTTTCACCTGCTGGACCGTAAAACAGGTGCAAAACAACCACCCACAACACCATCTTTCCTCACAATCATGGTGGAGAACAATGAAATGGAAAACCATCACAGTATGTTTTATTAAAGGGTTACTCCACCCCAAAATGAAAGTTTAGTCATTAATCACTTACCCCCATGTCGTTCCAAACCCGTAAAAGCTTTGTTCGTCCTCGGAACACAATTTAAGATATTTTGGATGAAAACCGGGAGGCTTGTGACTGTCCCATTGACTGACAAGTAAATAACACTTTCAAGGCACAGAAAAGTAAGTAAAGACGTCGCCAAAATAGTCCATCTGCCATCAGTGGTTCAATCTGAATTTTATGATGCGATGAGAATACTTTTTGTACGCAAAGTAAATAAAAATAACGATCAACAATTCGTCTCCTCTGTGTCTCTCCGCATCACCGTAGCACCATTTTAGAGATTATCCACTGAACGCAAACTGCGTACGCTCTTCTGTATCAGCCACAACACAAGGATGCGCTATTTTACGTGTATTTACGCTTTGATTTGAATGAATCGTCGCTTCATAACGTTACGATTGAACCACTGATGGCAGATGGACTATCCTGACAATTCATACTTTTCTGGATAGTGTTAATTACTTGTCAGTCAATGGGACAGTCACAAGCCTCCCGGTTTTCATCCAAAATATCTTAAATTGTGTTCCGAAGACGAACGAAGCTTTTACGGGTTTGGAACGACATGGGGGTAAGTGATTAATGACTAAACTTTCATTTTGGGGTGGAGTGACCGTTTAATTCCAGTTTGACATTTCAGTGTTATATTCTTGAATACAAAGCCTCATCGCAGACATTTATAATATGTGTACAAAACTGTCTGTCACAGCACAGAAACAAACAAAATCTATAATTAAATCTAAACTATTCCCAAATGCCATTTAATAGGAATTTAATATGAACGGAACAATAATGATAAAAGGCTGCTATAAGAAATTAAAAATGAGTTTTACTAGCTTGAGGGCTGAATGCTGTGATGGATTAAGAGAAAACAGTAAGAACGGGAGAATGCATAAGGATGCAGTAGAGGAGTGGTTTAGAGCCTGCGCTGCTAATCATTGGTTGCAGGTTCAGTCCCCAGTAGAGATGAGGTTCTCGATCACCACTGAGCCTTTGAGCAAGGCATTTAACCTCAGGTGAATTGCTGAAACCTTACTCACCCTCAAGCATCCAAGATGCAGATGAGTTTGTTTTTTATGGGAACAGATTTGGAGAAATTACGACGTTTTTAACTTCAAATCTTTGCTTCTGGCTACAATACAAGTCCTCAATTTATAATATTGCCTTTTTTGCAGTGAAAAAGTTGTCTTGGATGAATCAGGAGAGAAATATGCAATCGTTTAGAAACAAATCAATCATTAATGCTAGAGAGGTTGTGTAAAGTGTGACCCCTTGTCGCCGATCCATCGTGTAGTGTGCACACAACAGCAACTCTCTCAACAATTGATTCACGTCTGGCTTGTGACAAATGTCTTCAGTATCAATAGAATATGCAAAAAATATGTAATGCTATATAATCATGTTGGAGATCACAGATTTCTTTGCAAAGGCGATATAATGCCATATTAAACTAAATACTGTGGTTGTAGAAATGACTTTCTTTGCATTATTTTTATTGCATTGTAGTGAACCACACTGATGCCAAACTATGAGACCAATAGAGAAACCATGAGACCTGTGAGAAAAGGATTTCGTATCACTCTAATGAACAACATCACGTTTTCACATAATGTCCTGATTTTCATGTGTAACAAGTTTTGTGAAGTTTGAATATTGTGTTTACAAGAAATAGGCCAATTAATCATTATAGGCCACACCCCAAAATAAATTGGTCCATATCTGTTAAAGTCAAGTCACTATTATTTGTATAGCGCTTTTAACAATGCAAATTGGGTCAAAGCAGCTTTACAGCAATTACAGTAAATTAATCACAAAATCACTTTGATATTTTTTTTGTCAGGAGTGTCTCAAGATACCAAATTTTGTGTGAATTTGGCAAACGGCCAGGGAAAAGTTTGAAAAAGTAGGTTTTTCCAAAAAAATTAAGTGCCATAAATTATTATAATTTTTTTGCGCAGAAAGGGATATCCATTTAAAACAGTGATTTGGGAGCATAGAACAAATCTGAGGAAAAAGCAAAAATAAAGATTTATTTACTTTTTTTTCTAGCCATTACAATTTATGAGTTATTATCCAATACAATTATTATACAATTATTAATAAATTAGCTTATTACAGCACCAGCTTGTGGCTGATTCTCAACAAATACAGTATTCAATCTCAGTTACCTTGTATCTATACATTTCGTAACAATCAGTCATGCACAATACACATTATTAGCTGTTTAGCACTTGCACTAAAGAAAGTGCATTGAATTGAATTTTGCTTGCTCAAAATGTTGCAGAGTTATGACAGGTTTTGATCCCCCCTATGGACAGATTTTGACACAACTTGCGTCTTTCTCAATTCTGCATCTGCAGAATGTCATCTAGTATCAAGTTAAGTATCAAGTTAAGTTTTGACATTGAATTGAGCAAATATACTGTAGGTCAAATAGTCGAAATGGGTGCCACAAGACCATTTAATTGGCTTATAACGGCTCATATATTAGTAATCATAATACATTTTTAAAACGTTTTGCCATGTGGGTCTTAGGGTAGTGTGTGACAAATTTTGTGTGAACCAATGGTCTTTCAGTTTTTCAGAAAAATCAAACTGGTGGAAAAAAAATATAATAATAATAATATTCCTATGTATTAGCAATCAATGTGATTAATTTTCTCATGTTTTATGGTATTAGTTGTTTTACCCTTCTAAAGAATTCAATCATGTTTGTTAGAATTATAGAAATAATAATAAAAAAAAACAACTGTAAATCCCTCACAGATTAATGAACTTTGTGGTTTATTTCTAGCATGATTATTTTCTCACCATTGTATAAATAATCAAGTTATAATCAACAGTGTCTGAGCTTTACCAAAGCATTTCTGAAAGTTATATGTTTTTACAGACATATATCCTTAAATCACACTACAAGCATGTTCATTTTTTAAGATGTAGGTATAAAGGGTACAGCAAAACACTAGGGCCATATTATTATGATTGCTATAATACAGCATGTTATATTTATGGTGATGTTACATGACATTGTTTGAGAAAAAGCAGTCCTTTTGTTGTTGCTCTGAGGCTCTTTTCACATTGTTTTTGCTGACTACCCACAGCTTGGGAAAACTGTCATGGTCTTAGTACTTGTTAACTGTTTGAGAACACTAAGACAGCAGCCATTTAAAATAAAAAACAATTTTCCTCTGTTTAGCATCTTAATGTTCGCTTTATTTTACTTGACTCCGACATTCCTGATACCTTTTGTTATCTTTTCAACGTCTCCATACATAAATGCATGAATGCAAAGGCGAGACATTCTGTATCAGAGTACCTTCTTTAATCCTTTACACCCAGAATGACCTTTTCTGCTTCCTCTGGGTTAAGGGTAAATGCATTAGATATCACTCCTTAGAGAGTTTCGTTCCCATGGCTACTAGAAAGAGTGTTATAAAGCAAATAAATTCTATCGATCTTGAGTTAGTGTCACCACAAAATGCACTTCGCTATACTGTGCATTGTGACAGCTGAAGGATGGTGATGATAGCGTTTTTCTGTGTTCTACAACCATGCTAATTACTGCAGCTGCTCGCTCGTTCCTGCAAGGCTAGATTGTTACACTGGGATCTTCAATTGCCTCTGCCACAGCTTATCAATCAACGACAAAGACCTGTAATTGACCTGGCAGAAGTCGCAGCAGTCAATTGTTATAATTTTAAGTGTTCTGTAATTTTGAAGCGTTGCGTTTTAAAGTAAAACTTTCTTGCGTCTTTAAAATTCCGACAATATTTAATGCCAGAATTTTCTGTAAGAGCATTTTCTGGTTAGGACTATAAAACACACAATATGTAAATGCATGTGTGTGTGTGTGTTTATTCACATAAAAGCTGAATGTACCAAGTCATGATTCTTGAACTGTCATTTGTGGCGTCATACCAATCACTGAGCAATCAAGCAATCCATCCAGTTCGTTTCCATAGTGATGAATAGGCTGGAAGCAGGATGAGTGGAAGAGAGTGAAGAGCAGATTGCCGACACCTGTGCTTTAAAAAGGGACTTAATTGCAGTACAGCATATGTCATTGTGGAATGAGACTAATCAAAATTAATCTTAAAATCTTGAAAAAAAAAATACAATGGGTTCCAAAAGTCTTTGGATTCCTTTTAAGCATTTTTAGCAACTGTACAATTGTAAATTTTTAAGCAATTGTAGCATTTTTTCCAATTCGTAAGTATTTATATTTTATTATTTTTCTAATATAACACATTTACTATGAATTACAGTATATATGCATAAGCATATCAACATTTCTTATGGTTTGTCATTTCCAGGTTTAGATTTGATTATTAATGTGGACTCACACCTCTGGTGCCCACAGTATTCCCATGACAATACCATTTCAAATACAGCATATTTAAGTATAAGTACACTCTACAAAATCCTGGGTTAAATACAACCCAGTGCTGGGTAAATATTGGACAGAACACATGCTGGGTTGTTTTCAACCAAAAGTTGGGCTAAATGTTTAACCCAACCTTCTGGGCAGTAACCCAACCGCTGGGTCTAAACAACCCAATCGCTGGGTTCGTCCATATTTTACCCAGCGCTGGGTTGTATTTAACCCAGCATTTTTTTTAGAGTGTATTCAATACATGCACCATGCATACATTATGTCAACACTCTAGTGCACGCGCTATTACAGATGAAGTGAACACTGGTGGTTGGCCTGACTTCAGTCACTGGACTCTCCTCATGCATGTCTTTGGTTCATTGGGATCACTCTCTGTGGAAGCAGGGTTAGATTGAATCATTACATGGCCAATTAACCAGACCAGAAATGGATATAACTGAACACATCCAACACCTGCCCATGACACTACACATAACAGAATGACATGGAAATGAACAGAATATTAGAGCCAGCAATACAAATTTGACAAAGGGCTGACAAGTGTTGAGTACATACAAAGTGAAATAACTTGTGGTGTGTTCCTCATTATTTGTATGTACAATGTTCAAATGGCTATAATGGCATTGTTTATGCAACACATTGTCTTTTCAAATGGATTCTAAAAGAGCAATTAAGTAGTGGAAAGGGTCAGATGAGGACAGACCCTTCAACAAGAGGACACAAGGGGCATATAAAGCAGAGGACACTCTTTTACATTTACATTTACATTTAGTCATTTGGCAGACGCTTTTGTTATGACGGTACGAACCCGTGATATTTATCTCACCCTAAATGCATGTCCTACAAGCTATTACTCAAGGCCTATGTAAGGAGTATAGCTGGCTGACACAGAATGACAAAACCTTAGACTAACGTCAAGTATTGGCCTTAAAGCAAGGATGTCATCAGTTAAATATCTCAGTTATATAGAAGTGAGATTTGCAAACTGTAGAATTTGAGTAATTGTAATGGAGTAACTGTAGATTTGAGCTGCAATCCTCTGTCCCACTTTATATTAGGTTACATAAAAAATAAGTACAATGCACTTATTGTGTTCATATTGTATTACGAAACACTTTTGCTGCTATTGAAGTGGGATACGGGTAAGTTTAGGGACAGGTTTGGTGGTATGGGTAGGTTTAAGGGTGGGTTACGGTGTAAGGGATAGATCAACAATCTAATTGTATATGTAATTACAGAATGTACAGAATTACAGAATTACAGATGTAATTAAATGCAGGTATTTTTAAAAATATAAGTACAATGTAAAAACATGTATGTACACAATAATTGCAGTGTAAGTACATAGTAGTTAAAATGCCACCTAATATAAACTGGGACCAAATCCTCTAATTCATCTCTGGTATCATAGAGTAAAAAAAAGTGCATTGAATTGAATTTTGCTTGCTCAAAATGTTGCAGAGTTATGACAGGTTTTGATCCCCCCTATGGACAGATTTTGACACAACTTGCGTCTTTCTCAATTCTGCATCTGCAGAATGTCATCTAGTATCAAGTTAAGTATCAAGTTAAGTTTTGACATTGAATTGAGCAAATATACTGTAGGTCAAATAGTCGAAATGGGTGCCACAAGACCATTTAATTGGCTTATAACGGCTCATATATTAGTAATCATAATACATTTTTAAAACGTTTTGCCATGTGGGTCTTAGGGTAGTGTGTGACAAATTTTGTGTGAACCAATGGTCTTTCAGTTTTTCAGAAAAATCAAACTGGTGGAAAAAAAATATAATAATAATAATATTCCTATGTATTAGCAATCAATGTGATTAATTTTCTCATGTTTTATGGTATTAGTTGTTTTACCCTTCTAAAGAATTCAATCATGTTTGTTAGAATTATAGAAATAATAATAAAAAAAAACTGTAAATCCCTCACAGATTAATGAACTTTGTGGTTTATTTCTAGCATGATTATTTTCTCACCATTGTATAAATAATCAAGTTATAATCAACAGTGTCTGAGCTTTACCAAAGCATTTCTGAAAGTTATATGTTTTTACAGACATATATCCTTAAATCACACTACAAGCATGTTCATTTTTTAAGATGTAGGTATAAAGGGTACAGCAAAACACTAGGGCCATATTATTATGTTTGCTATAATACAGCATGTTATATTTATGGTGATGTTACATGACATTGTTTGAGAAAAAGCAGTCCTTTTGTTGTTGCTCTGAGGCTCTTTTCACAATGTTTTTGCTGACTACCCACAGCTTGGGAAAACTGTCATGGTCTTAGTACTTGTTAACTGTTTGAGAACACTAAGGCAGCAGCCATTTAAAATAAAAAACATTTTTCCTCTGTTTAGCATCTTAATGTTCGCTTTATTTTACTTGACTCCGACATTCCTGATACCTTTTGTTACCTTTTCAACGTCTCCGTACATAAATGCATGAATGCAAAGGCGAGACATTCTGTATCAGAGTACCTTCTTTAATCCTTTACACCCAGAATGACCTTTTCTGCTTCCTCTGGGTTAAGTGTAAATGCATTAGATATCACTCCTTAGAGAGTTTCGTTCCCATGGCTACTAGAAAGAGTGGTATAAAGCAAATAAATTCTATCGATCTTGAGTTAGTGTCACCACAAAATGCACTTCGCTATACTGTGCACTGTGACAGCTGAAGGATGGTGATGATAGCGTTTTTCTGTGTTCTACAACCATGCTAATTACTGCAGCTGCTCGCTCGTTCCTGCAAGGCTAGATTGTTACACTGGGATCTTCAATTGCCTCTGCCACAGCTTATCAATCAACGACAAAGACCTGTAATTGACCTGGCAGAAGTCGCAGCAGTCAATTGTTATAATTTTAAGTGTTCTGTAATTTTGAAGCGTTGCGTTTTAAAGTAAAACTTTCTTGCGTCTTTAAAATTCCGACAATATTTAATGCCAGAATTTTCTGTAAGAGCATTTTCTGGTTAGGACTATAAAACACACAATATGTAAATGCATGTGTGTGTGTGTGTTTATTCACATAAAAGCTGAATGTACCAAGTCATGATTCTTGAACTGTCATTTGTGGCGTCATACCAATCACTGAGCAATCAAGCAATCCATCCAGTTCGTTTCCATAGTGATGAATAGGCTGGAAGCAGGATGAGTGGAAGAGAGTGAAGAGCAGATTGCCGACACCTGTGCTTTAAAAAGGGACTTAATTGCAGTACAGCATATGCCATTGTGGAATGAGACTCAAAATTCAATCAAAATTCATCTTAAAATCTTGAAAAAAAAAAAATACAATGGGTTCCAAAAGTCTTTGGATTCCATTTAAGCATTTTTAGCAACTGTACAATTGTGCATTTTTTCCAATTTATAAGTATTTATATTTTATTATTTTTCTAATATAACACATTTACTATGAATTACAGTATATATGCATAAGCATATCAATATTTCTTATGGTTTGTCATTTCCAGGTTTAGATTTGATTATTAATGGGGTCTCACACCTCTGGTGCCCACAGTATTCCCATGACAATACCATTTCAAATACAGCATATTTAAGTATAAGTACACTCTACAAAATCCTGGGTTAAATACAACCCAGTGCTGGGTAAATATTGGACAGAACACATGCTGGGTTGTTTTCAACCAAAAGTTGGGTTAAATGTTTAACCCAACCTTCTGGGCAGTAACCCAACCACTGGGTCTAAACAACCCAATCGCTGGGTTCGTCCATATTTTACCCAGCGCTGGGTTGTATTTAACCCAGCATTTTTTTTAGAGTGTATTCAATACATGCATCATGCATACATTATGTCAACACTCTAGTGCATGCGCTATTACAGATGAAGTGAACACTGGTGGTAGGCCTGACTTCAGTCACTGGACTCTCCTCATGCATGTCTTTGGTTCATTGGGATCACTCTCTGTGGAAGCAGGGTTAGATTGAATCATTACATGGCCAATTAACCAGACCAGAAATGGATATAACTGAACACATCCAACACCTGCCCATGACACTACACATAACAGAATGACATGGAAATGAACAGAATATTAGAGCCAGCAATACAAATTTGACAAAGGGCTGACAAGTGTTGAGTACATACAAAGTGAAATAACTTGTGGTGTGTTCCTCATTATTTGTATGTACAATGTTCAAATTGCTATAATGGCATTGTTTATGCAACACATTGTCTTTTCAAATGGATTCTAAAAGAGCAATTAAGTAGTGGAAAGGGTCAGATGAGGACAGACCCTTCAACAAGAGGACACAAGGGGCATATAAAGCAGAGGACACTCTTTTACATTTACATTTACATTTAGTCATTTGGCAGACGCTTTTGTTATGACGGTACGAACCCGTGATATTTATCTCACCCTAAATGCATGTCCTACAAGCTATTACTCAAGGCCTATGTAAGGAGTATAGCTGGCTGACACAGAATGACAAAACCTTAGACTAACGTCAAGTATTGGCCTTAAAGCAAGGATGTCATCAGTTAAATATCTCAGTTATATAGAAGTGAGATTTGCAAACTGTAGAATTTGAGTAATTGTAATTGAGTAACTGTAGATTTGAGCTGCAATCCTCTGTCCCACTTTATATTAGGTTACATAAAAAATAAGTACAATGTACTTATTGTGTTCATATTGTATTACGAAACACTTTTGCTGCTATTGAAGTGGGATACGGGTAAGTTTAGGGACAGGTTTGGTAGATCAACAATCTAATTGTATATGTAATTACAGAAATTAATTACAGATGTAATTAAATGCAGGTATTTTTAAAAATATAAGTACAATGTAAAAACATGTATGTACACAATAATTGCAGTGTAAGTACATAGTAGTTAAAAGGCCACCTAATATAAACTGGGACCAAATCCTCTCATTCATCTCTGGTATCATAGAGTAAAAAAAAAAGTATTTATAATGGGACATTCCTGCTATCAGAACAAGCTTTAGAAGATGAACTTGCATTGAACATGTAGAGTAAATTTAGGAACATTTTATCCCAAATTATTATTAGCTACAGATTGAGAATAAAAGCGGTCCCAGCACTGAACCTTGGGGAATGCAAATCTTGCTTAATTTGCAACAAACCGTAATTAAACTAATCAAAAGTGGAATTACCAAAATCAGTCAGACTACATTGAGTATGTAATAAAATATAACCTCTTCTTGTGGCACTCAGACATGTTTAATAAAGAATATGTTCATTTGATAATATGTCACTGACAGTCTTCTTTTACTCGGTTATTCAAGGGAACCAAGTACCAAGTAAACATCACAGGTTCTGTATAGGTTAAAGAGTGCCTAAAGACTGTGCTGTTCTCTGGAGTTCTGCCAGAGAGATGCCTCTGGCTGCTAGTCAGTCGCCGGAGCTGATGATAATGTTGATGGTCAATGGGTGGTGTAACTGCAAAAAAAGAAGCTTCCTCACAGAGGCAGTGACCTAAAATGATTGCACAAGGATTATGTGGACACCTCTAGCCGAGGGAGCAGAGCTCTCACTGCTGAACCAGCTAAATGACCTACTTTTGCAGTATACTGTAAAATATACGTAAAAATGTAGTTAGCTATTTCTACCTAACCTGACATTTAAAGATTATTCAACACTTTGATGGCCCCACCTTTTGTTTATTCGGTCATAATTAATTCTATTTTTGACTTGAATAATACCAGGTAATGTTGATTTGTCATTGTATATGTATTAGAATTTGTCATTGTATATGTATTAAATGTATACATTAGAAAAGCAAAAACAATTTTGTTTGATATCTTCTGTTGTGTTCTGTAGAATAAAGAAAAGATTACATGTTTTGAACAAAGTGAGGATGAGTACATGATGAGAGAATTTTCATTTTTTTGGGTGAATTATCCCTATAAATCAATACAGTGTAATGCAAGGGTTGGGTAAAATAGATAGATGGGGAATGGAAAAGTGACCAGTTTCAATAGATGTTGAGACGTTCTGAAGTTCTGTGCTGAATTTGGTGGATGTATCTTGAAAGCTGAAGGAGAAAATGGCGTGATAATTTAAGGCTCTTAAATTCACTGTCAGTGTACTGGATTTGTCAAGCCCACATAACAAACATTGCAATAGTGTTACACAGAGACATTTTCAAGTTGGTGCAAAAGGAATGATATTTAAACATCTACAGATCTCTTATGGTCATTTTTTAGGGTATTACACAAGAAAAGGAATGCATATCTTCAGGAAGATTAATTGCAAATAGAAGAAAGACAAAAAAAAACATGTTGTGACACTGTCACACAGGACACATGTTTTAACCTGCTCAGTATATTCAATGATTTTATATATATTTGAGTTTTAATAGGTTTTCATGTTGTCTTAGCCATTTTATTCCTCTTAACCATTTTAATGTGTGTATGTCTTTAAATGAGTCTGGGTCTGCCTGTCATGTGACTGATCACTTGACAGGAAATAGGAAGTGGGCCAGCATAAAGGAGGCAGCATGCAAACAATGGGGGTCATTGACCAAAGGCTGGATGGTGGAGTTACCTTTGAGGACTTTCCCTTCCAGAAGCTCACTTTATTGGATTATCACTCTCTTTGGATTGTATATACACCGGTGGACACTTCTTACATTCACATTGGGACTTACAGCACGCTGGAATTTTAAGGACTGTTTTAATGGTATGGAACTGCTAGACTCTGTGCTTTTAACAGCCTAGGATTTCTAGTTTTATTGTGTTGTTTTAGCTCCTTGTGAACATTGTAAATACATATTTGATTTTCACTTGTAACATTGTTGTCTGACTTATCTTTTTAAACACTCAAAGCCCTCACACAGTTTAATCTGACCCCATTTTAAATCTATGTAGATCGACCAAAAAGGCCGATCGTTACATATGGTGGCCCGTACGGGGAACGTTTAAAGATTTTAACGCTGTGTTGAGAAGAGTGTTTTAAGATGACAACAAACCAAGTCAATGCTGCTTCTTTTAATACATCTGCTGGTTTTAATGATGAACGGGTTTTACATCACTGTGAGTGTGTACAGCTTCGTGCTGAGGTGGTTGCTCTTAAAAACATTGTTTTAAAACTGGAGAAGGATTTTAAAGACTCTGTTGAAAGTAATTTTAACCGTGAAGTGTGTTTTAGAGAGGCTGTGGATTTTAAATTTGGAAAAGTGGAGGAATCTATCAAGGATGCCGTGGCGACACTAGAGAGAGAAGTCATCGACTGTTTTAAGAGGAGAGACAAGAAATGGGCGAAACAGCTGGACCAAACGAAAGATCCAGAAGCCGCCATCTCCCCTCCCACTGCGACGACCAGCCCAGTGCCTCCCACGTCAACCCCTGGCTTTCCTCCGGCCAACCATCCCAGCACATCTACCACTTCACGGACAACCAACAGAGCAACCGATGTAGAATTCTGCGCCACCACTCCAACAGGGCCAGACTTCGACCACATCTTCTCCATCCTCCCTTCTCCAGAGAGCAACTCCGCAGCGCACAGGGGGATGACGGCACTCTCCAGGGACTTTCCATCTCTCCCTCCACTCCACTGACCAACAGGATCGAAGTGCGGGAACACCAGGGTTTGCTGTACCGGCGGATCCAGAAGGGGGACGACATCTACAAGATCCAGCTAGTCGTCCCGAAGACCCTGGTCCGCCAGACGGTACAGCACTTCCACCAGAGGACAGCAGAGAAACACCATGGGCGTCTAAAGACCCTCCTGCAGATCCTGGAAGTTGCCTGGTGGCCCTCAATGCGCAGCGACATCTGGGCGTTCGTCCGGGACTGCAAGTCGTGTGGTGTGGAGGCCAAGAAGTGTGCTGTCATCAACCCTAGCAACAAACCACCTCATCATCCACCTCATCCCCGTTCATCAGCATCAATCACATCATCCACCAAAGAGACCCGCAATCCGGATAGGAGGAAACGCCAGGGGGGCTGGCGGACCAGCAAGGCTGGGTGCAACTTAGTCCTGGGAGGAGCGGCGCCACCTACCCAAGAACACCCAGGCTGGTATTGGATTCCATCTCTCTCTAGTGTTCCCATAGATTCCTCCGGCGGACTAGTGCCTGTGTGGGAGGGCCTAGTTTTATCTAACTTATTACAAAGACATTTTAAGACACACATTTTAGAGGATACCCACTACATGGACAATGGCTGACAGTACCTTTAAGGGACTAGTCTCTTCCCCGGGAGCCGTAGGCTAAGGGGGGGGACTATGTGACACTGTCACACAGGACACATGTTTTAACCTGCTCAGTATATTCTAATGATTTTATATATATTTGAGTTTTAATAGGTTTTCATGTTGTCTTAGCCATTTTATTCCTCTTAACCATTTTAATGTGTGTATGTCTTTAAATGAGTCTGGGTCTGCCTGTCATGTGACTGATCACTTGACAGGAAATAGGAAGTGGGCCAGCATAAAGGAGGCAGCATGCAAAACAATGGGGGTCATTGACCAAAGGCTGGATGGTGGAGTTACCTTTGAGGACTTTCCCTTCCAGAAGCTCACTTTATTGGATTATCACTCTCTTTGGATTGTATATACACCGGTGGACACTTCTCACATTCACATTGGGACTTACAGCACGCTGGAATTCTTAAGGACTGTTTTAATGGTATGGAACTGCTAGACTCTGTGCTTTTAACAGCCTAGGATTTCTAGTTTTATTGTGTTGTTTTAGCTCCCTTGTGAACATTGTAAATACATATTTGATTTTCACTTGTAACATTGTTGTCTGACTTATCTTTTTAAACACTCAAAGCCCTCACACAGTTTAATCTGACCCCATTTTAAATCTATGTAGATCGACCAAAAAGGCCGATCGTTACAATGTCAATGCACTATTGAAGAAAGAGTGAGTATTTCAAAGGCTTATATGAATGTGTATTAACCTCTGAGCTCTAATCTAGGCATTTAGTGGGATTCTATAAAACCTAATGAACCTATTTGAGCAGCTGCAGTGGAGCCCATCCACAGGAGGCCACAGATATTGTATACTCTGAAGATGAGTGGTTTGTTGCCTAGCAACCCATCCACAAATATTTCAAATGTAGCGTCTACTTTTCTGTGGCTGTTTTGTTAGCTAGTGTTTACTCATTTTCATTATTAATAATTAATAACAAAAAAACTATAAGTCTGATCAGTCTAAAAAGATATAGCATAAAACTACACATCAGGGCCCATCTCTCTGCTGAATTTGGGGGTCGTGGCTTTAAAGCCCTTGGAGGAGTAGCGTTCAGTAATTTTCAATGTAAGTCAATGGGAAATTGGTCTCATTAAATAATTCATAATAAAAAAACTGTAAGTCTGATCAGTCTGAAAAGATAAATCCTCAAATTTCACGTCAGGCCCCAGGTCTCTGCCAAGTTTGGTGCTTGTAGCTCTAAAGGCCTCGGAGTAGCGAGGCCTCAAACCTCTCAGAAGAAAATATAATAATAATAATAAGAAGTTTAAATAGTAGAACAGTATGTTGGCTTGTGCCAAGCCAACATAATAATAATAAGCTTAAGTAGAAGATCAGTAGGTTGGCTCTCTCAAGCCAACCTAATAATAAAAAAAAACTGTAAATCCCTCACAGATTAATGAACTTTGTGGTTTATTTCTAGCATGATTATTTTCTCACCATTGTATAAATAATCAAGTTATAATCAACAGTGTCTGAGCTTTACCAAAGCATTTCTGAAAGTTATATGTTTTTACAGACATATATCCTTAAATCACACTACAAGCATGTTCATTTTTTAAGATGTAGGTATAAAGGGTACAGCAAAACACTAGGGCCATATTATTATGATTGCTATAATACAGCATGTTATATTTATGGTGATGTTACATGACATTGTTTGAGAAAAAGCAGTCCTTTTGTTGTTGCTCTGAGGCTCTTTTCACATTGTTTTTGCTGACTACCCACAGCTTGGGAAAACTGTCATGGTCTTAGTACTTGTTAACTGTTTGAGAACACTAAGACAGCAGCCATTTAAAATAAAAAAACAATTTTCCTCTGTTTAGCATCTTAATGTTCGCTTTATTTTACTTGACTCCGACATTCCTGATACCTTTTGTTACCTTTTCAACGTCTCCATACACAAATGCATGAATGCAAAGGCGAGACATTCTGTATCAGAGTACCTTCTTTAATCCTTTACACCCAGAATGACCTTTTCTGCTTCCTCTGGGTTAAGGGTAAATGCATTAGATATCACTCCTTAGAGAGTTTCGTTCCCATGGCTACTAGAAAGAGTGGTATAAAGCAAATAAATTCTATCGATCTTGAGTTAGTGTCACCACAAAATGCACTTCGCTATACTGTGCATTGTGACAGCTGAAGGATGGTGATGATAGCGTTTTTCTGTGTTCTACAACCATGCTAATTACTGCAGCTGCTCGCTCGTTCCTGCAAGGCTAGATTGTTACACTGGGATCTTCAATTGCCTCTGCCACAGCTTATCAATCAACGACAAAGACCTGTAATTGACCTGGCAGAAGTCGCAGCAGTCAATTGTTATAATTTTAAGTGTTCTGTAATTTTGAAGCGTTGCGTTTTAAAGTAAAACTTTCTTGCGTCTTTAAAATTCCGACAATATTTAATGCCAGAATTTTCTGTAAGAGCATTTTCTGGTTAGGACTATAAAACACACAATATGTAAATGCATGTGTGTGTGTGTGTTTATTCACATAAAAGCTGAATGTACCAAGTCATGATTCTTGAACTGTCATTTGTGGCGTCATACCAATCACTGAGCAATCAAGCAATCCATCCAGTTCGTTTCCATAGTGATGAATAGGCTGGAAGCAGGATGAGTGGAAGAGAGTGAAGAGCAGATTGCCGACACCTGTGCTTTAAAAAGGGACTTAATTGCAGTACAGCATATGCCATTGTGGAATGAGACTCAAAATTCAATCAAAATTCATCTTAAAATCTTGAAAAAAAAAAAAATACAATGGGTTCCAAAAGTCTTTGGATTCCATTTAAGCATTTTTAGCAACTGTACAATTGTGCATTTTTTCCAATTTATAAGTATTTATATTTTATTATTTTTCTAATATAACACATTTACTATGAATTACAGTATATATGCATAAGCATATCAATATTTCTTATGGTTTGTCATTTCCAGGTTTAGTTTTGATTATTAATGTGGTCTCACACCTCTGGTGCCCACAGTATTCCCATGACAATACCATTTCAAATACAGCATATTTAAGTATAGGTACACTCTAGAAAATCCTGGGTTAAATACAACCCAGTGCTGGGTAAATATTGGACAGAACACATGCTGGGTTGTTTTCAACCAAAAGTTGGGCTAAATGTTTAACCCAACCTTCTGGGCAGTAACCCAACCACTGGGTCGAAACAAGCCAATTGCTGGGTTCGTCCATATTTTACCCAGCGCTGGGTTGTATTTAACCCAGCATTTTTTGTAGAGTGTATTCAATACATGCATCATGCATACAGTATGTCAACACTCTAGTGCACGCGCTATTACAGATGAAGTGAACGCTGGTGGTTGGCCTGACTTCAGTCACTGGACTCTCCTCATGCATGTCTTTGGTTCATTGGGATCACTCTCTGTGGAAGCAGGGTTAGATTGAATCATTACATGGCCAATTAACCAGACCAGAAATGGATATAACTGAACACATCCAACACCTGCCCATGACACTACACATAACAGAATGACATGGAAATGAACAGAATATTAGAGCCAGCAATACAAATTTGACAAAGGGCTGACAAGTGTTGAGTACATACAAAGTGAAATAACTTGTGGTGTGTTCCTCATTATTTGTATGTACAATGTTCAAATGGCTATAATGGCATTGTTTATGCAACACATTGTCTTTTCAAATGGATTCTAAAAGAGCAATTAAGTAGTGGAAAGGGTCAGATGAGGACAGACCCTTCAACAAGAGGACACAAGGGGCATATAAAGCAGAGGACACTCTTTTACATTTACATTTAGTCATTTGGCAGACGCTTTTGTTATGACGGTACGAACCCGTGATATTTATCTCACCCTAAATGCATGTCCTACAAGCTATTACTCAAGGCCTATGTAAGGAGTATAGCTGGCTGACACAGAATGACAAAACCTTAGACTAACGTCAAGTATTGGCCTTAAAGCAAGGATGTCATCAGTTAAATATCTCAGTTATATACAAGTGAGATTTGCAAACTGTAGAATTTGAGTAATTGTAATTGAGTAACTGTAGATTTGAGCTGCAATCCTCTGTCCCACTTTATATTAGGTTACATAAAAAATAAGTACAATGTACTTATTGTGTTCATATTGTATTACGAAACACTTTTGCTGCTATTGAAGTGGGATACGGGTAAGTTTAGGGACAGGTTTGGTGGTATGGGTAGGTTTAAGGGTGGGTTACGGTGTAAGGGATAGATCAACAATCTAATTGTATATGTAATTACAGAAATTAATTACAGATGTAAATAAATGCAGGTATTTTTAAAAATATAAGTACAATGTAAAAACATGTATGTACACAATAATTGCAGTGTAAGTACATAGTAGTTAAAAGGCCACCTAATATAAACTGGGACCAAATCCTCTAATTCATCTCTGGTATCATAAAGTAAAAAAAGTATTTATAATGGGACATTCCTGCTATCAGAACAAGCTTTAGAAGATGAACTTGCATTGAACATGTAGAGTAAATTTAGGAACATTTTATCCCAAATTATTATTAGTGTTACGGTGCACACAGCAGGGAGAGACGAGGAACACGCAGACGAGGAGGTACTTCAAAATAATAGTCTTTAATGACAACATCAAGGGTAGACAGGGCAAGGTAGACACACCGGGAATAACGAGTAGACCAGACCAAATGGAATTCAAAAGACAGGACTTAAATACAAATTCACAAATCACACACACCTGAAACTGAATTAACTAATAATGACATGAAACAAACCAAATATGGAAACAGGAGGCGGGAACACAAGACGCACACGACAGAACTCTAACATAACTCCCCCCTCCCGGAAGGCTCGACCCGAGCCGTAACAGTTCTACCAGGGAGGGGGGGTGGGCACTCTGGAGACCCCACGGGACCGACACAGAGACATAACACAAGAAGGGGCCTCCAGAGTGAAACATACAGACAAAGGCCCCGGAGGTAGCAGGGAGCTCAGGAGGCCAAGGCAGGTGGTCTCTGGAGGCCGTGGCCTCGTTCCTCGGCCCGGCCACTACAGCCGGGACCCTTGTACCCCCCCCCCAAGAAATCCATGGGGCAGCTCAGGGGTACCGGGAGCCCACTGGGGCGAAACAGACAAAAACACAGTATAACACAGTTATTAAAAAGACCTAGGTCACTGTCTGGTCAATAACGGCCACGGCCGGCTGGCTTGTCAATACGGCAGCGGCCGGCTGGCGAGACCATAACCGGCTGGCTTGACAATAACGGCAGCAGCCGGCTGGCTTGACCACACAACGGCAGGGGCCGGCGGGCTGGAGGGAGCCACAGCCGGCTGCGGGCCGAGTGAACCATGGACGGCGGGTTGGCTTTCCCCGCGATGAAGACACGTAACACAGGTGGGCCGCTGACGGCGGCGTGAAACAAAGAGGTCATGAGTTAGCCTTCCCTGCCAACGACGACCAGTTGTATGAGTCAGCGGCAATCCGGCGAGCTTGAGTCAGCGGCACTCCTGGCGGGCTAGAATCAGAGGCAGGCCGGCGGGCATTGAGTCAGAGGCAGGCCGGCGGGCATTGAGTCAGAGGCAGGCCGGCGGGCATTGAGTCAGAGGCAGGCCGGTGGGCTAGGGTTAGCCGTGGATGGTAGCGTCATCTCCTGGGAACTGAGGGCTGGATGATCCGCGAACGGCGGCGTAAACTCCCACGAACCGCGAGCAAGAGGGACAAAAACACAGGAACAAATAAAAGACTTGAAAAAACGAACAAAACAAAACGAAGTGAAGGGACGACGCTTACTGTTTGTTCTGGTCTTCTGTTACGGTGCACACAGCAGGGACAGACGAGGAACACGCAGACGAGGAGGTACTTCAAAATAATAGTCTTTAATGACACCATCAAGGGTAGACAGGGCAAGGTAGACACACCGGGAATAACGAGTAGACCAGACCAAATGGAATTCAAAAGACAGGACTTAAATACAAATTCACAAATCACACACACCTGAAACTGAATTAACTAATAATGACATGAAACGAACCAAATATGGAAACAGGAGGCGGGAACACAAGACGCACACGACAGAACTCTAACAATTAGCTACAGATTGAGAATAAAAGCGGTCCCAGCACTGAACCTTGGGGAATGCAAATCTTGCTTAATTTGCAACAAACCATAATTAAACTAATCAAAAGTGGAATTACCAAAATCAGTCAGACTACATTGAGCATGTTATTACAAATGTAATAAAATATAACCTCTTCTTGTGGCACTCAGACATGTTTAATAAAGAATATGTTCATTTGATAATATGTCACTGACAGTCTTCTTTTACTCGGTTATTCAAGGGAACCAAGTACCAAGTAAACATCACAGGTTCTGTATAGGTTAAAGAGTGCCTAAAGACTGTGCTGTTCTCTGGAGTTCTGCCAGAGAGATGCCTCTGGCTGCTAGTCAGTCGCCGGAGCTGATGATAATGTTGATGGTCAATGGGTGGTGTAACTGCAAAAAAAGAAGCTTCCTCACAGAGGCAGTGACCTAAAATGATTGCACAAGGATTATGTGGACACCTCTAGCCGAGGGAGCAGAGCTCTCACTGCTGAACCAGCTAAATGACCTACTTTTGCAGTATACTGTAAAATATACGTAAAAATGTACTTAGCTATTTCTACCTAACCTGACATTTAAAGATTATTCAACACTTTGATGGCCCCACCTTTTGTTTATTCGGTCATAATTAATTCTATTTTTGACTTGAATAATACCAGGTAATGTTGATTTGTCATTGTATATGTATTAGAATTTGTCATTGTATATGTATTAAATGTATACATTAGAAAAGCAAAAACAATTTTGTTTGATATCTTCTGTTGTGTTCTGTAGAATAAAGAAAAGATTACATGTTTTGAACAAAGTGAGGATGAGTACATGATGAGAGAATTTTCATTTTTTTGGGTGAATTATCCCTATAAATCAATACAGTGTAATGCAAGGGTTGGGTAAAATAGATAGATGGGGAATGGAAAAGTGACCAGTTTCAATAGATGTTGAGACGTTCTGTGCTGAATTTGGTGGATGTATCTTGAAAGCTGAAGGAGAAAATGGCGTGATAATTTAAGGCTCTTAAATTCACTGTCAGTGTACTGGATTTGTCAAGCCCACATAACAAACATTGCAATAGTGTTACACAGAAACATTTTCAAGTTGGTGCAAAATGGGAGAATGATATTTAAACATCTACAGATCTCTTATGGTCATTTTTTTAGGGTATTACATAAGAAAATGAATGCATATCTTCAGGACGATTAATTGCAAATAGAAGAAAGACAAAAAAAAAACGTCAATGCACTATTGAAGAAAGAGTGAGTATTTCAAAGGCTTATATGAATGTGTATTAACCTCTGAGCTCTAATCTAGGCATTTAGTGGGATTCTATAAAACCTAATGAACCTATTTGAGCAGCTGCAGTGGAGCCCATCCACAGGAGGCCACAGATATTGTATACTCTGAAGATGAGTGGTTTGTTGCCTAGCAACCCATCCACAAATATTTCAAATGTAGCGTCTACTTTTCTGTGGCTGTTTTGTTAGCAAGTGTTTACTCATTTTCATTATTAAATAAGAACACATAATGTTTAATCATTATAAGACAATGCTTTGGATTGCCAAAAAAAATACAACTAATCTGTGTGGCATAATATAATATAATATAATATAATAATTGTTTAAAAACTATCAGGAAAGAGCAGCATTTTTCCTGCCTGCTGTGCCTGTTTCCCTTCATCAAGCTGTGAGGGCAGGTGGATGTGGGGCGGATCTGGAAAAGTCATTAACTCCTGATATTCGCCTTGACTGGTGAATTTATTTCTGCCCACCTCCATTACCCCAAATACAGCAACCAGACAAGACTCACCCAACGGAAGCTCTGTGTCAACCAATCAAACGTGTAGATGCATTCTGAAAAAAAATGAAAAAAAAAAGCTTGTTATTGCTGCATGGCAGACTGATGTTTTACAAAGATTTAAATGTATTTATTTTACAGTAAATGCAGCTGGATGCAATGAGATCCATGGGTTCAGTAGGCTAATAAAGTCTACTTGCACTTGTATAAATGAAGAATACATCAAGATTTCTTCCTGAAGGAAGCAGTAATATGAGAAATGCTCACTTCTCAAATTGCTCAGAATAGTACAGGTTAGACATGAAGGGGAGAGATAGTTAGACAACAGATAAATAATAGATGAATATCATTTAAAAATATTCAGTATATTTACAGATGTCAAATGTTCATGGAAGAAATTATGTTCAGCAGGAGTGGTAAGATCATTCCAGTAGCAAGAAACAGTACAGTGAAAGTGAAGGAAAATGCTCTTTATGGTTATACGGAGCCCATAAAGGGACATGGTGGTGGAAAAAAAGTTGTGGTGGGAGGAAAAAATATTTTTCAATTTTTTTGCATTCCCTCAAGAAACTTTTGCGTTCTCTCGCAAAACCAGTTGAGTTCGGACAAACACTTCCTGTTTACTTTACAGTTTGCAGTAGTTCATACAGCTCCATGCATTCACAATGTAACGTTTCATATAGTTTTATTTTGAACTTTAGTTCGAGTATTAAGAAACACAGTCAGAGCTTAGTTCAAGGCACGGTTTTGGGACATTCTAAAACACTTAATGTAAAACACTAGAGGACCAAATTCAGTACACACCTTATTAATAAAGCATACAGACAAGCAGAATAGCCCAGAATATGAACGTAACCCGCTAAATTACATGTTAAGTGTTCTATCCCACATAGACAGAAAACGCTTAAATAATGTACTAAGAAAGTGGTATAAAAAGGCTGAATTTGGTGTACAGTTTATTAATAAATTATGCATACAGAACAGCAGATAAGCCCAGAATATGAACTGAAAGTGCAAAATTGCACATTAAGCATTTTCTTCCCATAAAGAAAATGTGGCTTAATGAAGATGTTAGACAAAATACCAAATTATTGAAAATATTCTGTGAAAGCAAGCAGTTGAGCCCAGAATATGAGCTGAATTGCATGACAAGAATTTTCTTCCCCAAAAAACTGTGCTAAGCATGGCTTAATATTAGAAAACAGTGATATACAAAGCCCAAATTTTATATTTTATTAAAAAGATATACTATGTACAGGCAAGCAATGCGATTAAGCAACGTTAAGAGTTTATAATGTTTTTCTACAGGGGAGAAAACATGTGAAACTTGTGCGTTACATTCATATTCTGGACTTGTCTGCTTTCCTGTGCATAATATATTTTGTTAATATACTGTGTACCAGATTTGGTCTTTTTATATTACCGTCTTCGTCTATTAGCCTACCTTAAAGAGGTCATCGGATGCAAAATTCACTTTACAAGTTGTTGGAACATAAATGTGTGTTGGAAGTGTGTGTACACATCCTATAATGATAAAAATCCACCCAGTGTTTGTTTTTTTAAATCCCTATTTTAAAATCCCCTTTCTCAAATCAGGCTGTTCTGAGATTCCTGTCAGAATGACGTAGTTCTTTACAGGCCCCTCCCACGATAGTTGATTGACAAGACCGTCTTATCTTAGCCCCGCCCCCCTGAGTGATCTGAGAGCTCCGCCTCCGGTACAGGGGAAGACAAGATGTCTCCAATTAAGAGATTGAAGTGTTTTGTTGTTGGATGTAATGATGAATATAGCAGTCTTCATTTACTCCCGACATCTGAGCCGCTGAAGACACAGAGGATTAACGTTACTTTCGCTTTGAAGTGAATGCACCGATCCCGATCTACATAAATGCATCTATGTTCACGCGAATCATTCGTGATCCAGCCTCACCTACAGAAGAAGTGAGTATAAGGGTTTGTTATGAATCTTTGCAAATCGTCTTTCCTAATAACGTGCTAGTTAGCCAGTTTCGTGGCTAAAGTAAACAGTACAGCTCGTCACTCCACGGAAGAGAGGGGCGGGGTCAGCAGAGCTCATTAGCATTTAAAGTAACATGGACTAAAATGGCTTGCTTAAAACAGAGCTGATTTTGACATGGTAAAAAAGGTGTTTTTTACACTACCATTGGGAAATTTTAACCAAAGTATGTTATAGACTTTTCATTAAGACCCTAAAGAATCATATCAACTTGTGGAAAATGGGCATCCGATGATCCCTTTAAGTGTTTTCTATAATGGCTTTCTATGGGGGAGAAAAAGCTTAACGTGCATTAGTGCTTTGTGTTCATGGTTATTCTGCTTTATTAATAGTATTATTGGTTATTAATATAAAAAATTGAATTAGTATTAAAAGTATTTATTAATACCGAATTTGGGCCTCCGATGTCACTGTTTTAGTACATTAAGCCACATTGTTTTAGAATGTCCCAAAACCATGCCTTGAACGAAGCACTGGCTGTATTTCTTTATACTTGAGTCCAAGTTCAAAATAAAACTCTGTGAAACGCTACATTGTGAATGCATGGAGCTGTATGAACCACTACAAGCTGTAAAGTAAACAGGAAGAGTTTGTCCGAACTCAACTGGTTTTGCGAGAGAACGCAATAGTTTTGCAAGAGAACGCAAAAAAAAATTAAAATATTTTTTCCTTCCAACCTAATTTTTTTCCACCACCATGTCCCTTTAGGGCCTCCATATGATTGTACCAGCAGGTGCTTGTTCCTGGCTAAACAGATAGGTTGCATTGCATTGGTGGAACGGCTGAGAAGAAGAGAAGCAATCTTTGGTAGACTGAGTTGAAGATGGCGTTCGTTCATCCAGATCTGTGCAGCTACTGTGAGAAAACATCATTGGTGTAGCAGTGCTTGAAAAGTCTGTGTGCATTAATTTGGCCTGTACGAAGACCAGATCTAATAACCCTTTTTCAGGAATCTGGAACAAGCTTGTGTTTTAGATCACAAATTGAGGTGGGATAAATGGACTGACGCTGTGAGCAAAAAGGGTCAGCAAAGACTATATTTCCTTAGCGTAAGCCCTTCATTGTTAAAGATGTTTTATAACTCTTTTATTGAAAGTGTATTGAACTTTTGTATTATCTGCTGGTTCGGGAATGTTACGGTGGAACAAAAGAGTTTGGCCAGAAAAATTGTAAGTACTGCGAGTAAATTACTCGGTATCCCTGTGATGGGTTTACAGCAAATTTATCAGACTAGATGTCTTGGTAAAGCTATGAAAATTATATCTGACAATAGGCATCCACTGCATAATGAGCTTGAGCTTTTGCCTTCAGGTAGAAGATTTAGGATACCAGGGTTTTTAAAAAATAGGGGGGAAAGTACAGTATTTTATATCACAGGCAGTGAAGTTTTTAAATGAGATATGGGTAAAAAAATAATATATATATATATATATATATATATATATATATATATTTTTTTTTTTTCTAACTAAGTGTTGTGGATTTGTATTGTCTTATTGTGAAATTTATGTTGAAATTGTCTTTTGTGAGAACCCGCATATGTAAACAAGTCACTGAAACAAAATTTCCCCAAGAGGATGAATAAAGTTACTACTACTACTACAAACAGCACATTCTGTTCAGCAGATTACAGATCATACAATGGCTGAATTACAGTTTGTATTGTTTATAGGTTAACTATTATCCCAATAAATCTTTGCAAAACTTAAATTAACCTTGAGGTTAAGAAGAAAACACCCTGCATGTTTTTTGCAGTGGTGCTAATGTCCCAAAGTCAAAAGAAACACCTCTTTGAAACAAGTTTACCATCGCACTCATATTCCCATTACTGCATTGTGGGAAGAGGTATCTGTTTGTTTTGTGCCCATTCCCAGTTTTTTTTTTTCTTCTCTCTCTCTATTGAACAGGCCCCTGACCACCTTGTTGATCACCCAGCAACAGACACGCCAGTCTGTCCCTAGTCTTTCAGCCAGAGCGGAAACCCAGCACTGAGCCTCTTCTGCAGGACTCCATGCAGCCTACCTGACTGCCCTACCAATGAAGAGAGCCCGCATTCTGGGGCCTGGGGCGTCACGCATAAAGAGATGTGACATCTCAAGCCTTGTTTTCTCTGCCTGAATGGGTGAAAGAAGTAATGTTGTCTGGATCTAGTCCACTTGCAAACTCCACAAACATATATTGTGTATGACCAGCTGAAAACAGAAAAAAAGGGCAAATTTAATGTATCATTGTTCTCTCAATGGTTCATTTTCTGATTCCTTTTATCAGTTGATTCCTAAACCAGCTTGCCAGACTTCTTTCTGTGGATTACAGACTTGTCTTGCAGGCAAATAAATAACATCAGTTTGTAGAAACACTTCCATTATTGTGATGTTATGCATCTTGCACTCTAAAAAAAGGTGCTATATAGCACTAAAAGTGGTTCTTTGGCTCGTAATCATAGGGGAACCACTTTTGGTGCTATATAGCACCAAATCTTGGTGCTTCAGTGGTTCTTTAGCGGTTCTTTGGCATGACTGAGGGGCTATATAGCACCGCTACCATATACAGAACCTGTTAAGCTCCTGTATGCTTCTTCAGCGGTTCTTCAGCAGTTCTTTGGGGTGATTAAGGTGCTATATAACACCACTGCCATACAAAGAACCTGTTAAGCCCCTTTAAAGGTTCTTTACGAGCCAAAGAACCACCGTTGGTGCTGTTTAGCACCATTTTGTTGAAGAAATACAATGCAATATGGCACCTCTTATGGTTCTATTCTGTATAGCACCATTAAAGATATGGTTCTATATAGCACCAAAAGTGGTTCCCTATGATTACGAGCCAAGAACCACTTTTAGTGCTATATAGCACCATTTTTTTAGAGTGCATCTATGTTTTAGAAGAACATGAGAACACTGAATGAATCTGTCTTTTCTTACTGAGAATCTCAGATCATGCACAGCACACAGAAATGAATGTTTTTATTATAATCAAAGCAATAAAGAATATAAACATAGCTTGTTGCACAATAAACACTATATTTTTGCATTGTTTCCCAGTCACTATGTGTAGGGTTTTGGAGTTTTTAGGACCCTCGTGTCTCATCAAATCTTCTTTCTAATGTCTCCATGTCTAACACTTCAACAATTGGGTTACTGAACCACTAAACCCATAAACAGATCAAGCGTTAGATAATAGATAACGTAATAACAGGGGGCTAATTTCTGAACCTAACTGTATACAGTAGAAAGCATGAAGCATTCACTGATGTAGAATGAATTGGTTCACAATGCAGAGGGGTAGATATCCTGGTCCAGAAGGTGGAAATTACTGCCACCCTTTGCTGTTGTGAGATGCATTGCACAGTTGAGTAACCATGTGTGCCACCAACAATTGCCAGACTCTCTGATTCTCACTACAGGTCCACAAATGTGTGGCTATGTCTGAGCTCTCCATCCCCAGAGGGTGAATAAAGCAGATGGGTTCTAAATGCAAAATTTCATTTTGTATCATTAGTAGGTTAGTTCACCCCTCATTGGCTCACCATCTGCCATCAACTCAGGCTTTTCAACCCTCCACAACGCTGCAGTTGAGTATGAAACGCAGAAGTTTGATGCCTCTCAAAGACACCACCGGTTTTCTGCAACAGCACTGCTGCATGCTTATTGCATTGTTATGGCATTCTACTAGAAATAGCTGGTGAACGGTTTACACTGCCCTCCAAAAGTTTGGAAACGCCCTAGAAAAGTGAGGTTTTGGACGATATCACACTCCCAAGCTGTGCAAATCCTATTTGGAGAGGAAGCAGTCAGCTGGCATCGTGTCTGTCATGGAATGGCCTCCCCAATCACCCAACCTCAACCCAATTGAGCTACTAGGAACTGGACCGTGATGTCCATAAGAAGTGTCCAACCAGTGTGAATCATCTTTGGGCAATCCTTCAGGAGGCTTGGAGTAATATATCAAGTCAATGTTTGAACCGACAGCTCGGATGCCCAGATTATGCAGAGCTGTAATAGCTGCTAATGGTGGATATTTTGATGAATCGAAAATTTAAGTTTTTTCTATGTATTATGTATATATGTTTATGTAATAAAATATGTTTTCGTAGTTTGTGTTGTCCCTTATCAGTGCAAAATTATCACAAATCGAAAAGGATTCATGCCAATATTGTCCAAAACCCCATTTTCTAGGGCGTTTCCAAACTTTTGGAGGGTAGTGTACATATTTAATATTATTCATGAATTCAATTTACAATAGTAACATCTTTTTTTTTCATCTCATTTGGATTTGCGCCTATGGTATGTAGGACACTGAATTCATGAATTTGCACAATTCTGATCATTTATTAAGTACCAATGTTAATAGTTTTGTGACCTGAATAGACTTTTGTGATTTGTTCCAAACTTTCTGATTAGTGTATCTTGACTTTATTATTATTATTATTAAATAATTTGTATAAATATTGACACAAAATGTATTTGACAAGCACCAGGTGCATAAAACAATGTGTATGTCTATTTTATCTCATTCTTGTCCAGGGCTGTGTTTCCTAAAAGCATTGTAACCAATAACCAATGGTAACCAATGGCACAAATGCTCTCAACCACCTTCGTAGGCGTACATGTTTTTGGGAAATGCACCCTAGGTCCGTGTCAAGCTTCATTGGCATATCTGACTCTAATCTTTGGCTCATTGAACTATGAAGCTGCTGTGACTCTCTCGCTGACGACCGGGATCAAACCCAGAGATATAAACGCCTCTACATGACATGGAATGAAGATCAGTTTTGGCTAATTATTAATTCATCAATCTATTTTTGTACAGTAGTTCAGTTTGGTAATGCAACACAGAAATCAGATTGATGAATTAATAATTAGCCAAAATTGGCATGTTTTAAAAAAACATTATTTTTGTACAGTAGTTCAGTTTGGTAATGCAACACAGAAATCAATGTTTTTTTTTTTCAAACATGTTTCCTGAACACGAAGGCTGGTTGTCAGTTTTTTTATATATATATATTTACACATATGGCAGATGCTTTCATCTAAAGTGACTTGAATCGAATCGAACCCATGACCTTGGTACTGGCAAATTATTCTGATCATTCAAGATCACTCTGAAAGTGACATTGCTCTTTTGTGTCATTATCGTTATAGTGTGGACTTCCCTGTTTCACAGAATAATTAAAACTCTATAATTATAGTTTATTTTACAGTTATCATCCTTTGGGCTTTTAGCCGTTTCTGCAGAATCAGTCTGTAGATTTATAGTCTCAAGTCTTATAGTTCTCAAGGATCAAACGTGTTGGTGAAATATATACAGCTGGAAAAAATGACGCATGTCAGTACAATGTACCTTGATAATGTATTTTTTCCAAGCAGACTATAAAGTCAGAAGCTCTAGACAGATGTTTCTGATTTGATTTCATACACTATGAAGCATCAAAGATGGATGACGTGAACATCAGCAGTGCTGGAGATGAGCTCCTGTCGCAGTTGGACCTACTACTGCCTATTTTCATTGTCATCCTTAATCAATGATTATCATCTTGAAGACTTCTTGATCTGTGAATGCTTTAACATCTAATTACAGACTACTAAATTATCGTTGTATAGGAGCTAACTTCTTTAGGTTTCCCTGCAAGGGTATTTTATTTCGGGAGACAGTCAGCTAAGAAGATTATAAGACCAGTTTTCAATTTATCTCCCACCCCCAGACTCTTCTTATTGACTGACTTCCTTATCACTGTTTACCAGAATCCAGAGAATGACTGGCATCGTCATCCCAATCTGACACTTTGGAAACCGCTGTTTTTCGGAGAGTAAATTAGTTCAGGCCTTTTTCAACCCAAAACACATTTGCTGTTTTAGCATTGCATTGCATTGTTTTAGCATCGTTCTATCCGGGTTTGAACTATGAAAATGTATGAAGAGAAGTACTTCCAGGTCAGAGATGTTGTGTGGGCAAAAATACTCTGAGATGTTCACATGCTTATAAATACTTATTACTGGTGTGCATAATTAAATCTCACACACACTCACACACTCACACACTCTCTCACACGCACACACACACACACACACACACACGCACACACACACACACACACACACACACACACACATTGTTGCACAATTAAAAAAGATAAATGATTTGCAAAAAGTAATTACAGTGAGAGTGTCAGTCATCTGATAAAACACATGATCTCTCACACACATGCAAAAAAATAAAATAAAGAATAATAGAAAATGGATGAGTGTTATATAAATGCTACTGATGTCATTTTGTTGTATTTATTTATTTATGTATTCAGTCATCCTGATATCTAGATAGCAGAGTGTCCAGTGGCTGATATGATGTCAGTATATCATAATTAAATGAAAGCAAATGTGCTGAGATTTCTGCCAACTTTGCTAAAAAATATTTTACACCATAGTAACTCTAAATTAAAAACAAAAATCCTGTTTATGCATTGGTCAATGCTTATGATCTAAAAACTAATCAGCATGATTTGACAAGCACAGTTATTTTTTTATCCAGCAAATTAATTTAATAACAAGAGACTGTGCTTTAAAATTGTAACATGCAACATACTGCAAAATACACCTACTTGGTGTACTTTGGTCTGCAATTCCACATTCACAGACTTATTAAAATAAAATAGATTACAAATAAAATAGATGAATGATTTGCAAAAGTAATTACAGTGTCAGTCATCTGATAAAACACATGCTCTGTGTCACGCAAAGACCAATTGGGGGAAAAAAAGAAAAGAAAGAAAAAAAAGACATATACAAAGCACATAAAAAGCATTGAGAAGAGAAGGTGCCCAGTGTCTGGGATCTCAGTGGTGGAGATGCTGTGTTCGGGGAGGGTCGACTTTGAGCTGACATTGAGAGTGACGGTCTGTGCTTCTTGTAACATCTCTGGACGCTCATGGTAGACGGAGCTGCTCGTGTCTCTGGCTCTTTCCCCTTGTCCTTCAGCACCACAGAATTGGACAGCACCAGGCAACCAGACCCTCGTTCACCTTACCCCTCAGGATAGCTGTTTGCTTCACTTGACTTCATGGAAACATTTTGGACGAGTAAAATTCCAAGTGTCTGATTTGGAGAGGAACCAACGGATACGCGCCGCCACAACCAATCTGGCAGGAAAACTGTTCCAGTGTAAGTAGATCACATTTGACTGATATAAAACAAGAAACAAGAAATAATTGTCTTCGTATTTTTAATATGCATGTACAAGGCTCGTGCAAAGTTGTTTGAAAGTCTAAAACGAACTGTTTTAACGCTGGACTTCGATGTTTGTGCGCGTTTATCAGACTCAACAGTCTACAACACCATTGTGCATGCTAGTAGGATTGATTCAATGTTTTTTTTTTATCGATATGCTAGTCTCGCAGTCGTCAAGCATTAATTTATCCTGCTAAAAAGCTTCCGTAATAATCTACAAGTTGACAGTTTTGCGCGACTTTTTGAGCCCGCTTTTCTGGCTGACGGCGCGCGCACGCTTGCATCTTTGCTGATTTTACTTGGATGCAAACAATTAATAATAACCTGACGAGTTTATTCGAACTGTTTGACATAAACAAAATTAGATCTGTTATTTGGATTCGAGAGAAAATGATTTAAACTTCACCCGTTGAATAATTTAAATAAAGTAAGAAATGCAAATGCTTTGCCATTCAGCAAACTATTCTGCAATTAACCGCAGACACCGTTAAAGTTTTAGATAACAGAAATGTACAAAATTGGTTCTTTCAGTTATTTAAAATAAAGAAATGTGGACAGAAGCGTTTTGTCATATGCCGCGCGCCCATCACACCTGCGCCAATTGGTGTTTTATTTTTATTTTTTTTTTTTGTAGCTATCTTGTTTTGTTTTTTTTTTTTTTTTTTTATTACGCTATTATTGTGTTGATGAATTGACATCGAATGCACCAAGCACAGGTGAAATAATGTCGCTTTGTCTCAATGGTTTCCAGGTCTGTGTCAAGCTTCTTTGGCGTTTTTTGACTCTAGTCGTGGGTTAACCGAGCCGCGAAGCTGCTGTCTACGTGGACCGGTGCTGAACTCTCCCGTCCCTCTAACAGGACCAAACCCAGAGACATGACCACCAACGGCACGAAAGCGTCCGATGGACACGTTTTAACAGAGCTGAACGAAGCGCCCACCGCCAACGACAAACCAAAAACTCTGGTGGTTAAAGTTCAGAAGAAAACGGACCTTCCCGACAGAGAAACGTGGCAGGGAAAATTTGACTTTCTTCTGTCTTGTGTTGGCTATGCCATTGGACTTGGCAATGTCTGGAGATTTCCCTATCTATGTGGAAAAAACGGAGGAGGTATGCATCCCCCCCCCCCCCTCTTAACAAAAGGATTTAAAAATAAATAAATAATAAATAAATACGATTTCGTAATGAACGAAAATCACTCTGCAGATTGAATAAGGTACAGAATAGGCTGCGCTTTGTGTCCAGGAGGCGCGCGAAGTGCGCAATAATTGGAAGCGAAGCGGATTTTAAAATCGGATACATATTTGAATATGTCTCATTATGTTACTTATCTCCTGTCTGTATAGGGGCGTTCTTGATTCCTTACTTTTTGACCCTCATATTTGCTGGGGTCCCGTTGTTTCTTCTGGAAACTTCCCTCGGTCAGTACACGTCCATTGGTGGTCTTGGAGTGTGGAAACTGGCCCCTATGTTCAAAGGTAATCATATAACCCTCAGATTAATTACTCATGCTCTTTTTAGAAGCGTGTAAATGATGGTGTCTTCTGCATTATAGCGCAGTCGTATTGTGTAATTGCCAAAATAAATAAAAAAATCTGAAATATGGAGTTATTTTAGCACACATGTCTCCGTAGGTGTTGGCCTGGCAGCAGCAGTCCTGTCGTTCTGGCTTAACATTTACTACATAGTCATAATCGCATGGGCAATTTACTACCTGTATAACTCATTAACCACAGTAAGTACACGTTTGGGTATCAAATATGAAATTGCTAAAACACCAGTGACTGTCTAGATTCTTGAAGCGCTGTCTCAGGGATTGAAATGTCCTGTTTCAGGAGCTCCCCTGGAAGTCTTGTGACAACCCTTGGAATACAGACAAATGTTTCTCAAACTACAGCATGGCAAACACCGCCAATATGACGAGCGCCGTTCAGGAGTTCTGGGAGTAAGGGCAAATTTTTTTCTGAAACACTGGAATTTGGTATTCTAGCAACACACACACACTTTCCTTTTGTCCTCGGCTGTGCAAAAGAACCACTGTTGTTTCACAAAAATGCGGCTATTGTGCTATTTTTGGCAAACAGCCCAAGCTGAATGCTTTGCATCGGCAATTAGACAGGCTCTATTTCAAACTGTTTGTGAGTTACATGGCCTGACAGATATAAATTCTCTAATAATGATTGTTCCTCTTTCTCGCTCAGACGTAACATGCATCAAATGACTGATGGTTTGGAAAAGCCGGGAGAGATAAGACTGCCACTTGCAATAACGCTGGCCATTGCCTGGGTTCTGGTCTATTTTTGTATCTGGAAGGGCGTAGGCTGGACTGGAAAGGTAAGAATGCTCTTGCACGGCACATATATGATATTTAGTTAGTTTTTAACAAATTCAGAAATTCAATAAAGCTCTGAATATTCAAAATCAGGCCCGTAATCAAGGCTTTGGGATCAGAATCTCCTAAATAATGAAAGTCTGTCATGCTTTCACAGAGCTTCACAGTGGTCGTTTTTCTTCAGATAAATCAAAGCATGCTTTTTTCTCTCTCTCTCTTAAGGCTGTTGATATGTCTTTCAGGTGGTATATTTCTCAGCGACATACCCGTACTTCATGCTATTTATTCTGTTCATCCGTGGAGTGACGCTGCCTGGAGCGAAAGAGGGCATTTTGTTCTATATCACGCCTCAGTTCAGCAAGCTGAAAGAATCAGAGGTAGAGAGCTTTGTAATTATCATACGGTAACAGACGTGTGTTCACAGGCGTATAATTTGGTGAATTTCTCCCATGTCTCGTCTTTTCTCTTAGGTGTGGCTTGATGCAGCCACGCAGATCTTCTTCTCGTACGGTCTGGGCCTGGGCTCTCTGATCGCCCTTGGGAGCTACAACCCTTTCAACAATAACGTTTACAAGTATGCAGCAATTGTAAGATTTATTAAAGCGTGTTCAAATGTTATCCTTAATATGCATCTCTAATCAGTCACATGCGTGGAAATTTTGTATTTCAAAACAGCCTACAAAAAACTTCCTCATCACTCTCAATACGACACATAGATAATAGGATAAATAATGATGGATTACTAAACAATTACATGCTCTCGTCTGCTTCTCAGAGATTCTATCATCGTCTGCTGCATCAATTCCTTCACCAGTATGTTCGCTGGATTCGTCATTTTCTCTATCGTAGGTTTCATGGCTCACATCACACAGCGGCCCATAGCAGACGTGGCTGCATCAGGTAATTATGATGGAGTTCAGTCTGATCACTGGATGAAGACCTACTACTATACTTTGTGCAGTGTCTTAGCATCTGGTGTCAACTATTATGAGCAGTTTGCATGGTAGCACAAAAATTAGTTTTATGGTATGTATATGTCACAATTTAAAGAGATGTTATATCCTCCTATATAGAGAGACCCCCCCCCCCCAAACAAACAAAAAAAAAAAGCTTTGTGAATTTAGTATTTTTTCATGTCATTACATTGTTTAGAACATAAGAAAAAATGTAAAAATATCATTTTTTTTTAATTATATTTTATTCATATTTGATTCTATGTCCTCTGTAGAGGACACTAGGACTAAAAATAAAATGGCATGAATAGACATCAAAAATCACCAATCAATTTTTTTTTTTTTTAAATCACCAATCAATTTTTAGGTTTCAGGATTTTTTATACTAAACTTTGTTTAAGGATGATTCTCAGCTATGCTATGTTATAAAATATATAACAAAATGATTTGATATACCATTTTGTTTTATGCAATATGTGTGTAAAAAATGGTTTTCCCATTAAACCGTGTATCTATACACTGTATCTAATTTGCATATTAATGTGTTGCTGTTGGGACAGCATGTTGAAAAAAGAATGGGAGTAATAATAATATCTAATATTTCATAACAAAATTGATGTATAATTTATTTTCCTATTCAATTGTTATGGCTCCCAAAAATGCATAATAAACATGTTTTTAGTCCCGGTGTCCTGGACATTATGTCCTGTTTCATAACAGCAAGTCATATTTGAATTTGAAAAGCCATAACATTTTCCTGAGATGCTGCTTTATGACAAACAATTATAAAATGATTCAGGTTTAAATGACAATTACAAAATATAATCATTTCCATAAGGATGTAAAAATTTTCACTAAATTAAATTTAGCCATTTTTAAAGATCTATGAGAGGGAGTGTTATGATGAAATATCCAATCATTTAACATCTCTATAAAGCCCTGAATGTGCTCTGTACATTAAAACTGTGACATGTGACGTCTCAGAGAAATACACTACAATATAATATCCTCATATGAGGCAAAAACTCCATAGCTGGGTCTCAGGAGGATATATATATATATATAAAACATCTTTTAAATTTGTGACACAGAGAGGTCAACATCACCAACCATCAAAGCTGCTACCACAGTAATTATTTAAAAAATCATACAACATATTATTTATGTACATATTCATCTTGCTTATTTTAGGGTTTTTAGTAACAGGATTGCTAATATTACAACTCTCAGATAACATAAGTAGTAAATAAAACGACTATCATAATATTTGATTTGAGGTTTACAATCTGTGCTATGCATAAAAGTGACCAACACTGAAATTAGACATTAGAGCTTTATTGTTAAAATATCATATGTGACCCTGGAGCACAAACGCAGTCATAAGTAACACAGGTATATTTATATCAATAGACAACAATACATTGTATGGGTCAAAATTATAAATTTTTCTTTTATGCCAAAAATCATTAAGATATTAAGTAAAGATCATGTTTCATGAAGATATTTTGTAAATTTCCTACCGTAAATATATCAAAACTTAATTATTGATTAGTAATATGCATTGCTAAGAACTTCATTTGAACAACTTTAAAGATGATTTTCTCAATATTTAGATTTTTTTGCACCCTCAGATTCCAGATTTACAAATAGTTGTATCTCAGCCAAATATTGTCCTATCATAACAAACCATACATCAATGGAAAGCTATTTATTCAGCTTTCAGATGATGCATAAATCGCAATTTCATAAAACTGACCCTTAAGACTGGTTTTGTGGTCCAGGGTCACATATTGCATGTATTAGTCTCTATGCCAAAATACAGACACTCTAAAGCTAAGTAAACCTGTTTTGATCTCAGGGCCAGGGCTGGCATTCTTAGCCTACCCCGAGGCGGTCACACAGCTGCCCATCTCACCGCTCTGGGCAATCCTGTTCTTCTCAATGTTGCTTATGCTTGGCATTGACAGTCAGGTAAAGAGCATGTTTCAAACATGTGTCTTCAGGCATGCATACTTGTGTAGTAATAGTATGTCGATTCAGGTATTAAATATACAGCTGAATTCAGAATAGCATGCTATTCCAAACTCAGCCAGTATTTCTGACTTGAATACAACCAGTCCATTTAGATATCCTTTCCATGTTTGTATTTTAATTATCATATATGCTTTGTATTCTGTGTAGTTCTGTACGGTGGAGGGATTCATCACTGCTCTCGTTGACGAGTTCCCACGCTTGCTACGAGGAAGACGAGAGCTCTTTATCGCTGTCGTCTGCCTCGTGTCTTATTTGATTGGCCTGTCAAACATCACACAGGTAAATGCACACATACTCCTTCTCATCTTTCACCCTATGAAAAGAGATGGAGGCTGATCACGATTTTATTCTAAAGCTTTGTTTCTAATGGAATATATGGTAAAAATACATGCAAAGAGTGGAATAAGAGCTCTTGAAGTTGCATAATAGGATCACCTCAGAGGACAGAAACGTTTGAGTGTTTTTGCTGGGATATATAATGACTATAGAGAGTTCAACCACTATATAAGCTTTCCTGTAGCTCAAATGGTAGAGCATGGCGCTAGCAACGCCAAGATCATGGGTTCGATTCCCAGGGAAAGCAAGCGCTGATCAAATGTAAAACTGTAACTTGAATGCAATGTAAGTCGCTTTGGATAAAAGCATCTGCTAAATGCATAAATGTAAATGTAAATATAACCTCGCACTGTTATATAAAAGCTAGAAATGACTGCAGGAGAGAAAAAAATACACTTAATACACTAACCTCCGGTTTCACAGACAAGGTTTAAGCATAGTCCTAGACTAAAATGTAAGTCTGAGCTGTTTCAATTGAAAGAAACTCGCACTGTTTGATCTTAAAACATATCAGTGTCTATGTTTTGTCTTTAGATGCACACCAGTAATGTTTTTTCTAAGCATGTTTATAAAAAATTACTTAAATGTCCTAATTGAACAATGGCCTAATCCTGGCTTGTCTGTGAAACCGGGCCTAAATAAACACAAATAATAGTAAATAGTCTAGATTACGCACATGAAAATGATGGAATGAGACATTGTGGGTGTGTCTTGGGTGAGACTGTGTATATGGTGCCATTGTATACCATTCATCACAGTCACTTGACCCTTTTCATGATCCATTTGTATTTGATTTGTTCTGCGCAAGCAGTTTCTGTAATATTTCACATTACAGAAGTAAAACATAATTTCATCTTGATCTTAATAAAGAGTGCTTGTGGTAATACAGCAAATCACGGAGATGCTCACAACCATTTGAACCATTGGATGTGCAATTGTGTATAATCCTAACCCAAATACTACATACTTTTCAGGCCAATCTCGTGACTCACAGCAGGGAAGAGAAAGCTAGCTTCTCTGATGCTCATTGCTGCTATGCCTTTAAACCCAAACACAGCTAAGAGCTGGTTTTCGAAACCAATGTAAATGAACCACATCTCTCGCTAATCAAAGCAATTATTTTCTCGACAGGGTGGCCTCTATGTGTTCAAACTGTTTGACTACTATTCTGCCAGTGGAATGTGTCTGCTGTTCCTGGTGTTCTTTGAATGCGTCTCCATATCCTGGTTCTATGGTAAATATGCCTAATAATAATTTTCCAAGCAGATATTAAGTTGCTGAGACGTTGATGTTGCCTGCAGTGTCCTGTGACGTGACATTTAGCATGCATTTCAAACAAAACATTCAAAAAAAGAAATTGCATGCCGTATTTATGACCTCATATGAATTAAACGAGTACATGGAAAATTTGTTTATCACACCACATGATCATTTAAGGCAAGGCAATTTATTTGTAAAGCATCATTAAAAACAACAGTTAGTTGACCAATGTGCTGTACAGCTTTAAACAAAAACAATAAAACACATTACATTACACATTTAAAGTGAATTATTGAAATCAATAAGGTGAAAAAGAAAGCTGATGTTTCGCTTATAGATTTTGTAGGTATTAATTAATTTGCTTTTTATTCCTCACATCCAGACATAACGCACAACGCATGCTAATTATGATCAAAGATCTTTATAATTCATGCTAATCTCGCTGCCAGACTCATTTCCACACTCAGTTGATCTCAATGAATATGAACCTGTGGAATATTAATTGTTGTGCATGGCAGGCTTGATTATGCAAACTACTGCATGATTCTCTATTTGCATTTATGAAGGCACAATAATCCTCGGCGAACCACTCGTGCATTGTTTTGCAATGTGATTTCTATTCTGTGCCCACCACAGGTGTCAATAAATTCTACGGCAATATCGAGGAGATGATTGGATACCAGCCCTGCATTTGGTGGAAGCTGTGCTGGGTCGTATTCACCCCTCTGATTGTGGCGGTAGGTGTTTTTTTAAGCATTTCTAAGGTGGAAACACAGGCTGACTGTTTGTTCCTTCTGCCGTAGGGTGTGTTCATCTTCAGCGCCGTTCAGATGGTCCCGCTTAAATTGAACAATTACGTGTTCCCAAAGTGGGGGCAAGGTGTAGGCTGGTGCATGGCCCTGTCGTCCATGATTCTTATCCCTGGATACATGGGCTACATGTTCCTCACCCTGAAGGGCTCATATAAAGAGGTAACGCTTGCACTTTCCTCGCAGCCACAGGTGCATCTGTCAGGGAACATGAAAGTACCTCCACTGACGACAGTAATTGATTTAGATTGCGTGCATTATTAATGCAGATGTTTCAGCATGGGGTGAAGCATGCACTGTTCCTATTTCGTGGCCATTGGATTTATTCTAATTGCATCAATTAGTCTTCAGTTCTTGCCATTTGAGCATGCAATCAGTGACTTGGACTGATTGAACGAACTAGGAGTATTTTTCGCCACACGAAGCGTACCTCTGAATCATGTTTCTGAGACTAGTAATTAGGATCAAAGAGACCCAGTCCCAATTCAGCGTGAATATCGTGGAGCTTGTAATAATTGTGAATCACAGGTTCCCACCAGGACAGCAAAAGTTTGGATTTGGCTTCAATTGCATCTTGATTTCCTAATTGTACCAATCAAGAGCCGTGATTTGTGCTTTTATGCTTTTATGCTTTTTTAGCTCAGCAGGAATAGTTTGTCTGACCTGGAATAGCAGCTGATGATTTTCCTTCCCTTTTGCAGCGCCTTCGGATAATGATTCAGCCCTCGACGGTGGTTCGGCCTCAAGAGAACGGACCAGAACAGCAACCTGAAAACCCCACTCCAGCCAATGACGAGGCCTACATCTAACCACCCTCCCCCTGCTCCACCCCGAATGATCAAAGGTCAAGAGAGAGAATAAAAGAGTAATCACGGTTGATCAAAACCAAGGACTTCCATGTCTAGAGTATATTCACCTACCTCCGAGGGAAAACCAACCTGATTACAGTTTGAATTGTTTTGGTATATATATATACATAGGGTCCAAAAAATCTGTCCAGCGATGTTCTAGGGTTAATCTATATTTCATATGCAAGATATTAGTCTTTCTAAAAAAGAAAAAGAAGAAAGGGTCAACCAGAGGATATCATTTAAATGATAATTCAAGATTTGGCATCCCGATGTAATTTCAACACCACCGTGTTAATTTGATATACATGTAATTAATGTATTAAAAATACAGTTGTAGGTTAGAATCGAATTGTATCTGATTGTATCTGAAAAAATATATATACATACATTTATATATCTATATAAAAGCAGGGAGCGAGAATAATGGAGCGTGCAACGGGGCAAGATGTACCTTGGATGTCAAGGTTATGTAGTCACTTTTCAAGACTCTACCGTTTCAAACAACCCTTCTCCAGTTTAGCCCTCGGGCAAACCCTGAAAAGCACAAGACCAGTGTGGATTTGGTGTACAAACGCTCCAGGCAGCGATGAATTACCAGCCACGGGGGCCAATTGACGTCAAAAAAGACTGTTACAATTTTTTTCATTTTTTTTATTTTCTAAGACAAAATAACTTTGTATGTGTTTTTTAGAATCATTTTAGTACATGTTTTCTATGTAAGAGTAAGAAGGACCAAATTCATGTTTATGCTACTGACAGATCTGAAACACTGTTTTACGTCGCACAGGGTCCGAAACGTCATTTTTGGGGGGGCAGACGTACCCCGTGAAGCCACTGCTCAACACATTTGTATGCCACTCCTCAGGAAAAATGGCGAAAGTGACCAAAATTTGCTCTCCTGGATCAAAAACGATTATAGCTGTGAGCAGCCTTCAGCAAATAATCACTTCTGAGCAAAAGCTATAGTCTGTTGCCATGGTTTCTAGGGTCATTTTGTCAGGCATCATTGACAAACCAGCACTCTGTGTCAAAAACTGACAAAGCCGTTGTGCGAATGAAAATATGTCAAGGAGAAATTATGCTGTTTTCTTTTTAAATCTACAGACTAGATGGGCAATAAATAATTGACATGAAATCATATAAAGGGATATGTGTGTGTGTGTGTGCATGTGTGTGCATGTGTGTGTGTGTGCATGTGTGTGTGAGAGAGAGACAGAGAGAAATGACTGTTTTATGTCCAGTTTTATTTGTTTAAATGCCACTGGTGAAAAGCACAGAGCTTTAAGTTGACAAGCCACAAAAAAGAGCACTGTTAGTTTGCTGCTGTGGCAGCTACATGTGACAGAGATCTGGATTAATTCGTCGATTTATTCTCTGCAAGACGTCTGATGAAAAATGTGCAATCAATAAGAGTCTTTCGTGACATTGTATAAATCTACCATTCATCAGATTTCTCTCTGAAACAATGTTGTAAAACTGTACCGTGTAAAAGTACCTGTGAATGTCCGTTTTGAGGTTTTTGTCTTGTTGATGAACCTTATATTATTTGCTGTTTACTGCAATAATGCATCGATCTCAGAAACTATATAAAGCACATATCTTTCTGAAATGTAAAAAAAGAATAGTAATAATAACAAATGAATAACAATGACAGAAGATTATAAGAGAATAGATAATATGTCTAGTCAAAGAAAATATTGTTTTGTATATTTCTAACTGTTTGGGCCTAATGTAAAATATCGATATGTAAAAAAAACTATATATATAATAAATGTCTTTAGATGGTGTTATATAAAAGCATGATTGCCATGTGTTATCTGATTAAAAAAATAAAGTACTGTAGATTATAATGTGTGCTGTCTCGTCAATAATTATTTGGAGCTTGTCCATATAAAATATTACATTTGGGCATAATAAAAGTGCGCTTAAAACTAAGACTGTGCGTTTAAATACAGACATATTTTTAGATAAAATAATAATAATAATAATAATAATTCTGATAGACATTTAAGTGGAGAAAGTATTAAAAATATGTTTATTATTATTTTTAATTTTTATTTAATGTGGTATTTCATTGCTCACATTTCTGATGTGAGATTTCACTTTTTATTTTTTTATAACCATTTATTATGTGTAAGTTATTGTTTTTTAGCATGTGTGTTTGGCTCAGTGTTATTTTTAAGGATTACTGATAAACTACTGTCTTTGATTTGCATTTGTTATTTATTTTAATCTTAGTTACATTATGTCTGAATTTATTATGTCTGTATAGGTCTTTTATTAAGTTTTAGTTTTATTCAATTTGAGTTATTTTAATACGTCAACAAACTAAATGCAAATGAAATGAAATGATATATATATATATATTGAATTTATAAATGTGTATGTATATATATGTATGTGTGTACAGTATGTGTGTGTGGTTGTACATATACACTATATATATATATATATATAGTTGTTTTTTTGGTGTTTGGCTTATTGTTGTGTTAGAATCATTATTATACTCTTATACCTTTTGTTCTTTAATATTTTGAATTATTTTTAGCTTTATTTTTTGTTTTTCATTAAAATGATAAATTTGGAAATTTTGTTGTATGCATTTGTCATTTTTATTTAATTTCTTATTTTTTTTAAATGCATATAGGTAGTATTTATAATGTTGTATCTTTTAATTTTGATCTGTTTTTAGTTGTTTTAATACTATAATTGATTGCTTCTGTTATCCTCATTTGTAAGTCGCTTTGGATAAAAGCATCTGCTAAATGACTAAATAATAATAATAAATAATTTCACAGTCTGGGAGGTTATGCACAGGAGAGGCTTACACATAATGGTTTATAGATGCCCTGATGGATTCTGTCCAAAGAGGATAATTAATCTCCTTCAGCGATTAACCCTTTAATGTCCCAATGGAGCTCCATCATTAAACTAGATTGATTGTCAAATTGAACAAATAAACAAATGATTTATTTACCATATTTGATGATAAAATTAAATTATTAAAAGCATGCTCACAGCAAAAAAAATAAAAAAAATAATAAAAAAATAAAATGTTAATAATTCTGCATAACCTTTTTTTTTTTTCAACCAAAATGCAACATTTTTTTTCAGCAATCACAAATTTAATTTTATTAGACAGCTGTTCCTCAATTATTTGATATCTAACTCATATCCATATGATCAAGCCCATAGGTTACATTGTAGATTTCCATATTCTGATATTCCCTGTGGCCCGCATACACTACCGCTGTGATATAATAGCTTGTGCTTGTGGATCCAATTGCATGTTAAATCTAGTCTGTGTAGGGGGTTGATCAGGGACCAGACGTTTGGAGGAGGCTTCAGTCCTGAACCAATGACAGATGTGTTGGAGGTAATTTACTTCAGGCAGTGAGCAAACTATAATTGTAAATCTGTTTTTCACAAAGAGCCAAGCCTAGAAGCCTAATAAGAAAGACTCAAAATTCAACACTGGCACATTTTAAAAATCATATTATTATTATTACTACAGCTCTTAACCAAAACATTTTATAATATAGTTATGTAGGTGTCTGCAATATATTTGTCAAATCTAAATCACATTTTAAGCAGCAATACTGTTAGCCATTGCCATCATTAGTCCTAAATGTTGTGTAGATAATGAACTGGGTTTGTCCAAACACACACACACACACACACACACACACACACACACACACACACACACCACCACCAATCACACACACACATACACACACAACAACACACACACACCACAAACGACGACAGTAGACACACAACACACACACCACGCACACACCAACACACACACACACACACACACACACCACACACACACACACACACACACACACACACACAGACAGACACACACACACCCACACACACCACACACACACACATCCACACACACACACACACACACACACACACTCACACACACACACACGCACGCACGCACGCATGTATGCACACACACACATACACACACAGACAGACACACACACACGCACAAACAGACAGACATTTTCTTCTCTATCTCTCTACACACACACACACACACACACACTTCTCTCTCTCTCTCTCTCACACACACACACTCTCCCACCACACACACACACACACTTCTCTTCTACACACACACACACACACGATCACTACCTCGTCTTCACACACAACACACACACACACACACACACACACCACCACCACACACAGCACAGCACAGCATTATCACACACACACATACACACACAGACAACACACACACACCACACAACAGACAACAACACTCTCTCTCTCTCTCTCTCACACACACAACACACACACACTCTCTCTCTCCTCCACACACACACACCTCTCTCACCACACACACACACACACACCTCTCTCTACACACACACACACACACACACTCTCTCTCTCTACACACACACACACACACACACACTCTCTCTCTCTCACCACACACACACACACACACCTCTCTCTCTCACACACACACACACACACACAGCACACACTCTCTCTCTCTCTTCTCACACACACACACTCTCTCTCTCTCTCTATCTCTCTCTCACACACACACACACACTCTCTCTCTCTCTCACACACACACACACTCTCTCTCACACACACACACACACACACACACACACACACACACACACACACACACACACACACACTGGATGTACGCTCTTATCAGTGTTTTGCACATGGTAGACCAGGATATTCACTGCTAGCTAAGGCATTTATTCAAATGATTTCAATTGTATCTTGATGTTACACACATGCCTCATAAAATACATTTATTTGAGAACTGTGAAACTGACAGCTGCTGAATATCTAATGTTTTCTCTGTTAGTGTCACTGATGTACAGACTGCTTCATGATGGCACTACAGAGCACAAATGAGGGGAAAAGGATGATAATTTAGTATCAGAGAGTCAGTTTTTATGTGCCATGTACATTTCTGCCAGTACCTTTTTCATTAATTAGTATTTTAAATGGGTTCTGTCATATTGTTTCTGATAGTTTCTTTGTTTCAGGTATGTGTTCCCTGTTATTACAGGTGTTTAATTTCCTTTTATTTGACAAATCAATGTCCCTGCTTTTCACAGTCAGTGCTGTAAGTAATCTCCTTATTCTCTACTGCCTTTGTTAATGCTGAATGGACCAATACTGTTTCTATTAATATGTTAGTTATTGCTGATGATCCTTCCTCTGTTACATAGTATTCTTTTTTCATGTATGCATTCATCATTTGTTATGAAGTCATTTTGAAAGAATATGTACGCTGTATAAATACAGATCGGGTGTGTTCACCTGAAGGTGACTCAGTTCTTTGCAAGGTTTTTATTTATTTATTTATTTTCAAGGAATGACAAATTTGTATACATATTGGGGGAGAAGAGGGCACTTTCAAAAATTGATATTCCAGGGAGCACTCAAGCAGATTTTGGTTATTTGCTCATGTGTTATTCTGTTTTTACAGACAATTACCTCACATTATGACAGAGGTTCAGGCAATGATGGCCAACCAGACCCATTCCAAGGTTCTGGCACAAAACAGGCACACAACGTCATATGACGTTGATATTTGGTTACATTTTGGTTGCAACGTCGGGTGACCAAAATCCAATGTAAATCCAACGTCTAATGTCAATGTTAAATTGATGTCCAATACCGACGTCAGCTGACGTTGAGATTTAGTTGTTTTTAGGCTGTGTAACCAAAATCCAACGTAAGTCAACGTCAAATTGACGTCAAATATTGACGTCAACCCGATTTTCATTTTCAACCAAAATGCAACATCTGTCTGACGTCATGTCCAACGTCAACCTGACGTTACATAGACGTCTGGTGCCTGCTGGGTTGTTTATTATTCAAGTCAAATGAACAAAGCAATTGAGGAAATATCCAAAAATTTCACACGAGAAGAGAACTATTTGTAGTGTGAACGCTTAACAGAACATAGTCAACGTAGAACAGCATTAACTTTTCAGAAATGTGTTGCACCATGGCATGTTACATGACAAAAATATGGCTCATTTTTAAACTAGTACTTTAAAGTACATGTTGGCCCAGATTGTAATTGAGCGATTAACTTGTGTGCAGTGCTTGTGTGGTCACCTCAGGCGAGACCAGCCGCCTCCAGCGATGTTATTCCATACGTCAGTCGCTAGCATCAGAAGCACACAATAGCAGTAACATGGCTTAAAAAGAGAAATTAGTTACACTGGCATAGTTAACAGATTTGTAAAATTAAGTTTTAATATATTTACGGTAGGAAGCTTACAAAATATCTTCATGGAACATGATCTTAATATCCTAATGATTTTTGGCATAAAAGAAAAATCAATAATTTTGACCCATACAATGTATTGTTGTCTATTGCTACAAATATACCTGTGTTACTTATGACTGCTTTTGTGCTCCAGGGACACATATTTATTTCTCAGAAGCTTTAAATCATTAACCTAGACAGTTCAAAAGGTGAAAAACATGATACAGCACTGATTCTTGAGACATGGGACTAAACATGAACAGCAATTGTACCTGCTATTAGGTTTAAATATTTTCAATTGTAAATGTTATGGGGGATTAATAATAATAGAATGTATTTAACACAATTATCCCCTTCAGTTTAATTTGATCATTATTATATCAAATCTATGACACCTGTCTTCTCACTACATCTAAAACACTGTGTCCAAAAATCATTCATATGCTATAAAATGGATAATAATGGTTTTAAAGATGGAATAGAGTTTGTTTTATCAAAAGCAACACATAATATCTCATATCAAATCAAGGTTGTTTTTCAGTGACACATGCATGTTTCATAAGATTTCAAAGTTGTGTCGCCACTTTTTGTCATCACCTTCAGACATTCATTAAAATGAATTAAAATGAATGTTGCATCAAAGCATAGCTCGGTAGCTTAGTACATATGAGATACATTAATGTAGTTTAATTTGTCTGAGTACAAGTTTTTTTTTTTTTTTATTTTGCACCTTGTTTTGTCCCACTTCTAACGAATCAGTGATAGCATAGTAATCTTCTTAATATTAGCTACTCTTGACAAGTTTGAAAGCTTGCTTTGAAGACCAGACAGGGGTGAAAAGCGCACTGGAATATGTGCTAAACAAAAGGTGACCCCCCCCCCCCCAGGTCCACTCACACTGGCTACTCCTACTGCATTTCACTCAAAATACTTACTGTATATTAGCAGAGAATAATACATGAAAAGAGAAAAACATGATTCACACATGATAACACTGCTCTGAACTAGGCTATTAGAAAAGTTAAATATCAAGATCACAAACACATAACCACAGTTTCTCAAGGGTATGGAGTCACCCATATCATAAACAGCACATCTTACAAGAAGCCTTGCTCTCTAAATTAGATTTATGATGTTTAAAAACTACAATTAGGATCTCCTTGATCTTAATGAGATAAAGCACACTTTGTAATGAATAACTTACTAGTTTACTAAGGTCTGGTTGAGCGTTATACTGCTGCTCAGTAAATAAATCACTTGTATCTTCATTGAAAGTTTCTAAACTTGAGCTCATATGCGACGGATGAATGGTTATCTGTACATTTTCCATTTGAAAAGTCTCCCCCAGCTTTACTCCCATGGTCAATGTCATTGTCAGAGTATCCACATCAGTACCACGTGACATCCCGGACCATCACAATATTAACATGAAACATAACACTTTGTTTGGGTCAGCTATTTTTCATTTTCACCTGGCTAAAAACACTTTAGAGATGCTAGATAAATCCAAGATGGCAAACCATTTGTGCATTGAATACTTTTGCAGTCCTGTCAATGGAAACAGTAATCAATACAAAGATACCATCTTTTGTTTTTACCACCACTCTTAGTGACAAGCTACAAAACATCTGGACCAACTCTTTCTCCAGGAGTGACAATAAAATACCTGCTAAAAGCTAAGCTGACCACTACTTTCGTCTAGTAGCTCTATCAAAGTATGCATAAAAGTACCAACTAAAACTTGATGGCAAAGGGCTTGAATCATCTCGGCTGAACACTTGCATATATCTTGGCTTGGACCTTTTTATATGACAGAGTTTTATATGACGATAATCAAGTCAAGTCACATTTATTTATGCAGCACTTCTATACAAAGTGTTTCAGAGAAGCTTTGATTAATACACAGGAAAAAATGTACAATTTATCAATTATGAACCGGGGGTGGGGGGGTTAATATAAAAACTTTAGTGCATATTCAATTTGACATTTTATATATTATTTTTTGTTATACTATATATTTATTACTTACTTACTTACTGTGGCCATATCATGTTTAAATGTATAACACTAGGGCCTGTGTTTACAGATCAGGGCTTAGACTAAGCCAGGATTAGGCCATATTTCAATTAAGACATTTAAGTAATTTTAGCTTAGAATAAAAACATTACTGGTATGCATGTTGAGACAAAACAAAGGCACTGATAGATTTTAAGATCAGTCAGAGCAAGTTTATTTCAGTTGAAACAGCTAAGACTTACATTTTAGTCTAGGACTAGACTTAAAGGGATAGTTCACCCAAAAATGAAAATTTGTCATCATTTACTCATCCTCAAGTAGTTCCAAACCTGTATGAATGTGTTTGTTCTGAACACAAAGGAAGATATTTTGAAGAAAGTTTGTAACCAGGCTGTTTTGGGGCACCATTGACTTCCATAGTAGGAACATAAATACTATGGAAGTCAATGGTGCCCCAGAACTGCTCTGTTTCCCTCATTCTTCAGAATATCTTCCTTTGTGTTCAGCAGAACAAACACATTCATACAGGTTTGGAACTACTTGAGGGTGAGTAAATGATGACAGAATTTTCATTTTTGGGTGAACTGTCCCTTTAAGTCTTGTCTGTGAAACCAGGGGTAGGTGTTCATAATGAGTCGATCGTGTACTCTTACACTTCTGATAGGTCAAAAACAATACAACATTCCCCCTAAGAGCGAGAGAAAAACAGCTGAGAGCAAAGCACAGTCTTTGCCTGTCTAGTCACTTGTGAGATTGAGTGATGGCAGCTCCATTTGCCTCCTACTATTCAGTTCTAGTGCTGCACACACACACACACACACACATACACACACACACACACACACTGAGAGCCTTCGACACGCTACATTAGTCACCTAATATATAAGGAGCTCAAAGAAAATGCAACTTTCACAATCATCATAAATTCTTATCTTGAAGGAGAATGAAAATATTATTTTATGAATTTATCAAATAAATCCTTAATGTCAACATTTTTGTTGATGTGTAATAATCTGTATGTGATGTGTGTGTGTGTGTGTGTGTGTGTGTGTGTTTTTTTTTTTTTTTCTCTATTCATACAAGGCCTTATGCCACTAAAAGCATCTGCCCGAACCATCCTGCCTTAACTGTTCAATAATTTTATGCTATGTTCAAGACTCTCATTTATATTATTAGTCTTAAGAACTTCATTCTCATGTCACCACACTGTAAAAAATGACAGTGAATTTAACGGTAAAAGACTGTAAAAATGCTACAGTAAAAACCTGTTAAATAGTTAACGGTAAGTTCCTCTACTATATACAGTGAAAAGCTGTATTGGACATTACATGTAATTTTACAGTAGTATACCGTTTTTGGAAGTGAAAAAGAATGTATAATTTACAGTGAATAACCATAAATTGACATTCCCAGAATTCAGATTTCAGTACTTCAATAGGTTGGTATATTAACATTATATCATTTAATGAAATTACAGTATTTAACTGTAAATTGAAGTTATAACCATAAAACCTAAAACATTGCTACTGTATTTTTTTACGGTAAAATTCTGGCGACCACAGCTGCTGGTCTTTTACTGTAAATTTTACGGATTTTTTTTAGAGTGCAGCTAAAAAGACAATAATAGCTGTGGTTTTATGCTGTTGCATTACAAAATCATCCTAAAATGATGAAAGTTTCCTCTTTTCCCTATGCCACTTTCAATTGCACTTACAGGGTCTCTTAAAATTATTTCAGCTAACAATGAAATTAATGGCAAAGCAGCTATAGCAGTTTTACTGCTGATGTGGACACTGAACTGAACTGTGTAAGCATGAAATACTGTCACAGTGAAGCTTTCTGCTGTCATCAACTAAACCAGCAGGGAATGCTGACTGATGGACACCCCTAGCTTACTGAAAGGGGATAAATGAACGTGTGAAAAGAAAGATAACTGAAGTCGTTCACAGTTTTTAAAGAGATGTAAGAAACTAACGGTGCAAGGTATATTGTAAAGTAAGTTTGCATTTAATTGTGTCTTTTCTAAGTGATTAAATATAAACCGTATTGCAAAAAGTGAAGACAGTAATGTTCAGAAAGAGCAGAAAGAGAAGAGCAGGTGTTGCAACTGAAATCACTGGTTGGACCCTTACCAAAAAGTAGTATACTTCAAGTTTATTTTAGTATACTTAAGTAAACTTCAAGTATATTTTAAGTATACTTTATGTAGTACGTATACAAATATCAGTGTACTTGTAGTATACTTGTAAGTGTACTATTTCAAAACTCCTTGGGACTAAATTGGCCCACTTTCTATACTTTTAAGTATCCTTTAAGTATAACAGTAGTAAACTTTGAGTACACAACTAGTTTACATCAATGTTTTTAGCTTGTACTGCAACTATACTAAAAGTGAACTTATATGTATACCGATAGTTTACTAATTAAATACTTGTTGTAGCATTTTTAGTACACTTTGAAGTATAGTCAAAGTAGTTTAGTTTAGTAGTTTTATACTGAAAGTATACTCGTAAGTTTTCTTTAAGTGAACTTTACATCATACTTTAAGTATACTAGTTTGTCCCTATTTAGGTATTAATTTGTATATATTTTGTTATATGAATATCTGAACATACAAAACATCAAAAGAAAGAACAGATTATCTGCTTGTAAACAAAACAAATGATTCTAGCTTCATGCATTCTTTTTTAAACACTTGAATGTGGGTAAGTTCCATAAGAAATAAAGAAATAAACAACATTTTGAACAAAAAGCTGAAAAAAGAATATGAATATGATTCAGAATATAATCAAAACGTAGATGGAGTCGATCAACACCCCAAAGCTTGACAATCATTATTACCTCTTCATTGGTGATATTTTATTCCATAACGTTACACAGTTTTGATGCTGTTTTATGTCTGATGACCGTGTTTGATTACATGTGAAGCATGAATGAATGAATGAAGCATTTATATAGCGCTTTTATTGTGTATTGCCATACACCCAAAGCGCTTTACAATCATGTGGGGGGGGGTCTCTCCTCAACCACCACCAGTGTGCAGCATCCACTTGGATGATGCGACGGCAGCCACAGGACAACGGCGCCAGTGCGCTCAACACACCAGCTACAGGTGGAGAGGAGAGAGAGATAGAGCCAATTCAGTGGATGGGGATTATTGGGAGACCATGATTGACAAGGGCCAGTGGAGGGAATTTGGCCAGGACACCGGGGTTACACCCCTACTCTTTACGAGAAGTGCCATGGGATTTTTAATGACCACAGAGAGTCAGGACCTCGATTTAACGTCTCATCCGAAAGACGGTGCTTTTTACAGTATAGTGTCCCCGTCGCTATACTGGGGCGTTAGGACCCACACAGACCACAGGGTGAGCACCCCCTGCTGGCCTCACTAACACCTCTTCCAGCAGCAACCTAGTTTTCCCAGGAGGTCTCCCATCCAGGTACTGACCAGCTCAACCCTGCTCAGCTTCAGTGGGCAACCGGTCTTGGGCTGCAGGGTGATATGGCTGTAGCATCTGTTGTTTCAGGTTCTTCTTCACTTGTGTTTTTTTGGAAATTCTGTAGAGTAGATCTGTACTAGCGCCCCTTACTGTATAACAATGAAAACACGGATTCTAGGAGCACAAGTATAGCTCAAATATATTTAGACTTTTCTAAGTCAAGTATACTTAAATGTCATTTTAAGTATATTTCCGAGAAGTACATAAAAAATCAACTAAAAGTATACTTTCTTATTTTTAGTTTAAAATAAGTATACTAATAGCACACTTGAATAAACTTCTTTTTCGTAAGGGGAAACATGTTGTTGATGTTATTTTTTAATTAGTCTGTATATTTTAAAAACCTAAAACAGTGCTTGTAAGCTAAATTTTTACCTTGTATTGCTGCTATGTAAATACCCTGTACAACCTTTTTGCACATTTTTTATATTACTATTTATTAAGTCAACAGTATACTGTCCTGCACATTTACATATATATTTATATTTTTTGCACTTTTTTTTTATATACTTTTTTATATGTATGTATATTCTTTGTGTTTGTATTATATATAATTGCACTGTTCATGGAGCGGACCTGACTTACATTTCACTGCTGGTTATACTCTGTATAATTGTGTATGTGACAAATAAAAATCTTGAATCTTGAATCTTGAATCTAAATAAATCTGAGTGCTTTAGTGGAATCCAGTTGTACTCATTACATGTAGCATTCCATAACAACAGAATCTGAATGTTGCCCTTGAAACCCAGGCTCATTGGAAATACGTGTCTCTACATACATTTCTGCAACACCGTAATTATGTACCTTGCAGCACGTTTTGTGGCAGTTTCAAAGTGAAATGTCCAGAGAGTGGCGCTAAAACACACGTTTAATACGTGACCGTGACACGTTTTTATTACGTTGGTACAGGCACATATTGCAGTGTTTTTATTATGCTGCTTGAGGTACGTTTTGCCGCCATTCATAATTCAAATATCCGGTGAGTGTCGCTAAAGATTAAGCTCTATGAAGTTGGAAATATCCCCTACACCAAACCCTAACCTAAACCTACCCGAAAGTGTTAACAAATGCAAAAGTGATATAAAAACGTATTCGCTGATGCAGCCCTGCTATTTTAACTTCCTTATGCAGATTTGAGCTGTTTTGTTGAACTGTAGTTTGACGGGATTTGTACCGGAGCTCTTCTTCACCTCAGTGCAACGCTGTATCGCGTGAGCTACCGAGTAAACTCACTGAGTTAGTAAACTCATACATATGAAGCTGTATATGTGACGACAACGTTCAAAAGTATCAGTTTTCAAATCGTGCAGGATGTTAAAATTGTTTAGAAGTCATAACATACCATTCTGCAAGTAACTGAGAAAATAATCAAAACTGTTCCTGTAAGTCATACTTCGTGTGAAAAGGAATAAAAGTTGTCAGAGTTTTACTGCCTCTAGTGTTCATTTCAACTGGAAACTGCAGTGAATTGTACATATAGGAACTGCTAAAAACTTAGTAGTTGTGCAAAGTCAAAAATATTTTCTGTAGTAATCCACGTTGTGTCACAAATGCTGTTAATAGAACTTCACTTAAACCCAGAACATTATTAGACAAATGATTAGTAAAGACAATAAATCGTCATTCTTCTCAATGAAAACACACCTCTTTTCTATGTAATATAGATATACACTATATTGCCAAAACTATTGGCACCCCCTTCTAATGAACAGGTTTGACTACTTTAGTAATTTCTATGAGTACAAATCTTAATGTTAAAGCATATAATGATATTCTAGGAAATTGTGTGCTTCTAATATTATAGCAACAGTTTGGACTCTTTTCTATTCTAACATGACAATGTCTCTGTGTATAAGACAAGGTTCAAAAAGAAAATGATTGATTCATTCAGTGTGGAAGAACTTGACTGGTCTGCATAAAACCAAGTCCTAATCCCAGTTTAACACCTCTGGTGTGACTGTAAATGCAGACCTTGAGCCAAAAACTCATCACCAAACACCAATGACTTGTACATATGGGTTCAGTCATTTTAGACACTTCCAAAACTGTTGCAACAGAGATGAAATACAATTTTTAAAATACATGAACTGTTTTCATCGTTGTTGCCACAGATTTGGAAGTGCATTTTTCTGTTCTAAAGAAGTGGGTGCCAATACTTTTGTCTATATAGTGTATGTACAAGTCATTGGTGTTTGGTGATGAGTTTTTGTTTTTTTTTTTAATCTTGATTTAAAAAAAAAAAAATCAATAAAATAAAAGTCCTACATGACTTTGGCTTTTGCAATCCTTGCCAAAAAGTAATCAACACAAAGGTGTCGCCACAGTCCCTATTACACCTATAGACTGCTCTCTAAATAGTGACCAGGTCAATGTTTAAACACATCAGTCAGATTGAAAGCCAGGCTCGGAAAGGGAAAGGCATGTCAGGTCAGAGCACAGGCTTTGGTGCGAACATGAAGAGCTGGCGGCTCACCGTAATTAATGCTGCCAATCAGTGAGCTGCTGTGCAGAGACAGTGCACTGATCGCAGGTGAAAGCTCAGCTGATGGAGCAGACTGCTGTATCCACAGCATGGGACATTTGAGGCGGGAACCAGGGGACGCAGTCAGTGATGTCATGCCTGTCAGAGCCTGTCTGTCAGGAGCCGTCTCTCATCAGTAGACGGTGCACTGAGTTTATTCTAATTACAATCTGACAGCAGCATTAATGAACTAGCTGCTAGCCACTCTATTACTGTAACGGGGCGAACGAGACGTGAGACGTGCGGATCCAAGTGCAAGCTTTATTTAGAAACAAGGTAAAAAATACAGGCAGGGTCGAATAACTGGCAAACAGGTATATAGAGGGCTAGACAAGAGAGGTAATCCGAGACGTGAGCAATAATCCAGGCAAGGCGCGAACAATATCCAAAGGGCAAGGCAGAGAGATAGTCCAGATACACAGAAATAATCCAGGCAGAGCATAAACAGAGTCCGAATGGTGAGACAGGGGTAAATCCAGGGAACACAGACTAGAAAATAAGAAACGGTTTCCAAATCGCAGCTAACACTAGGGGAGTGATAAACGCAGGACAATACTGGAACTAAACAGAAACACTGAATGGCACGGTAAGGCAGCTAGCGCTAGAAGAGAGCTATACGCAGATCAATGCTCGGCCCAGAGGAAGAAGAAGTCCATGGTTTATGTAGGGTGTGTGATAATTGTGTGATAGTTCTCAGGTGTGAGCGTGTGATTGAGACAGCTGTGTGTATTTAGTGCAATGTATCATGGGAACTGTAGTGCAAGGTAATGTGGAACAGTTTATGGAAATTATTGAAAATGGACATCCCTACTATGTACAGATAAGTGCAACGGTAATATGTATTATGTTTATTGTTCTTTAATTCTAACATTATAACATGAATTGCAGTGAAACTGTTATACAGTTGAATTTATGTATACCATAGTCCCACAGACTTACACTATTTGTGGTGGCATATATATGCAAATAAATTTTCTGCCAGCGGGAGGCGCTGATGAAACGGTAGAGAGTGAGGCACTGTACACAAAGCAGCTCTCCGCTCACAAACGCTGCTTTATCAGACATTATATGCAAGATGAAATGAAAATGACATCCATAATTTTCTGAAAACAGTTGGTTTCCATCAGAAATACAGTGATATAAAAACACCCGCACTTGGTTTTGATTTTGAAACGTGCAGTGCTCAACCAAGTGTCCCCCCCCCACCAACCATTAAAATTTCCGTAGGCGGGATTTATCTTTGTGATATCGCAAATACAGGAAAACAACTTTGTAGTCCAAACGAGCCGTTCGTTGTAGTTCTTGAAAACGGATTTTTTAAAAACTGAATATCTCTCTTTGGAGTGGACTTTGAGTTTTGTAACTTTGTAGATATTTTTATGACCAAACATACACACTACACACTGACTAAAATTCAAAAAGTGAAAAAGCATAATAGGACCCCTTCAAAGATTATTGTGCAAATAATTGCAATTGCAGGTTTTCAAACAGAGATGGCGACAAAGAGGCAAAACTTACAGACTGCAGCTTTAAATGATTACTTTACCTCCTGAGTCTTTCATTCATTTGTCAACTAACAGAAGTAATAAAATAAGCATTCAAGTGATCTTCGGCATACCACAGAAACACCCAAGAAAAGGTAAAAATAAATTAAAGGTAAAAGAAAATTTTGTTTTGCTTTTATAAATTAACAATGAATAATAATGTTACAGATCATCAAATTTCATTTCCTAAGTTGTTTTGTGTCAGGCTTATCTTTTTTTATGTTCTTCCTGAAAAAACTTTTTTTGCAACTACAGTAGTTTTTCTTGATATAACACAGCAATTGTTCTGTTTCATGTTTAATCAGTCAATCTTTTTGATTATGTTCATTTAGAAAAATGTGAAAAAGTGAAGAGAAAACAAGGTGCAAGATGAAACAAAATATATAACTTAAGGATGAGAAAAACAGCTAGTGGATCACATCTCACTGTAACACAGCTTTAGGAAGTGTGCTAGACACAGTCCCAGCCCTCTTTCTCATGGTGAACCGCTTGCTCTGTTTAGGGAAAATAAGAGAAAACAGTGAGTCAAGCCTTAGTGTTTGGAAGCTGCTGCCCAGACTGTTAATTAAGAAGGATGAATTAAAAACAGCCCTGTCTGGTCCTCCCCTACCCCCAGTCCTTTGAACAAATTTGGCTTTGAAGGCTTTTTGAAAAAGAAATAGGAAGAAAAAAAGAGCAAAAAAAAATCCCTCTTTTCCAAACACACATACACTATATTGCCAATAAGATAACATTAAGATTTGTACTCATAGAAATTACTAAAGTAGTCAAACCTGTTCATTAGAAGGGGTGCCAATACTTTTGGCAATATAGTGTATATAAAGACAAAGTTTGCAATTGTCCTGGGAACTCACATTGTTTATTTTTAGAAAAATCAAGCTTGTTTGTAGCTAAACATCTCCTAGCCAGAGTTCACAGGGGTGGCGCGGGAGCTGATATGCTTTGAGGTCAAAGAAAGATGTATAAAATGTTCCAATAATAATTGTATAGATTTTTTTTAAAAATAATATGCTTACAATGCCATGGCAATAAAATAAAATAAACAATTAAATAAAAGTGTAATTGACAGTAGTCTACCAGGGCTCCAGACTGTGGCTAAATGGATATTTTGCAACCTCTTATTTCTGCCGGTGACATTAAATTGTGTTAGAGGTCGCGCTGGTGCCACTACTAATCTGCCTAGCTGATAAGCGTTAGCATTCTGTTGTGCATGATAAATAGGAATTAAATGCCAAATGCGCCAAAAGCGAAATGAAATAGCGCTTATCGTGTGAAACAGCGCATCGCACTGACCTTTTATCAGCTCAGCTCAAAAGAAAAGAGAGCGCAGTGTGAGCTAAAACGAATGTATTTACTACACTCACCAGTATCTATGAATATACTGTATTAGGCGTGGCACGGTACATGTATTCGTACTGAACCGTCACAGTACAGACCTCTCTGTTCGGTGCATGAGGCCTTACAATGAATACAGCCAATTCACCCCCAATCCAGAAGGGGGCGCCCGCAGTACTGCAACGCTGGTTGATAACCGCCAGCAGAAGAACAGCGAATGCCGTGAGTTGCGCACTTGAAAACAAAGCCCCCTAGACAGTGACCATGTGCTGATTCTGAACGCGTCTCTCACATAGACTGACAAGGGAGTATACTTTAAAGGCTTGTGCACTCAACTGTTTGCGAAATGGAGCTTTGTGCTCGAGTATCCTACCTCTCTCATTCGGCACAAATCCAAATATGCAGTAATATTTCCATATTTGCGATGTAACGTATCTGAATGCAAAACTATTATTTATTATGTAAATTGTCGGCTTTGTACTTCAGTCGCGTTCCAACGGTGACACAGAGGCGGGTGCGCTGATGTTTGCTTCACTGTATTTTATTTTGATAAAGTACCAACTGTTCTGTCAAGTTAGCAATGCTGGAACTGTGTGTGTGTGTGTGTGTGTGTGTGTGTGTGTGTGTGTGTGTGTGTGTGTGTGCGCGCTATCACTTCAACTGTTTCCTTATACCAGCAGAATCAACTTTAAACACTTAGTTATTGTCTTATTAATAATGCATCACTGTATAAAGGTCTGCTTTTATTTGTGTGTACACACAATGAAAACAAAACAGATTTTATAAATATAATATGTAATAATATTTAGTATTTTCACATCTAGATGGAAAAAAAAATAATTTGCACTACTGTCTGTTCAAAATAAATGAAAAGAAACCGAGCATAGTACAACCCCAAATCAGAAAATGTTGGGACAGTATGGAAAACGCAAATAAAAAAAGAAAGTAGTGATTTCTAAATTTACTTTGACTTGTATTTCATTGCAGACAATATGAACACAAAATATTTCATGTCTTGTCTGGTCAACTTCATGTCATTTGTAAATATACATCCTTTCCTGTCATTCAGACCTGCAACACATTCCAAAAAAAGTTGGGACAGTAAAGCATTTACCACTTTGTAATGTTGTCATTCCTTTTCACAACACTTAAAAGACGTTTAGGGACTGAAGACACCAAGTGATGAAGTGTTTCAGGTGTAATTTTGTCCCATTCTTCCTGCAAACAAGTCTTAAGGTGGGCAACAGTACGGGGTCTTCGTTGTCGCATTTTGCGCTTCAAAATGCGCCACACATTCTCTATTGGAGACAGGTCGGGACTGCAGGCAGGCCAGTCAAGTACCCGTACCCTCTTCCTCCGCAGCCAGGACTTTGTAATGTGTGCAGAATGTGGTTTTGCATTGTCTTGTTGAAATATGCATGGACGTCCCTGGAAAAGATGTCTTCTTGAAGGCAGCATATTGTGCTCCAAAATCTCTATGTACTTTTCAGCATTAATGGTGCCATCACAGAAGTGCAAGTTACCTTTGCCAAGGGCACTGACACAACCCCATACCATGACAGACCCTGGCTTTTGGACTTGTTGCTGGTAACAGTCTGGATGATCCTTTTCTTCTTTGGTCCGGAGCACACGGCGTCCATTCCTCCCAAAAAATACCTGAAATACTGATTCATCTGACTACAGTACACGTTTCCACTGTGTGATGGTCCATCCCAGATGCCTCCGAGCCCAGAGAAGTCGACGGCGCTTCTGGACACTGTTAACATAGGGCTTCCTTTTGGCACAGTACAGTTTTAACTGGCATTTGTGGATGTAACTACGTATTGTGGTACTTGACAAAGGTTTGCCAAAGTAGTCCTGAGCCCATGTGGTGATATCGCTTATAGATGAATGACGATTCTTGATGCAGTGCCGCCTGAGGGATCGGAGATCACGGTTGTTCAGCTTAGGCTTGCGCCCTTGTCCTTTACGCACTGAAATTCCTCCAGATTCCTTGAATCTTTTAATTATGTTATGCACTGTTGAAGGTGAAATATCCAAATCTCTTCCTATCTTTCTTTGAGGAACATTGTTTTAAACATTTCAATAATTTTCTCACGTATTTGTTGGCAAACTGGCGATCCTCGGCCCATCTTTGCTCCTAAAGGACTAGACCTTTCTTGGATGCTGCTTTTGTACCAAATCATAATTACAATCACCTGTTGACATCAACTGTTTCAAATCACATCATTATTTAACCAATTTACCTCATTACTAGCCCTAAATTGCTCCTGTCCCAACTTTTTTTGGAATGTGTTGCAGGTCTGAATGACAGGAAAGGATGTATATTTACAAATGACATGAAGTTGACCGGACAAAACATGAAATATTTTGTGTTCATATTGTCTGCAATGAAATACAAGTCAAAGTAAATTTAGAAATCACTACTTTCTTTTTTTATTTGCGTTTTCCATACTGTCCCAACTTTTTCTGATTTGGGGTTGTAGATTTCTTTTTTTTTTTCTGTTGTACCTAGAACGTATCGGTGGGGGGGGGGAGTAAACCACTAGTGAATGTATTCTTGTTTGACATGTCAGCATTCATAAACTTATTCCATAAAGTTGGCTTCAAAGGTCACGCTTTAGATTACAACCCGCAACGTACTGCTAAGTTTGTGGAATAAAGGGGTAATAACCAGTAAAATTACAAATTATTTCTACTGTAAGTATTCTGAAACTAATGTATGACCCCACAACAATCTTATATTTGCAAGCGATTTAGCAAAAACATACACTGTGTACTTTTTTATAGCCTACACATATAAAACACGCTGGTAATTGTTTCAATCCAAATGCTCTGAGACAGTTGGGTTAGGAAGCTGACTTGATTTGACTCAATTTGGGTTGATATCAGTAATAAGTAACCCGACGATGCTGGGTTAGGAGTGTGGAGGACGTGAAAGAGAGCATGCAGTAAGTCTCACGAGTTCAAACGTGAACGGTCCTGTGTGCAACGAAATCCGTGTCTGCGGTGCTTAAGATGGGAACATGTGTGGAAAAGATGGGAGAAAACTAATTGAAGCGCAGACGAGGGACAACTTTGAAACTGTCTGGAGTGTGTTTGTTTAAAACTGGACCAGTGAATGTGGTGAGTGTGAACTGGAAACAGCTGGAATGGCGCTTGAGACGATCGAGTCGGTGTTTGCGGCGCTCATTACAGGAATATGTGTCGAAAATATTAGAAAACTAATCGAAGAGGAGAGAGATTTTTGAAACTGTCTTTTAAAACTGGAGGGTTTTGTCCGAGTATGTTCTCACAACATTGAGCAGTAAAGCCGGGAACTGAACTAGTCAAAATGGTGCTTGGATCAAAACGGTAAAATCAAAGATGGTAAAATCCTGTCAGTTCGCTATAATACACAGTTTAATCTTGACTTTCAGTGTTTATTACAGGCTTTCAGCCTGTGTGTTTATTGGCCTGACGGTTTGGACATAATTGTTTAACTTTGTCAGTGGGTGAAAAACATGAACAAATTGAACAAAATCTTAAATTTGTTCTTAAACAAGCTTTTCAAAAGAATTTGGTTTAACTGTATAAGCTGTATAACTATGGAGTTGCTTTGCTTTTTTTCTCAACTGGTGTAATAAATTTTCATCTTTTATCATCTGTTGCCTGTGTTGTTACTGTTGTCATATTGTGTGTGATTGTAATTTAAAAACCCATTTTGGGTTCATTTAACCCAGCAGTAGGCCTATAGTAAATTTCAAACAATATTTGAATTAAATAAAACAGTCCACCATGTTTATTGATATATTACCCAGTGGCGTACCGTGAGGTTTCAGTCAGGGCCTTCGGTAAGCAACTGTAAACTACATACACACATCTTACACATCTCTGTTACAGCTATCACGGCCATCTGCATATAATGCATATATTATGTCGCACACAATGACGGCTGATCAGTAGGCTAGATTAGTGTGGGTTAAATGGAGTAAATTTCCCTACATGGATCAGTAAAAGTAATCCACCAATACACGGGTCACTATGCACGTTCACGTCACTCTAAAATGACAATGTGCCCAATGCAGCAAAACTGTACAAACGCTGGACATCCACACACCACACCACAGTATTATCAAAGCACCTCCATAACAATGTGCATGATACAATACTCATCAAATAATAAAGCACTCACCTGTCACTTGTAAATAAAGCTCATGGGTCTGTCATTCCATGTCCCTTTACTCGTATTAAAAAGTAAACACGGCCAACAAAATAACTTGTGTTCGGTGCTAGCTGTTAGCCACTCATAGCATAGATGCAATATTTGAAATGGCACATAAAACCTTTGCTGGCCTTTGTTAGCGAATTCGGTTTTGATGTAGGTCTTCCTTTCTCAGTTATTCTCTTTTGTCTGCAAAAGAGCGCCTTGAAAAAGGCGTTTTTAGTAGATCGGCAACAAGATCTGGTGTAGGCGCCGATGACTGCAGCTGTCATTTTCTTTTCGTTGAGTTTCACTTGTTTGAAATCTCTGACTAAAGGGGCGGCCTAACACTGGGGGTAGCACTGGGCACGTCGCTAGACCCAGAGGGCGTGCTGTCATTGAACGTCAAAATTTGATTGGCTGATGATTCTGTCACTAATGCTCGTAACAAATCAGATGTGACGTCTTTCAACAAAAGGGTAGCACTATCTGTAGTGCTGGCCGCAGACTTTTTTTTATGTAGGATATTCCAGTTCAGCCTCAACAAAACTAATCATAGGCAATTTTGTAGACATTACACAAATGAAAATAATACCTAAATAATCAATAAAAAGATTTTTCACACAATTTTTTTTTTATAGGGCCAGCAGAGAAGGCCCTGCTGCCCCAGACGGCCCACCACTGATATTACCTGATATATAATATATTTATGTATATTTACCTACTGTACAAACAATCATTTCAGAGCAATTTGTTGTAGCCACTTACCCTGTAACTACATGGAATAAGGGGGAACAAGCGCCACTCTAAATTACAGCCCGCAAATGTTGTATTTACACTGTAACTACATGGAACTAGATTATGGGTGGTTGTTGAATAAATGCGCTAAAGTGGTGCAACTGTTAAGTGAATTCCCTTCTGACTGTTTAGTATTTGTGCTTTAGAAGACCTCACCTCTGCCTGTGGTTGATTGCTGCTTGGTTGAGTTACATTTTAAGTGTCAACTGTCAGTCCTCTGTCATGTGTGTCTTGTGTTCCCGCCTCTTGTGTCCTTATTTGGTTTGTTTCCTGTCCTTGTTTAGTGTGATTATTAGTTAATGCTGTTCCAGCTGTGTTTGTGTCATTAGCCTGTGTATTTAAGTTCCTGCCTGTTCAGTTTCGTGTCGTCTGGTCTACTTGTTCCTGTGTGCCTGCCTTGCCTTGCGTCAACATTAAAGACTGTCATTTTGAGTTTATCCTCGTCTTCGTGTTCCTTGTTCCTCCCCGCTGTGTGCACCGTGACATCAACAATATATACAAACACACATTTTAGATATGACATAATCATGTTATGTATTTCAGACTGTGCTCTGCAATGATGCAGGTGAACAAGCTGTTTTGAGCTGCCAGGTTAGTCATGGAATGCTATTTTTGTTTGGGACTTAAAGTCAAATGTCACGTCCAAGCACATTTTGTAAAAGCAGCAGAGATGACAGACTACACTTGTGATTAAAGTAATGTGAGGTCATATTTTACTCTTTAGACGTGTGGGGTTTACTCTGGCTTTTTGCTACTTTTCTATTTCTTGTGAAAATTATGTAACAAACAATTATTAATTAATTACACCACTTTACACTCTGATTATCTGATTTATCTGATATTATTTATTAATTTGCCTGATTGCATTTACACATGGCATTCCAATTCCTTTTGTAACTGGTTAGAGATAGAGAGAAAATAAGATGAAAAATGTAGTATAATTATCATTAACAACTTTTTCTGATAAGTGAAAATGCATGTAAATGTGTGGTTCATATCTGAATGAGAAGGCACTGTACCGTTAATCTACAAATGTCTTTAATGCATATTTGAAAATGTATTTGCCTTTTTCTAGTAAAGATATATTACAGGAAAAATATTAGTCTGTGTGTACTATCCTGACCTAGCAACATAAGTGAATACAGTGTGATTGTACTCCATACTGGTTGCAAATTATCTGGGCTCTGCAGATGTAGACTGCAAACAAAGATGGGGCCTTTTCCCCCCCACCCTCTGATTGTAATCATCCCTGCTAATCTACAGCCTCTCATTGTTGTATTTTCAGCTTGAGAGTGCTCTTCTCTCATTGGTCTATTGCAGCCGGGAGACTGAGCTATGGATGACATTGAATTCATGGCTGCCAAAAGCAGCTGCCTTTATTGTTTCCCCCAATAATCTTCCAATGAATTCTCAAATTCCATGTGCTACAAGAGCCAGTGTGGAGCAGAGCATGGCATCAGCGGCATTCAAGAGCTTGTGTCAACCTTAGTGAAAATGGGCTGAGATAGGGCTCTTTGCTGAGAGGCTGAGAGGATATTAAGTGCTACCAGACACAGGCTGCCTGGAGGCAGAGCAACTTAGCATGTCTAAAAGAGTGGGGGTGGAAGCCAAAGACTGTGTGCGGTACAAATGGCTCTATAGATCTTACATCATCTGTCCAATGCACACACGGGGAGATGTCACATGAGGCTAAAAAACACAAATGACATTTCATCTCGCACGTGAAACTATAGTTTATCAGAAATGTCATGCTGTTGCTGAGTGAGGACTGACAATTATTAAAGGATTAGTTCTTGTTCAGAAAAAAATCATTCACAAACCTACAGTATATATCATTCTAAACCTTCTTTCTTCAAAAAAAGGAATTCTGAATCATGTGCTGGTAACTCTTTCCATTCATTAGTAACATCTAATGAATAAAATATGTTCTACCCTATAAATTGCTGTTTTGACTTAATTTAGTTTAGACAAAATTGTTTCAAAACAAATGTTATTTTATGCTTTTCGAGGCGTGCTATATTCTAGTGATAACAGAACTCCAACTATTTCATCATTTGTATAACTTATCTTTCAGTATTTTTCACAGCGGGTATCATGGGGGACACCATAAACCACTATAGTTTTAGAAATAATAATGTTTTGTGTCATGAAATGTATTTTTATCAGCCTGTGGCACTGCTTGAGGCACTATATTGAGCCTTCAGCTCATCTGGATTGTTGGATCCACTGTTTCTTATCTTTCTCTTGAAAACATCCCAAAGATTCCACATGGGCTTCAAGTCAGGCGTGTTGGCTGGCCAATCAAGCACAGTAATATCATGGTCAGCAAAGCACATGGAAGTGGTTTTGGCAGTGTGGGCAGGTGCTAAAGTCCTGCTGGAAAAGGAAATCAGCATCTCCATAAAGCTTGTCAGCAGATGGAAGCATAAAGTGCTCTAAAATCTCCTGGTAGACGGCTGCATTGACTTTGGACTTGATAAAACACAATAGACCAACACCAGCAGACGTCACGGCACCCCAAATCATCACTGCCTTCAGAAACTTCACACTGGACTTCAAGCAACATGGATTCTGTGCCTCTCCACTCTTCCTCCAGACTCCAGACCTTGATTTCCAAATGAAAAGCAAAATTTACTTTTATCTGAAAAGAGGACTTTGGACCACTGAGCAACAGTCCAGTTATTTTTCTCCACAGCCCAGATAAGAGGCTTCTGACGTTGTCTCTGGTTCAGAAGTGGCTTGGTAGCCCTTTTCCTGAAGACGTCTGAGCGTGGTGACTCTTGATGCACTGACTCCAGCTTCAGTCCACTCCTTGTGAAGCTCTCCCAAGTGTTTGAATCGGCTTTGCTTGACAGTATTCTCAAGGCTACGTTTACTACATTTATATGCAGAACTACATTTATGTGTGGCTATTGAGTGAATAAAATATAGAAATCCCTTGTCCCTACCCATTTGGAAGTGGAACGCCATCCCTCTTCCAATATTATTGGTCTTTATCATCTACTGTAAAGGTTTTAATGGTTCAGCAGTATTGTTTCTAGAGAGAAAACGTTCTTCCAGTCTCTCCACAGGCATTCCTTAAGGTACTGTGACTAAATTTTAAGGTTTTGGATTCTGAATACCATAAAAGGCAGCAAATGCTAAGGAGTAAATGCTATGTGTTGTCGTTTGGCTGTTAGCATGTCTTGCATTTTTCTTAAACACAAAAGACTGGTGAATTATAGACAGACTAGATGGAATTATAATGTAAGAAAAAACATGTTGGGGAATGATATCATATTTCCACTACATTTACAATATGAGTAATGTCTTTATATAAGACAATGTATAGAGAGATAATAAGGAGACATGTTTTAAATTCTTCTTCCCTTTATCATATATTAGTATTTAAAAACTGTAATTAAAAAAGAGTTTAAAAAATGAAAATTCTGTCTTTATGCACTCATTTTCATGTTGTTTCACACCTAAAAATTAAATTTTTAGTTTCAAAACACCCTAGGCTCCTGTCTACTATTGCCCCTGGGCCCTGTCTACTATTGTTGTATTGAAAGAAATGTGTAAATTCTGTTAAACATTATTTTTTTGTTACTGAATAAATTCAGAAAATAACAGTATTTTCAGTTTTTTAATGTTTTTTTTAAACGGAGCCTGAGACATGTAATCTTTGACAGGTGCATGTTATTATGAATGAGCTGAGACTAAACATAGACTCAGTGTTATTGACCAGCATATTGTTGTTGAAGGCCCAATCAGGCTCCCTGGGCCATTGCCCCTCACGTCCCTGCAGGCGATGAGGGAAAATTATTTCGCATCACTCATCCTTATACTGAGGTTGGGCTGACCATGGTCTCTGGTCATGGTTTCTTTGTTCTTTTCCAGTAAACGGTGAAAGGCAGCGGGCGGTAATGGCCCTTCAGCCAGCCCCTGCTGCCGACACTCAAATCACTGAGGTAATTATCTACAATCAAAGGGCCCAAAAAATCTATTGACACTTAAGTGCCTTGTACAGTGGGAGATTTCACTTCCTTTCAGTCAGTTTCTGTGACTGGGCTTGTTCTCCTTGACTTTGACCCAATAATTGGTGGCACCTACAGTAAAAGGCTAATGCCTCAAACTGTAGGTAATAAGCAATACTGATATAGAGATACTGAAATAGTAAAGTATAACATGAGGGAAGGGATGTTTAAAAAAACTAGAATTAAAATGAGTACTCTAGCTAATGAATGAATGTGTTACGTATGTGATACTGCCATTCCCCATAGTGTCTATAGGTGGCACCACCACTTTAGTAATTATTAGTAGTTGTGTTCCTTGAAATAAATTAAGTGAAGAAGTTAAGTACCCACGTATGGCTGTATTAATTTATCGTAGTGCATTCAAGAGCATATTCATACATTGTTATGATAGTGAGAACATAACATATTTGGCGATGAGGTGGATTTAAACTTTCCATGGAGCTACCACAGTGAATTGTGAGTACTTAGGTGCACCTGAACTTTTATTATTCTCTGCGTAGCTAAAGTGAGCCAGGTTAGCTAGACATGGCTGTTACTATAGGCCATATGGAAGCTTTTGATGAAAGCGTCGAACCATGGACCAACTATATTGAAAGATTTGAGCACTTTGTAGAAGCCAACAGCATTGAGGCCGACAAGAAAGTGACTGTGCTACTCAGCGTGATCGGAGGAAAAACATATGGATTACTCTGAAGTCTGATCGCGGCGGACAATCCGAGAGAGTAGAGCTTCAAGCACATCACAGACACGCTACAGCAGAACTTTTGTCCGAAGCCCCTGATCATCACTGAACGCTTTCGTTTCCACCGGCGGAATAAGGAGGAGAGCGAGTTGGTGACACAGTATGTTGCAGTGCTAAGAGGACTATCAGAACACTGTGAATTTGGTGGACATTTGGATGATGCACTTCGCGATAGATTTGTGTGTGGCTTGAAGAGTGAGGCTACACAAAAGCGCTTGTTGACTGAAACTACGCTGACGTTTCAAAGACGGTGGAGCTGGCAGTGTCCATGGAAACAGCGTCACGCGCAAGCACACCAACTCAGCGGATCACTGACGGTAAATGTCTTTATCAAAAACTAAGACTGCAAACAACAAATGTACAACAATGTGAAAAGGACAACCATAGTGATGATGACTGTTGGTTTAAGGACAAAAAAATTGTAATACATGTGCGAAAAAAGGGCCATATCAGTCACGTTTGCAGGAAGAGTAACAATGACAGAAAAACAAAGAGTGGAAACAGAGCAAAAGCTGCACGACCAACGAAGTCAAGTCAAGTCAAGTCAAGTCTGCTTTATTGTCAATTTTGCCACATGTGCAGCACATACATACAGAGAATTGAAATTGCGCTTCTCTCAGACCCCTGGTGCATACAGTTAACACTAAACACTGACAGTAGACGTTCAAATACAGGATAAATACAGTTGTAAACATATGTTACATACAAAGACTATACAGATATACAAATTGGAGGACATTGTAGAAAGAAAAAAGAGATAGATAAAGTGGCATAGGCACATGGCAGATAGTGCAAACCAGTTAAAAACAAAACTGTGCAGATATAATATGTAGTGCAAAGGAGCTTATCAGTCTGTTAAAGTGATAAGAGCTCAGAGAACAGTCCTTTAATCAGACTGTCAGAAAGAGGTAGTTTGCAGTCAATGCTGGATGAGGTAAGTGATCTTAGTCAAAATAGCTGCAAAAACAATGTGACATGGTGACGGGTCAACCAGTTTGTAAGTGGGGGGGGGAGTTGTTGAAGGTCTGGGGATGTGGGGAGCTGGGAAGGGGGGTCGTAGTGTCAGAGTTCAGTGGTGCGTGAGGTAAAAAAGAGGAGGGGGGGAGAGACGGGAGAGAGTTGAGCTTCCTGACAGCCTGATGAATGAAGCTGTCCTTCAGTCTGGTCCTCGACTGGAGACGCGTCTCCTCCCTGATGGCAGCAGACTGAAGAAGCTGTGTGTCGGGTGGGTGGGATCACCTGCAATGCAAGGGCTATGCGGGTGAGACGGGGCGTAACATGTACTGGGGGAGGGGAGAGATGAACATCGTATTCTCAGCCCACTGGTTGAAGGTTGAGAGCTTGCAAGGCAACCACAGTGAGCAGCTAGTCAGGATCTTAAAGCTTGTAGATAAAACTATGACAGGATCAAATGGACAGTTTGGAAGAAAAAAGGATAGATAAAGTGGCATAGGCACATGGCAGATAGTGCACCAGGAACCTGTGAGTAACCAGTGAGGGCTTCATCTTAGTGATGAGTCAGAGAACATCTATCAGACTGTCAGAAAGAGGTAGTTTGCAGTCAATGCTGGATGAGGTAGTGATCAGTCCAATGCTGCACAAAGTGACTGGTGCGGGTCACAGTTTGTAAGTGGGTGGGGGGGGGGGTGGAAGGTCCTGGGGATGTGGGGAGTTGGGGGGGGGGGTCGTAGTGTCAGAGTTCACTGGTGCGTGGGGTAAAAAAGAGGAGGGGGGGAGAGACGGGAGAGAGTTGAGCTTCCTGACAGTCTGATGAATGAAGCTGTCCTTCAGTCTGCTGGTCCTCGCCTGGAGACTCCGCAGTCTCCTCCCTGATGGCAGCAGACTGAAGAAGCTGTCTTTGTTTATCCCAGTCGATCGGAGAACACCGCACCGCGAGTGATCAGTGTCAGTCAGCATGCGTGTGTGTAACTTGCAGTTTGTAAAATTAGGATGAGAAAAGTGTGAGCGGGAAATAAGGTGAAAAAAAAAAAACACGCGTTACCTCAGCCGCCAGGAGCAGAGCGCGGGCGGAGTTAATGTTAGTACTGCAAGCGGACGGTGATCATGGACTCCTTCATAGTGATGTGAAAAAAAAGCTGAAACAAAACTGAAGAGACGCACCTGTTATTGAACATGCACGCAGTAAAGTGTAACGAACTTATAATTCTGTGCATTTTTTGCTAAAAAAATAATTGCTCCGAGTCTTTATTACAACCAACAAAAAGTATCGTTATTGTAGTTCAAAAGGGGAAACGTAACAGTTGAAGTTGACTCCAGATGAAAAAAAAACTGCAAAGTTGCATTAGTCATCCGTCTCCGTGACAGCTAGTAGACTTTAAAGATGGAATAATGAGTGGATTAAGAAGGCTCTTTCAGACGGCAAGAGAGAGGAACAGCCTAACATGGAGGGACATTTATTGGCAAGGAGGATTGTATGCATCGCAGTCAGGGAAACTAACAGTAGTTAAGGCAAAAAGGTTTTTTTTTCGCAACTTGTTCATTGACTTAATAGCATTTGCTGTGCAATATGTGCCGATCGGGACGGGTGCAATCGGGTCTGTGTCTTCCCAGCCGGGTTCGGGTCCAACTTTTGAATAATGGTCGGGTCCGCGTCGGGTCCGGGTAGTACATTTATGGCATTTCTCGGGTTTGCACGGGTTCGGGTCCCACTTTCAAATAAAATACGGGTCCGGGTCGGTTCCGTGCAGCATATTTACGGGTCTCTTCGGGATCGGGTACGAATTTTTGGACCCTTGAAGACCTCTAGTGCACACCCAGGAACTTGGTGCTGCTCACTCTCTCCACAGTCGCACAGTTGATGGTCAGAGGAGCATGCTGAGTGTGCACTCTCCCGAAGTCAACAACAATCTCCTTCGTCTTCTCCACATTCAGAGAGAGATTGTTGTCACTGCACCACCCGGCCAGGTGGCTCACCTCGCTCCTTTAGTTTGTCTCATCTCTGTTGCTAATGAGACCCACCACAGTTGTGTCATCTGCAAACTTAATGAAAAGGTTAGAGTTGTGTGACGGTGTGCAGTCATGGGTCAGCAGAGTGAAGAGGAGGGGGCTCAGCACACATCCTTGGGGGGCCCCTGTGTTCAATGTGATGGTGCTGGATGTGTTAATGCCGACTCGTACTGCCTGAGGTCTCCCAGTCAGGAAGTCCAACAGCCAGTTGCACAGAGAGGTGTTGAGCCCCAGCTGGACCAATTTGTGAGTGAGCTGTTGAGCGATGATTGTGTTGAATGCTGAACTGAAATCTATGAACAGCATTCTGACATACAAGTCTTTTTTGTCCAGATGTGTGAGGGCTGGGTGGGTGGCAGTGGCGATGGCGTCATCGGTCGAGCGGTTGGACCGATATGCAAACTGGAAGGGGTCCAGGGAGGGGGGGAGGACAGACTTGATGTGGTGCATGACTAGTCGTTCAAAGCACTTCATAATGATAGGAGTAAGTGCGACTGAACGGTAGTCATTCAAGCAGGATGGAGATGACTTCTTCGGGACTGGAATGATGGTGGTAACTTTGAAGCATGTGGGGACAACAGCCTGACTTAGTGAGATGTTGAAAATGTCTGTGAAAACATCAGTGAGTTCCACTGCACAGTCTCTCAGTACACGCCCAGGAATTTTGTCAGGACCCGGAGCTTTGCGTGCATTGATCCTGAAAGAAAGAAACTAAGCAGAAAGGCTATGTTAAAAAAGGAAGTGTACACCACCTTGATGCTAACGCAGCATCCAGTGATGATGAAAAAGACTCTGAGTTAGCTCTGTTTAAACTGCCACAGCCAGTAGGAAAGTCCACTGCCATTGTGAAACCAGAAGTTGAAGGAATGCCACTTGAAATGGAACTGGACACGGGCGCAGCAGTGTCTTTTGATACATTTTTAGTACACTTTGAAGTATAGTGTCAGTAAACTACTAGTTTAGTAGTTTTATACTGAAAGTATACTCGTACTTTTTTTTAAGTGAACTTTACATCATACTTTAAGTATACTACTATGTCCCTATTTAGCTATTAATTTGTATATATTTTTTATATGAATATCTGAACATACAAAACATCAAAAGAAAGAACAGATTATCTGCTTGTAAACAAAAACATTTTATTCTAGCTTCTTGAATTCTTTTTTTAAACACTTGAATGTGGGTAAGTCTCATAAATAAAAAATAAAGAAATAAACAACATTTTGAACAAAAAGTTGAAAAAAGAATATGTATTGGATTCAGAATGATAATAAAAATGTAGACGGAGTCAATCAACACCCCAAAGCTTGACAGTCATGATTACCTCTTCAGTGGTGACAATTTTATTCCATAACGTTACACAGTTTTGATGTTGTTTTATGTCTGATGATCGTGTTAAATTACACGTGGAAGCATCTGTTGTTTCAGTTTCTTCTTCACTTGTGCTTTTTTGGAAATTCTGTAAAGAAGATGTGTACTAGCGTCCCCTACCGTATAGCAATGAAAACACGGATTCTAGGCGCACATATATTTAGACTTTTTCCAAGTATAAGTCAAGTAAACTTAAATGTCATTTTAAGTATATTTCTGAGAAGTACATAAAGCCCATTTCTGAGAAGTAATTAAAGGGTAGACTAAAAGTATACTTTCCTATTTTTTAGTTTAAAAGAAGTATACTACTAGCACACTTGGATAAACTTCTTTTTGGTAAGGGTATACAGGACAAGCATTACGCCCTGAAGGTGTAATTGATGTTCATGTAAACATGGGCAAACAGACAGCTGTTCTTCCATTGTATGTCGTGCAGGGGGATTATCCACCACTCTATGGCAGAGAATGGCTGCGTCAGATTAATCTGAACTGGAAAGAAATAAAAACAGTCAAACTGAAGATGCTAGAAGCTGTTCTGCAGAAACATGCTGCTGTTTTCTCTAAACAATTGGGGGAAGTGAAGAGCATTAAAGCTAAAATAACATTGAAACCTGAACACAAACCCAAGTTTTGTCAGCCCAGAGTAGTTCCATATGCGCTGCGTCCAAAAGTTGAAGCAGAGCTGAACCGTCTCACTGAAATGGGAGTATTGTTACCGGTACAGTACAGCGAATGGGCTACCCCAATAGTCCCTGTTGTAAAGAAAAACGGAGCAGTGCACATCTGTGGTGACTTTAAGGTGACGATAAACCCCGTCCTTCACATTGAACACTATCCGTTACCACGTATTAAGGACCTGTTCGCTTCGTTAGCGGGAGGACAATGTTTTAGAAAACTGGACTTGTCATATGCTTACCTCCAAATGAGGGTTGAGGAGGAGTCCACAAAGTTCCTCACAATTTCCACACAGAAAGGGCTATTCCAGTATGATCGCCTTCCATTCGGGATCGCTTTGGCCCCAGCCATATTCCAGAGAGCTATGGACCAAGTATTACTAGGTCTTCCCAATGTCCATTGCTACCTGGCTGACATTCCTGTTATCGGGCGGACTGAAGCTGAACACCTGGAAAACCTGGATGCAATCCTTGGACGCACGGAGGAGTTTGGCTTGCATGTTGAAAAAGGGAAATGTGACTTCTTCAAGGACTCATTGGAATACTTGGGTCACATAAATGACGCTGAAGGTTTGCACAAGTCACCTGAAAAAGTAAGTGCAATTGACAATGCTCCAACCCCATCAAACATCACACAGCTGAGATCATTCCTTGGCCTGTTAAACTATTGCGGGAGATTCATACCCAATTTGGTGACTATAGCGAATCCTTTGAATGTCCTACTGTGTAAAGAAAAACGAAAAACGGTTCAAAACAATAATTATTTTGTGAACCGGACATCACTCCAGACTGTTTGCCTGAGGTTATGGATTATAAGTAATATTGTTGTAAAAAAATTATGTTTCTTGCACAGACAGTTTTGCTTCATAAGACTCAATATATCGTCAGCAGCCTTTTTTGGACTATGAAAGTGATGGCAGTTGATGACTTTTTATGAATCATTTTATGAATCACCAAGAACCATGGCTTCAGCTAAAAATCTTCTTTACTGTTGTACTAAACAAAAAAAAATCATCTACATTTTGGATGTCCTGACAGGGAGTAAATTAACAGCAAATTTCCATTTCTGAATTTCCATCCCTTTAAGGATGCAAATAACAATAATTCAAGGTGGTTGACTATCTGGAATTCTGATATATCTTAATCTAATAACAGAGGAGGCAAGAGGGAGATAATTTGCCTGCCCAGAGTCGACAGAGCAAGGAGCCAAGGTGGACTTGGACGAACCTGGAGCCCAGGCGGGCTGGTTGTGATGCAGACCATAGTGGAACTGGAGACAGGGAGCACAGAGAGTTCAGATATGTTCTTTGTGCCCATGAGAAGGAGCACTGAGAGCAGTGCTAAGTCATAGCCCACAGTAAAGGAATCGATATACCATTCCAGGGAAATGTTGCATTTACTTCTCAGTAATTATGATTTTATGGGCTCATTTAGGCCAAAACAAACAAACAAGAGAGGGTGGCTTGCCCCCACTCCCAATAACAGGAACTACTTTGTTCTCCCTTATTATCAAAGTGTGAATGATCGTCAATTCCTTAGGATGTTAAATGTTTTCCACATCTATTGATTTCAATTCCACATTGATTTTAATTCTGGCCCAGATCCGGCCCAGATCCAACACCTTACTCCGGCCCACATACTGTGAAGAATGATGACACTTGGGCGGTCCGCTCCTGTTTGCAAATTTTGGGCCAAAAGCAAGCCACATGTCAGCCATGAAAATAAATAAATAAAATAAACCAGAACTGGCCCAAATCTGGGCCACATTTATTTTAATTCTGGCCCAGATCCGGCCCAGATCTAACACCTTGCTTTGGCCCACATACTGTGAAGAATGATGACACTTGGGCGGTCCGCTCCTGTTTGCAAATTTTGGACCAAAAGCAAGCCACATGTCAGCCATGAAAATAAATAAATAAAATAAACCAGAACTGGCCCAAATCTGGGCCACATTTATTTTAATTCTGGCCCAGATCCGGCCCAGATCTAACACCTTGCTTTGGCCCACATACCATGTGGAATAATGGCATTTGGGCAGTCAGGTCCTGTTTGCCAAATTTGGGCCACAAGCAAGCCGTGACAATAACTAAATAAAATAAAGCAGAACTGGCCCCAATCTGGGCCACATTTATTTTAATTCTGGCCCAGATCCAACACCTTGCTCCGGCCCACATACCAAAGATCCTGCTGATCTTAGTTATTACCAGTCGCTCCTCTCTTCCTTCTGTGCTTATGTCTCCACATCTAAATGATCTACTACAACAAAATACTTCTGACTCTTGCACAGTTTATCCTCTCTCCTCTGTCCTCTTCCTCCCTCTCCTTCATCAACTCTAATAGCTGATGACTTTGCAGCATTCTTCTAAAATAAAACAACCATCATCACTGGGCAATTCTCCACAGCAAAAACCAACAAACACAAGTTAACAGACAACACATACACTCTTTCCCTCCATCTTTTTTTCCAGTCACCATACTGCCTGTCCACTGTCCGCTATTTCTCCTTGAGTTGTACCTGCACTCACTCATATCATCAACACATCTCTTCAAACCAGTACCTTCCGTGCTTGGACCACTTCTCTTCTCCATCTGTATGTCATCACAAGGATCTGTAATTCAGAAACATCACTGCATATCACTCTCATTCCAGCGGGATTATTCAACATTAGCAGCTCGCATCTTAGCCTGCCTAACAGGCATTTTTTTGCTGGATAACGGAGCATCACTTTCAACTAAACTTCAACTTGTGATTTTGCCAACCTCACACTTCACCACAACTTCTTCATCCAGCTAGGTGCATCAACTATAACTCCTTCCAGGACAGCCTGGATCCTTGGAGCTGTGATCGATGATCAGTTAAACTTCACAGACCAAATTGTTAAAACTGCACAGTCCTTCAGATTTGCCTTATACAACATCAGGAACATCATCACCTTCCTATCCTTCTCCAAGCTCTTGTTCTATCCAAGTTGGACTATTGCAATGCTTCTTTGACAGGCCTTCCAGCATGTACTTTCATAACCCCGCAACTAATCCAGAATGCAGCAGCGAGAGTGGTCTTCAATGATTTGATGTGAGCGCACATCATACCTCTCTTCATCACTTTGCATTGGCTGCCAATAGCATTCAGATCAACCACTGGCTCTACACCCCTGTATAACTAAACTCACTACTTCAGACTTACGTGCCTTCCAGAAGCTTGCATTCTGCAAGTTAACAGTGCATTATGGTGCCATCCCAAAATGGTATTAAATCATTTTCACAGACCTTTACCTTGACTATTCTCTCTGGTGGAATGGCCTGCTTAACTCAACCAGATTCCTTCCTCTATTGTAGTTCACATAAAAGTATCTGCTAAGTGATTTAATGCAAATGTTAATGTAAATTTGAAATTCACAACAACTCTGTAAGCTCAGACCCCCCTAGCAGTAGACAATTGGGTAAAGCACAGAGAAACTGTTGAGAACAAGGCTCATGATCGTCTGTGACCATAAATGACACAAGAATCCCAATAGCCCGCCTGGGGATATGGTCTGAATCTCCATTATTCACATGTCCTGTAAATTCACTTAAATCTTTAGATGTATTAAGTCTCTTTAAATCGAAGACAAATTAATAATATCACATATTGTTTTGAGTTAGCTTACTTGATGAACCATCTATGATATTGGTGATAAATAAAACCACCACCTCTGCCCAGGAATGATAGAAATCCCTTCTCAATTGGGGAAAAGCATACCACCAGGGCTTCATAGCCAAGGGTTTGAGGCACATGACTGCCTTCATCACTCCGTGGGGGTTATATGAGTAGGTGAGAATTCAATTCGACCTATCTAACACACCTGCAGAATTCCAGTGTAGTATGGAGGAGATGCTGGATGCTCTTAGAGATTAATGTTCTGCACCATACTTCAATGATGTGTTGTGCTATGCCTGGTAGTTTGAGGAACATGTAGAAAGAATCTGAAATATTCTTGAGACTTTTAGGTGCCACAGCGTAAAGCTTAAGCCTGAGAAGTGTGAACTCTTCCAGCATGATGGTCACCAGCCAAAAGGAGTGAAAATAGATCCTCACGATCTTTCAGCAGTGATGTTGCTCAAGAGTCACAGACCCAGACAGTGGGTGAGATGTACGGACAGGGAGCACGGTGCGATAAAAATAATGGCATAGTTGGTCTCATGGTGCCTTCACATGCTGTCACAAACTTTATAAGTCCCACTTGTGATTATCAGTTCGAAAATTCAAGCGGTCAACTTCACATTGATTTCATATGCAATTTTAAACTACCACATTCCTATTTACAATCATTTTGGTAACATTAGCACGTGAAGGCAGCATTGGTGAAAACAGGCAGAGACAATGGTAGCTTTAGCAACATTAGCCTTACAGAGTGCCAAGAAGCTCTTTCAGAAATGCAATTTGGAAAACAAAATATGACACGTGATACATTGCCTGGAGCTGTTGTTCACGCATTAAGTTGACATTGTATATCTCCAGTAGCTACAGCAAGAAAATAGTAATGGCGGACTGCTGCTTCTCACTCAGGGATGTGTCTATGGCTGCGTTTCACTCCACTTTTAGACATGCACTCGCAAACTTCCCTAAGCACTTCCCCTCGGGGAAATCCCCACTGCCATTTTGAAGTGCATTCCACTTTGTGGAGTGGATGAGGGAAGTTTATATGGACAGACCCTCAACCCCTGGATTTTGACTGAGGGAGTGAGTCTGTTTCATAAGCACACATCAAGTTGCTCCATAGACCACAATGTAATGCGATTATGACATTATGACATCATCGCAGGTTGGGTTTAATTTATCCCCACCCCACACAACTCTATATTTTTTTACATTTATAATAGCCCAAGCATACCTATATACGTATAGAATGCTGCAGCAAACACATTTGTAAGGGGAAAAATGTAAACAATACACCAACTCCATAGAACAGTGCTTCCCAAACCTGTCCTGGAGGACCCCTAGCCCTGCACATTTTGCATGTCTCCCTTATCAGACACACCCAATTCATGTCTTGCCATCTCTATTAACAAGCTGATGAGTTGAATCAGGTGTGTCTGATAAGGGAGACATACAAAATGTGCAGGGCTAGGGACAGGTTTGGGAAGCACTGCCATAGAAGATTCTAAGTCAGGGGTCATCAAACTTGATCCTGAAGGGCTGGTGTCCTGCAGAGTTTAGCTCCAACTTGCCTCAACACACCTGCCTGGAAGTTTCAAATATACCTAGTAAGACCTTGATTAGCTACTTCAGGTGTGTTTAATTAGGGTTGCAGCTAAACTCTGCAGGACACCGGCCCTCCAGGACCAAACTTGGTGACCCCTGTTCTAAGTGATCAAGGGATTAGGATGTTCCAATTCAGCCCTTTCCAAGGGTTCCGCCAGTAGTGGGAACTCATGCAACATAATCAGTGACGTACATCCGAGTAAACGAGACAGAGGGAAATTTGCGAGTGAAGGGCATAAAAAAATGGACTGGAACTCAGCCTATGCCAGGCATAGGCAAACTCGGTCCTGGAGGGCCAGTGTCCCTGCAGAGTTTAGCTCCAACCCTGATCAAACACACATTCCTGTAGACTTCTAGTAATCCTGAAGACATTGACTAGCGTGTTCAGGTGTGTTTGATCAGGGTTGGAACTAAATTTGGAGGACCGAGTTTGCCCATGCCTGGTCTATGCTAATAAGGCAGAGAGTGTCACAAATGGGCAGGATATTTTCCTTTTCCTATGTCATCCTAGGAAGAAATCTGAAATCGCTTGTTCAGAGAGAGACTTTTATGATTTATTGGGATTATAAAAAAATGAGTGTGTGGATGTTTACCATTATAGACTGATTGATTTCACACACTGGGTCCACACAACTGTGTTCAAACACCTTATAAAAGTGATTTTTTTTTTTAATAATAGGTCACTTTTAAGTGGGTGGTATGCAAGAAGTATATGTCTGTTTTATGCCCCACACTTCACCATTTATACAGACAATAACCCCTTGGCCAACATTATGAGCACTGCAAAAAATGGCCATAGTTGAGTGGTAGAATTGTCAGATTTTTGGGACATAATTTTTTGGCCTATTTCATTTTGTCTGGGAGGATGTGACACCTACAACTTTGTACACATTTGGATAAAATTGGGATTTTGAAAGAAATAGTAATTTTTTTTCCCTCATATGTACTTTAATGAGGAAGTGATGTAGGAAATCTGTATAATTGCTAAAAACATTTTGCATATATACCACCGTCTGTTGTTGAGTGAGAACTGGACTTATGAAAATGGACTGTTGAATCGTAGGTAGAGGAGTGTTCTGCAACAGCACCCTCACAATTGCTGGGGATTATTTGCAACATAGACACATTTGCTCCCTTCTCAATTTTTTTCTGTTTTTACAGGGACAGTGTAATCTGTCAGTCCAGCCTTCTACATGGGGTCTGCAAAATTAGAATATTTTAGAAGTGTTACTTTTAAGGGTATAAGGCCTACGACTGACACACAACTGTCAGCACAATATGGGTATATTGACAGGTCAATCTGCAAACTCAAACAACGGAATAGCTAAATAAATTGCTACCCAGCGCTCAGTCTGGTTGTGTATGCTTGAATTATATACTTTCCGATGGTCTTTAAAATGATTTCTCTTGTGCCACAGGATGACATTTGATGGACAGGAGGAAATAAATTATAATTTCTGCATCAGATATCCAATCCTCCAACTACATACACCACTGCCTCTAAATATCAGAAGGTACATAAATAGTGATTTCCAGGATCTCTTTAACATTGCTAACTTAGCAGAAACCATTTTAGTAGTGTTGGCCTTCAAAAAAAATGTCCCTTATTGTTATGTAAATGTGTCAACCCTCAGTAACAACTTCACTGACTGTATTTCTGTTAGAGATCCGTTACATAGTCTCAAACGTCAAAAAAAGACTGAATGCAATAAAATGGAGAAAAAAGATTAACAGGAATTGCTAAATTGATGCATCTGCTAAATAATGTGAAACATAAAAGGTGCATTACAAAGATTACATTCATGATTGATTATGATGATTTAAAAATATTTGTGGACAAGTTCAGATTTAATTATCTAAAAACACTAAAAAGCCTTTGTTCATTGTGGATTGTACTTGATTAAAATTCTTTGAGGTCTCTTACAGATCTTTAGCATCTATTTGAGCAGTGCCAACCAAGGTACAAATGCCTGCCTTCACAACAACCACAACTAATTGAAATTCACAAAATATGTCAGGAGCTCTTCAGCCTAGATTTCATGGAACATATACCATGTGCCATATACCACGAGAGGTTCCTGGAAATCTTTTCTTTTCCTCAGGCAGATAAACAAAGGGTTATTTAGCCCCTGATGAAGGAGCATAATGTTTCATGCATGGGAAAAGCTACATTTGTCAGTGCCACTGTGCTTTTCTTCCTCTGATAATTGTGCTCCATTATGTTACTAGCACAGCAGAGGATCTCATCAACAAAGTAACATTCTTCTACATGGGTTTAAGTTGTAAAGAACTGAAAGCTATGAGAAAAAAAGCATACACTTTTTGATCCCATGTATGAAACTGGAGTGCACAAATAGCCAGACAATTAACAGTGCATAAAGCATTTTATATATTGAATTACCACAAACATTACCACAAAAAAGTAAATTAGAAACCGAACATTATCATCCGTTGGTGTGGACATGAACATATTTTCTGTTATAGTTATTGTTCTTGGTGTGAATGACTATAATCAAAACAAGTGCAATCCAAATTTTACGTCTATGAACAGTTTACTAAACTAGTGTTGATGTAACGGTTTACTAAACCGTTGATGTAGACTCAGAAACTTACCAGGAAATGGTGTAGAAGAAGAGAAAGGAACTTGAACTATTAATGTTTTTTCCCAAACCTGTATATTAAAGGGCACCTATTATGCAAAATCCACTTTTACATGGTGTTTGGACATAAATGTGTGTTGGCAGTGTGTGAACACAACCACCCTACAATCATAAAAATCCACCCACTCCTCATTTTTTAATCCCTTTTAAACCAAGTCAGTCTCACTAGGCCTGCCGTTTTGACTCTCACCGCAGTGTGACGTCACATTTCGGAGGGCGGGGCCACGGGGTTGATTGACAGCCCTGCGTTGCTATAGTTTCCGCCTTCAGCGGTTATGCTTTCCTTCATTTTCTCTGCACTCGAGCAGCTGTAATGTCAACAATGTCTCGCAAGCAATCCTGGTGCTCTGTGTTTGGATGTAAGACTGAACATACGAGTCTTAATTTTCTCCCAACATCTGAGGACGCTGTGGATTACTTTCATTTTTCAAGGTAATGCGCCTCAAAATCTACCTAAATACGTGTATCACTCCAGACTCCTTAGTGACAGTCATGTTGTTATAGTGCTTAGCATTTTAACTGTATTTGTGTGCGTACATTAACTATTTTTAACTGATCAGCATTTTTAACTTGGTCAGTTGATCCACGCCGATGACAGGTCAGCGCGGCGCGAGCTCTGTAACATTGCACTGTTTTGTCCCACTTTCAGTGCATTTGACTTCCCATATGAACACCGGTTCTCTCGCTCTCAGATATGTTGCTTCTACGGCTGTTTATTGCTGTAGATATGCAATGCAGAGAGATGTATACACAATGCCCTCTTCTGGAGACGGGGCGGGAATATGCAGCTCATTTGAATTTAAAGCCATACACTCCAAATCAGCTCTTTTTTAGACACACCCCAAAAATGACATTTTCCAGCTGTTATAATAAATGATTTGTGGGGTATTTTAGGCTGAAACTTCACTGACACATTCTGGGGACACCCAAGACCAATATTACATCTTGTAAAAAGGGGCATAATAGGTGCCCTTTAAACATCATAAGTGTTCCAGTGACTGCTCACCAAAAATAAATATTTTTTGAAGACTGTAATTCTCCAAGGACTGTAGCTGAAAGTGTTGATTTTAATACCTTCTTAGTTCTCTTGATCTAAAGACCAAATAAACCCATCCCCCAAACCAACCTTCTTTCACCCTCTCTCTCTTCAGTGGGGTTTAAGGTTTTAAAAATGTTTGCATTATGAATTGCCAAGTGATTGTCTTAATGAACCATCACATGGCAATGAAATTTACAAAGCAATTACTTTGTGATCTTATGCCCCAAACATGAGTTTAACCATGTATGACATATTAAAATCTTCAAACCAGAAAACAGTCTCGTTCGACTCTTAATGTTAGTCAAGTGGGACTTTCCATTTGCACTTCTCATTTTCACTAATATAAGTAATTGTTTACTTCATTAGTGTTTTTTCAGCAAAGAACACATTTATGGATTTTTAAAACAGTTCTTCTAATGTTTGAGTTCTCTTATTGCTTAGCATTTCAATTACACTAATGGTTCTTTGGGAGCTCCCAGGAATTCACAAAGGGCTTGTTAATAGGAACACAGACATGGCAGTAATGTATAGAATATGAGCCACTTGCCAAGCTATACATGTCAAATGAAGTGTGTCATGCACTGTTACATACCTACCAATGAAGGCCAAGTCATTTGAGTAGCGGTGAGCATCAACATGCAGTAGGAAGTCAACCAGAATGCCTATTGCAATGCATTGCAGTAGTTATAAATTCAAACCAGCCACATTTGACAGTCTTTGCAAAATTGCAACCAAGTGGTTCAAAGGGATAGTTAACAAATTAGGGCTGTCAAAATTAAAGCTCCTACATCTTGGGAGTATGTCCAAAATAAGGCTATGTTTACACTAGCGCATTTTAGCTTTAAAACGTGTAACTTTTGCTATGTTACGCCTGTCGTTTACACTACTCCAGCGTTTTCGACCCTCGAAAACAAAGACTTTTGAAAATGCTGCAGACCCCATTTTAGTTTGAAAACTCCAGGGTTGCGTTTCAGTGTAAACAAATCAAAACGGAGACTTTTGGAAACGATGGCGTGGCTGCCCACATTTGCTCTGTGTATCCTTAAAGACTGTGTAAACAATACCATCATGCTTATTGTTGTACCTGCCAGTGACTAGCAACCAACTTTCTGTTTAGACTTTTACGAGCATACCCAGTGTGGATGAGTGCAGACAGAGATCATTTCTGAAACTGCCAGAGTAGACGAGGATTGTTTTCACTCAACTTAGAAAACATTATTACAAGCTTACTGTTGTGAATCGGGCCAAGGTACTTGATCAATAATTGATTTTGGATCATTTTTAATGGGGAAAAAAAGTTTAACATGTTAATTGCACTATTATATAATATATATTGGTTACACTTTATTTTGATAATCCACTTTAGACATTCTACTAACTATAAGTAACTTAGCAACTACATGTAAACTAATTATCCTTAATTTGCAACTACATGTCTACTAACTCTCAGTAGGTTAGGTTTAGGGTTAGTCGAATAAGTTGACATATACTTGCAAATATTCTTATAGTCAGTGTGTTGTATGTTGTGGACCCATCAAAATAAAGTGTTAGAAGATATTAAGCAGACAGTCTACTAATACTCTAATGACTGCTACTGTAGTTGACATGTAGTTGCAAAGTTACTTACTGTTAGTTGAATGTCTAAAGTGGACTATCAAAATAAAGTGTTACCTATTTTTAACCCAATTCATGCAGCATCCATTTTTTCCCCTGCCGTCCTTTGGCTAGCGCTACATTAATATATGAACATGCTATCAAGCATGATAAGATGCAAAATAAAACTGAATTCAGTACACTCTTAAAAAAAAAATTAGCTATATAGCACTAAAAGTGGTTCTTTGGCTCGTAATCATAAGGGAACCACTTTTGGTGCTATATAGTGCCATATCTTGGTGCTTCAGCGGTTCTTCAGTGGTTCTTTGGCATGACTGAGGGGCTATATAGCACCGCTACCATATACAGAACCTGTTAAGCTCCTGTATGGTGCTTCAGTGGTTCTTTAGCGGTTCTTTAGTGGTTCTTTGGCATGACTGAGGGGCTATATAGCACCGCTACCATATACAGAACCTGTTAAGCTCCTGTATGGTGCTTCAGTGGTTCTTTGGGGTGATTAAGGTGTTATATAGCACCACTGCCGTACAAATAACCGGTTAAGCCCCCTTAAAGGTTCTTTACGAGCCAAAGAACCACTGTTGGTGCTGTTTAGCACCATTTTTGTTGAAGAAATACAATGCAATATGGCACCTCTTATGGTTTTACATTGCACCATTTGACAAAGGTATAGCACCTTTATATATATAATATAGCACCAAAAGTGGTTCCCCTATGATTACAAGCCAATAACCACTTTTAGTGCTATATAGCACCGTTTTTTTTTTTAGAGTGTACTGATGCGCTGTACATGAAGCAGCTCTCTGTGAACAGACATTCGACACGCACAGAAAGCTGCTTCAGACAGCGTGCCAGTACCGCTTCACTGAACAAAAATACAAAATTATGTAAAAATGCCATTTTTGGCAGGTGACCCCGTAAATGCAGTCTTAAATTAGTTAAAAAATTCTAAATGACTATTTGGCAGAAAATCGATATATGTTTGTGATTAATTCGTTATTTTTTAATTGATTGACAGCACTAAAACAAATCAAATAAAAATGAATAATTTTATCACAGATAAAAGCAGTTGTACGTATGTGGGGTGAATGTCTTAAATTATCATTTAATGAGTAGTTTTAGCAACAACAACAACAACAAAAAAACTATTGTTGTTGTTTACACTGACAATCCTGGATTAGAGTTCACATTATGTTTTGTTTTAGAAAAAAACACACTGTTGTTATCAAATGTACAGTAAAAAAAAATTTAAAATTTGAATTCAGACCATAGTGAATCCAGAGTTAGCCGATATTTAACACTCACAGGAACACGGCTGAGAAAGGCTGCCTCGAAGTGGGCCGAAGGAGACAGACTCTATATGTCACATATCTCAAGTTCAAGGGTCTGAAAGACTGGTAAGTTAACACACCCTTGAAAATGACAGAGCAAGAGTGCTTTAAATGACTTTATGGGAATATATATATATATATATAGTATAAGTGACCACAAAACCAGTCATAGGGTCAATTTTTCAAAATTGGGATTTTTGAAGTTTTGATATATTTACTGTAGGAAATTTACAAAATATCTTCATGTCAAGTCAAGTCAAGTCACCTTTATTTATATAGCGCTTTTAACAATACAGATTGTGTCAAAGCACTTAACAGTATCAAGTTGGAACATGATCTTTACTTAATATCCTAATGATTTTTGGCATAAAAGAAAAATCAGTCATTTTGACCCATACAATGTATTGTTGCTATTGCTACAAATATACCCCAGCACCTTATGACTGGTTTTGTGCTCCAGGGTCACATATATGATGCAACATTATATATCTTTATAAAACTTTATTATCACTCAGTTCTCATTTTCTAAATGAGACTATGAGGCATGAGGCTATTAGGATATTATAAACATCATGACTTACTGTGAAGATGCTTTAAAACATTAACACTTTACAAGTAAATTGTACTTGATTAACAGCAAAGTACCAACGATTAACAAATGGAACTGAAACAACCACAGAATGTAATGCAAACTGAAAATTAAACTTAGAGGACAAGACAATATAAACACACTGAAAAGTCATGCATGTTCTGAAAAGGGTGCATGAGTACTCTGGAACAATAACTGTTTATCATTAGGAATATCTTTAAAACCTGGAAAAACAGGAAGAAATTCCCAACAACAGGCCAGGTTCTCACAGCACCTTCACATGAAACAAACATGTGAAAAGGGATTAAATCAGCAATTGGCAAAGTTGGCAATTGCATCAATCTGCATAGTAATGCAATCAGCAAGTGTATCACATGGCTATTTTGAATGAGGAGGCCGAAAATAGCTCAGACAAGCTGAGCCTTTGCAAAGACTCAATGCTAATGGTGCTTCATTTTAAATTTAAATGTCAGCTTAGATGATGTTATTTATGAAGTTTCAGTACTTCCATTATGCTAGAGACTTTCCAATATTTTGACATTTTCCTGCATTCGGTGTCCAGCGTCTGCTCCTGAAACTGTCTGCAGCTGCAAGATATTCTTGTGCATGCTCTATGTAGAGATATTTCAAGCTGAAATCAGTTCTTGGTTCAGAATTATCTATTTCCAACCAGACAGCAGGATCTTAGATAGGAAGATTACAGAACACGATAAAAGAACGGCCGCTGGGTCCATGACATCAATAACGAGAAAGGGTTTGACGCTCTTTAGAAACACTATCGTACACCATACACGCAAAGTCCATTCTGAAGAGGGACTTTTTAAATCGTTTTTATATATGCATTTATCCCAGTGATAACACTGTGTGTATAAATCTAAACGCAGCATATTTATTAAGGCATTAGCGTCAAGCATCTTTTGCATAACATAATGATGTTGCTGCCAGTTGCCTGAAGCAGCTAATTTCTGCTCCGCTTTGCCTTGCATGACCTCCCTCGTAAATCATTATGCTAATGTGTAGTGCCATGCGCTTTTTGTCCCGACTTCAGCATAATTACCCAGACACACACTGATGCTAAGAAGTCCCAAAAGAGGGCACAGTAGGATGGCTGAGGGGTGACAGAGGAAAGGGGTTTGGGTGAAAAGGGAAGCAGGGGTGGAAACAGCAGCTCAATTCAAACCTGCAGCGCAAGTCATGAGATTAACCCCATTGCAGGCAGTCAGAGAACTCAACCTATACTAAATCACTGAGTACGCATGAGTGTAAGAAACATGTCAGTATAAAATAAATATAACATTATCATACTACTTGTCACGGTGCACACAACGGGGAGAAACGAGGAACACGCAGACGTGGATAAACTCAAATTACCCATCTTTAATAAGGACAAGGCAAGGCAAGGCAAGACAGGACAGGACAGGAAACTAACCAAATAAGGACACGAGAGGGAAACACATGACACACATGACACATGACTGGCACTAATATAATAGTTTGATCAATAAATAAACATTTTTGTTTCACAAAGAAAAAAAAAGCCTGTTGGCCATTGCTAAGTGGGAGTCCATCCTCACATCACTGTTTTCTTCAGGTCTCCAGATGTGACATGGTGTAAATCTATGGGAATTTTCTCATCTGATTTATTGGCAACCTTAATTATCTAATTGTTTAGTAAAGGAATAGCAAGACACAACTGACAGTTTCTGACTGTAAACTGTTTCTGACCACTGTAAAAAAAAAAAAAAGAAAGACAGTTGGGCAAACTTAAGGCAACCAGCTTCAGCAGATTTTTGAGTTTTCTCAACATCTTGTTTGAAGTTTATACAACAAAAAGTTGAGAAATTTCCTAAAAGATAAGTTGAGAAAAATCAAAAATCTGCTGAAGCTGGTTGCCTTAAACTTTTAAGTTTGCCCAACTTTTTTTTTTTTTACAGTGCATTTTTTTGACAAATGACTCACTTCTCAAAACCAGTCAGAAACATCACAATGTCCTCCCAATCACAGATGTGTTCATTAGCATATGATTCAGAACATCTGGACGCTGTCCAAGTGGCATTTAAATGAATATATGCTGTGCACTTTCCTTTTAGTAACAAAATAAACACACAACTGAAAAAAAATAAAATAGCGGTGAGAAAACAGCAGTTGAGAAAGCATCTGATCATAGAGATGTGGGTGTCTGCACCAGCTCTGCACTACAGTCATGTCACATTTACCGTATTGACCCGAATATAAGACGATGTTTTTTTCTTGGAAATACATCTGAAAAAACACGCTCGTCTTATATTCGGGGTCTAGACTTTGACATGTCAATAATACACCCACAATAGGTGGCGCCAAAAACGCATAAAACTAGTGTGCCATGAAATATGTAATGTAATGTGTGTTGTAATAATACTAGAAGATCGTGAGTGAAAACAAAAGAAAAAGAAAAGTTTACAGCGGCATGAGTCGTGACTGTAGCCTGATGTGACCAAACTTACTCTGTAAATGATTTTAAAACATAAGACAGTAGCCAGATTTGAAGACTACAATAAGATTTCACTTCTACTGATAATACAATTTTGGTAAGCTACTATGAGATGGATGGACTAAATGTTATATAATTCAGATGGGCTACCTTTTATTGTTATGGTATATCAAAAAGTGTATATTTTTAAATGTCATTGTTGGTACATTTTACCAGTATTTGCCATACTTTCAAAACAAAAATGAAAATAGGATCAATATGCATTATGAAAATAATTTAAGAAAAAATGGGTTTTACAAAAAAAAAAAAATTACTAAATTTTTTGGTTTTCAAAAAGCCTTTTTCCAAAAGGTACATCTGGAAAAAGGAGGGTCGTCTTATAATCAGGGTCGTCTTATATTCGGGTCAATACGGTATTATAGCATTTTATACAATAGATTGATTTAAAGCAAGTAGCTTTACAGTATTAACTCATCAAGTATTAATACTTCTTTCAATTGGCTCTATGTTCTTTTTTTCATATGCTGAGCACATAGTTGTCTTCCAACATGCAGTTTGGCAGCTGTCATGTACTAAAACCACTAAAACACTTATATACACCTCTCAAAATCAACTCATTCACCATTAACAAAGCAAACATTCTCACCCATCAAGAGCATCTTATCATTCACAATACACTGAGCCAGTTTCTTCTTCTGCACTGTAGCTACTAGTCTTTTCGCTGGAAAGAACTCCTCTTTGGATTTCAATTAAAAAATGGATAGTGGAGATGCACGTTTCAGAGCAACAGTGTACTGAAAACATCTATGCTAAAGCTTAGAACAGTTACATTGGTACATTACCATCTATTTAAGAAAGGCCATCTTTGTAATGATTGCATTACTGTACGTGCACAATCATGGCTGACTTGGCAATGACTTGACAATCATTACTTGGGCTGTACAAAATATCTTTTTACCTGCTCTTGAATACATCCTAATACGTAAGAACTGTACAAAAGAAGCACATTTACTTTACTACAGTTTAATTTACTCTTATGGATTTTAGTATAAATTGAACGGTTTTGAAAACATTGTGTAAATGTGTGTAAAATGGGCTGAATGATTCTTTGCTCATGCGTGGATTATGGATTGCGTTACTTAAATGTATTATTATTAAAATGGCACATCAAGTGCACAAATATACAAAATGACATATTTACACAACAGTATATTTTGCCAGAAGCCCAGAATCAGATGCATCAAGTGCATATGAATTAAAGTTTAGTTATCAAATTCATGTCTCATTGACATGTTCTTTGTCATTAGCACATAAGCACACCATTAAGGGCTATATTTTGATGTTTACATCACTGACAGACAGCCACTCTCAATTATTGTTTTATAATCAGTAAATGCATCTCACTCACATTCAAAGAAAGGACAGCTGCAATCTGCTTTTCCTGCACATGCACTGACCAGACATGACAACTAATATAAGTAGGAACAAATATGAAATGCATCAAAAACAGTAATGCTACATCTGGGAAGCTTGTAAGGCACGCCAGATCTAAAAAGGCTCTTGTGTGGTCCTCAAGGGTTTAATCTTCCTGCTCAAGACAGAGCAACTTGACTGATATGTGTTTAAGTGCACAGGGGTAAACAAAGAAACTAAATGAACAACAGGTGAACTTATGCTGCCTTCACATGCTGTCAGAATTATCGTAAATATGAGTTTCCTCATCAGAAATTGGACATGAACGGCTTCCCTAGTCCTATTTACAACTGGGAAACTCAGAGATAATTTTGATACCTGAGTTTCAGAGTTGAGCGAGTCATAAACTTTAAATATGTCAGAGAAGAGAAACATAGCAGTAGTCCTGAAATGTTTTATTAATTTTTCTCACAACATCTATTGATGTTTCTCCTGACATTACAGTCATGTGTATTAACATATATAAATAACCATTTAATGCGTATTGTATGTATTGAACACAACAAAAATAGCATTTATTTGATCAAAATTTAGGAATCGTCAGCCAGCTGAATATCTAGATAGCGCTGTGAATGTTTACATGGTTGCCAATGAATGGGACGCTACATTTTATTCAAAACCTGTTGGATATTAAATACAAAGTTCTGGCATGAAACTCTAGATGGCGCAGTCCGATAGATCTAACTCAATATGACATAATGACATCATTATTACATGGCACAGCTGATTGGTTCTCTCCTGTATCAGTAGCCAGTGAGCTCACTGCTCAACATTCAAATACTTGGCAGTGTTTGCTGTAGCAGTAGCAGTACACTTCAGAAACGTCTGAAATCAACATCTAAGATAAGTGAATGCTCTTTTAATCCATATGGCTGTGTGTATTGTGTGGTCTGCCTAATAGAATTTAAAAATGAGCAACCATAAACAAGGTTAAAATAAGTGTCATGTTAGCAGCTTTCATCGCATGCAGGTGTAAAATGTTAAGCATATTAACAGCAGAATTTACGCATCTGTGTTTATACAGCTGGAGCAAACGCAGCCACTATTGTCACTATTGTTAAACCGGTTGGTGTGGTAGCCTAGGCACACATACCCCATAGGCCACTAGTGTTAAGCCAGTCGGTGTGGTAGCCTAGGCACACATAGTCATAGGCCACTAGTGTTAAACCGGTCGGTGTGGTAGCCTAGGCACACATACCCCATAGGCCACTAGTGTTAAACCGGTCGGTGTGGTAGCCTAGGCACACATACCCCATAGGCCACTAGTGTTAAGCCGGTCGGTGTGGTAGCCCAGACACACATACCCCATAGGCCACTAGTGTTAAGCCGGTCGGTGTGGTAGCCTAGGCTCACATAGTCATAGGCCACTAGTGTTAAGCCGGTCGGTGTGGTAGCCCAGGCACACATAGTCATAGGCCACTAGCGTTAAGCCGGTTGGTGTGGTAGCCTAGGCACACATAGTCATAGGCCACTAGCGTTAAGCCGGTTGGTGTGGTAGCCTAGGCACACATAGTCATAGGCCACTAACGTTAAGCCGGTTGGTGTGGTAGCCTAGGCTCACATAGTCATAGGCCACTAATGTTAAGCCGGTTGGTGTGGTAGCCTAGGCTCACATAGCCATAGGCCACTAATGTTAAGCCGGTCGGTGTGGTAGCCTAGGCACACATAGTCATAGGCCACTAGTGTTAAGCCGGTCGGTGTGGTAGCCTAGGCACACATAGTCATAGGCCACTAGTGTTAAGCCGGTCGGTGTGGTAGCCTAGGCACACATAGTCATAGGCCACTAGTGTTAAGCCGGTCGGTGTGGTAGCCTAGGCACACATAGTCATAGGCCACTAGTGTTAAGCCGGTCGGTGTGGTAGCCTAGGCACACATAGCCATAGGCCACTAATGTTAAGCCGGTTGGTGTGGTAGCCTAGGCTCACATAGTCATAGGCCACTAATGTTAAGCCGGTTGGTGTGGTAGCCTAGGCTCACATAGTCATAGGCCACTAGTGTTAAGCCGGTTGGTGTGGTAGCCTAGGCTCACATAGTCATAGGCCACTAGTGTTAAGCCGGTCGGCGTGGTAGCCCAGGCACACATAGTCATAGGCCACTAGTGTTAAGCCGGTCGGCGTGGTAGCCCAGGCACACATAGTCATAGGCCACTAGCGTTAAGCCGGTCGGCGTGGTATTGACAGAAATACAAAGTTCTGGCATGAAACTCTAGATGGCGCAGTGTGATAGATCTAACTCAATATGATATAATGACAGCATTATCACATGGCACAGCTGATTGGTTCTCTCCTGTATTGGAAGCTAATGAGCTTGCTGCTCAACATTCAAATATTTGGCAGTGTTTGCTGTAGCAGTAGCAGCGCACTTCAGAAACCCTTCACCTTCCCCAGCTCCACCTGTATAGCTCTGCTACGGGGTGATCATGTATGCTATGGGGGTTATTCATATGTGTTATAAGTGCAGCAGCAGTATTTCTTACATGCTTACAGCAGCATGTTGTGGATGTATTGGCAGTAGCAAGTCTCGGTACTTGCTCTGCCGCATCAGCAGCGTAGCAGATCTATTCCACCAAGACCAAATACATTAACATTGTCATGTATATTACCATGCAAATCACTCCGAGAGTTGTCATGACAGAACTAAATATCTTCTAATCTATACCTTTTGGCTTTAATAAAATTTCCCCAAGAAACAGGCAAGAATGAATAGGCTGTCCACCATGATTTCTGTTCTATCCAACAAAAAAGCACTTGAACACGACAAACTCGTAATTAGTGTTGTCAAAAGACCCGGTACTTCGGTACCAAGTCGGTACTAAAAAGATGAAAACGTCACGGTACCAAGTTTCTTTAAGTCCCGGTGGTACCGAGTACCCGGTCGACCGGTTCTTGCTGCGTGATCTGAAAGCTGCAGATGCGCTCTCTTCATAAAAGCACTGAGACGTGCCGACATCCAACGGAGCAAATGCATCAAACTAATAAAACACTTTAAAGACCGACACCCGGATCAAATGAAAGAGTTCAAGCAGGTAAGTTTCAATTTAATATTTAGATATTCTGTTATGAATATTATTCCATATTTGAATTTGAATGTCGGATTAAAATAAACTGCCATTATAGCGGAGTTAATCGTTAGCATAAGCACGGCTAACGCTAATATAATGAGCATTAGAATGAAGTTTCTTTATTAACTACTTAATGCGCCTATATCTTTTATTAGGGTAAAAACAACAGGAGGACATGATGGTATTTACTATTGTTACACATCAGAGGCTTTTAAATGAATTGTGAATCTAAAATATGCATGTTGGAGAATGTACCGTTAACAGTGTTTATGTCATATCAGTCCGTCAGAAAACAGTTCTGGCCTGTTTTTTATTTTTTTGCTAGTTAGTTGCTAGTTGTTGTTGTTCTTGGCTGGATAACTAGCAGGTTTAAAAGCCCTTTAAAATTAAATATGTACACAGTTTGTATTAAATGAAAGTACAGTCAAATGTTATCTCCTGTATAGACTTTACAATGACTTCATGTTATTATCTAACATCAACTTACAGTGAGTGAACAATATATTTTTACAACATTAATTAATGTTTGTGAATGTTATTTAATACAAACACATGATCATTGTTCATCGTGCATTAAATAATTTTAACAGATTGAACTTTGATTGATTTTATGTATTTGTACATTTTGAAATTAACCCTAAGAAGAATAATTGCAATATATAACTATTGTTTATTTGATAGGTCATGTAAAGTGTTTTTAATACTACAGTTTCCATCTATTTGATATACACTTGTCTTAAAATATATGTAATCTTATCTAAATTTATTATAAAAGCTGAGGTTTGTTATTTACTGAAATGTTATATTTTAGCTGGAGTCAATGATATAATGTTGCATTCGGTCAGACTCAGTCCACTGCTTTACTAATATTATATTTTCCTTTTCCAGCTGCAGGAAGATCATGAAGCTCCAGCAAACCCTAAAACAGACAGTTTACAGTTGTTTTTCAGCAGAAGCAGAAATATGACAAAAACATTTGGGTGGAACTTGTTTACTTTTTTTTCATACTTTTATTAATTGTGGAAAAACTTGAAATATTTTAAATAAGCATAAAGAATGGCATTGTTTTTTGTGCAGTTTATTTTTGTTTAACTTTATTAATAAAAATGTGTTTTTTAATTAGCATATTTTTGTGTTTTGCTTTGGTACCGAAATTGGTACCGAGAACCGTGGATTTTCACTGGTATTGGTACCGAATACTGAAATTTTGGTACCGTGACAACACTACTCGTAATTATAACTTCAGAAGTGGGAAGTAATGAGTTTCTGATAGCATGTGAAGGCAGAATTAATTAGGGACTAACAGGCACACACTAGGAAACTAGGTCAACATACAATGACAGGGAACAGGAACAGAACGTGACACATGTATATGATGTATTGCACACAGATTTTTAAGCATTTGACAGAAAATTGTCTGTCAAATTTTGTTTCTTTTCAACCTGACTTGGACTAATACTGCTGTGCAATTATTTTGCTTTCTTTCTTTATTTTATTAACATTGTTGGTAATCTAATGTCCTTCTTATGTCCATTTCTGCATGAACAATCCGGCTATGTTTGTGTTCAGTATGTTTAATTAATTTTTGGCATAGCAGGATAATTAAGTAGAGTAGAATTAATTAAGAGTTACACTGAGGTAGAACACACTGTAAAAGTGTAAGACAGATTATGTGCTTAAATATTTCTGGCATACGGCCATTTCACTGGAACACTGTTTTGTTAAATCTACATAGGGTACATAGTTATTCTGACAAAGACAACTCTGTCCCCATATGTTTATTTATTTATTTAATGTATAAGTATACAAATGAATAGCTGATGTGTGTGTGTGTGTGTGTGTGTGTGTGTGTGTGTGTGTGTGTGTGTGTGTGTGTGTGTGTGTGTGTGTGTGTGTGTTTAAATGTTCTGCCCATCCAAATGTAAAAGGTATGTATTATTTTACAGTCATAACTCATAATGTTACAGTCCTGCTGTTTGGGTCTACAACGCAACAGTTCTGCTTGATGGTAGGACCTGCTAGGGCTGTAGTCAAGTCCACCTTTTTCGAGTCCAAGACAAGTCCAAGACCAGGACTATCGAGTCCAAGTCAAGTCCAAGTCCAAATGAGACAGTCAAAACAGAGAAAGAAAAAAAGAATCTTCTTCAAAACCCACATACTTAACTATAATTTATGTGATACAAGAGACAGCATATCTTCTATTCTAAGATAATCATTCTGCGTTATTATTTGTAATGATCTAAAAGCATGTGCAGCAACACTGTAGGATCAAATAAGGCTATTTTATTTACTTTAGGTTTAGCAATTTCACTAAAGTCACATAAGCTGAAGTGCAACTTCACATTTTCAGCATTTTTATTATAGTATAACAATCACATTCTGTGCTGCCAATGGAAAATATTACAAATAACAAGCAACATAAGTGTAAAAAAATCTACATGTTCCCATTCTTGAACTTGTTACTTGTTCTAAAGCAGGGTGTCAAAACTCAGTCCTAGAAGGCCAGTGTCCTGCAGAGTTTAGCTCCAACTTGCCTCAAAACACCTGCCTGAACGTTTCTAGTATGCTTAGATTTCAGGTGTGTTTGATAAGGGTTGGAGCTAAACTCTGCAGGACACCAGCCCTCCAGGACCAAGTTTCAAGACCCCTGTCCTAAAGAAACCATAGTACAATATAACCCTCCCAAGCAAGGCTGTATAGCATATAAACACCTTCAGGTCTGTGTGTCTGTGTGTGGCCGCGCATGCATTTGTTTGCTCTTTGCCTTCTCTATAGGTGCTATATAATATATACATCCCCCGGGGATGGGGGATATAGACAGTGTTACAGGTGTTCATTTAGTTCAGTTATAGAGAACAGACAATTAAAGATTGAAAACTTAAAAAAAATTAAAAAAAATTATTTGTTTCTATTGTTGGGCGATATGGCAAAAATATACTTTTTCTTTATTAACCCTCTAGTTAAAGAAAACTCTATTCTAAGTGCACCACACATGAAGTTGTCATCATGATTTAAATGTTAAACAAATCGCTAAATATCTTTGCAGAAAAGATGCATGAACTACAACTACATCTTGTACAAACTTTTCTTATGCATGTTATATGTTCAGAAATAATACAAGAAAAATACTTACATTTTTTTCAAGTAATTCAAATTCAAAATGACTGAAGGTATAACACCCAGAGAGCTATTATTAACTATAAAGGCTCTGTAAAACAGAGAACAGCAGTTTTCAGCCTGTCACCCTGATGCAAACATGAAATATCAGACATACAGTAGTAGTTCTTCACAGGTTTCCGACATTGTATCTGTGGCCAAAATAAAAATGATTTATGCCTCCGCGCAGCGCGCATACTCGGAGCCAGGCATATGACACAGGCACGCAGCTGTGCATTTACCAGGCGACCAATGGCAATGCCCGTTCTAGATGGAACTAAACCAATTACATTACCCATTTTCCGAACAAGCGAGACAGATTAATGGTTTTGTTTTGAAAGAGAAAAAAAAAGCATGTATAGCTGGACTCGGTCGAGACCAACTAGAACATTTGGCGAGTCCAATGACCAAGTCCGAGACAAGTCCGAGTCCAAATACCAACGAGTCCAAGACAAGTCCGAGACGATAGAAAAACGTCTCGAGTACTACAGCCTTAGGACCTGCTGGGCATTACTGCCTGATGCACCTCCACCAGAGCCAAATTACCAGCCGCAGGGTCATCAGCTGGGAGCCACCCTTCACTGATGTTTCACCCCTTTAGTCCCAGAACACCTGCGGATGGATTCAGAGATGGCAAAAGTACACAAATCCTTCACTCAAGTAGAAGTACAGATACTCATGTTTAAAAATACTCTGGTAAAAGTAGAAGTACTGACTACACTTTTTTACTGAAGTTAAAATAAAGGAGTATGGGCTCTGACATGTACTTTAGAAAAAAATACCCATTACTACCACCTGTTTAGTGTCACGCTGGTACCTGGACCTCATGTCATACTGACACATTAATACAAAATAACTTGCATTTAAATTTTTGTTAGCTAATGATTGTATCAAGGCTAAACAACCACCATGTAGAACAGAGCAGGACTGGGACAAAATTTCAGGCTGGGAAATCTCACACATACAGGCCATCACATACACCCACAACACATTCTGAAACTACGGACAATGCTATATTTTTTTTATATGGCCATCACATTTAAAAAAGGTTTCAAACCTTAGGCTGGGGCCGTGCAAACTAATTAAAGGTTCTCTCTTGAACTGCACCTTCACTTCCATTTTTCTTTTCAGTCTCTTCTATTTCCATGATATCTCTCTGCATCTCACTTTGTGTGTGCTAATGTTCTTGTACTTGTCACTTTTCCCAACAGCCAACTACTGTTATGAACAGAACTGTCTCCACCTTGTTGCAAAACAACCACCTCATTGTATTCTGTTTGCAATAATTTATTGTATTGTATTGTATTGTATTGTATTGTATTGTATTGTATTGTATTGTATTGTATTGTATTTATGGCATTTATTGTATGTAACATATATTCCTGTGGCTCAGTGGTAGTGCAATGCATTAGCAATGCAAAAGGTCGTGGATTCAATGCCCAAGGAACACACATACTGATGAAAAAAAAAAATCCTTGCTAACTGAGATTTGTCAAGCACTTGCGTATCATTGCTCTTTTTTTATTTTGATTGCTTCCATTGTCCTCATTTGTAAGTCGCTTTGGATAAAAGCATTTGCTAAATGACTAAATGTAAATGTAAATTACTACTGTACCTTTACAGTAGATGATGTCCTTTAGCATACAGTATTTTGAGTGATTATAGTTTAGTTTAGTTTAGTTTAGTTTACAGTATTATTAATTATCTGGCTGCTACTGCTAAGAGTTGCTAGCAGTTTAATGCTTAACTAAGTAAACAAAGACAAAACTACAGCCTATTTACAGATGAAACTGACCTGCACTTGAAGTCCTGAACAGGTCAGTAGTTGTTCCTCTCTGATCCACCCCATTCTCGAGTCTCTTGCATTGATTACTCTGATAGAAACCTTTTGCAGGAGAGGCAGAATTGCATTGCCAGTAAAGACTAACCAATTCATGACTTATTAGAGATTTGTTATAGAATGGTGATCCACCAACTGCAGATTAAAACTAAAGTAACGAGCCTGGTTTGAAAATGTAAGAAGTAGAAAGTACAGATATTTGTGTAGAAATGTAAGGAGTGAAATAAAAAGTAGACAGAAAAATAAGCAGTATTTTTTAACGTTATGCTATTTACACTAAGTGCGAATAGCTATAGATTATATTTACACTATGTTAAAATAGCAAGATTTTCTGCTATTTATACTACTTATTGCAAATGGTGGCAATTATCTGCACCTCAGTATTGTAGTACATTATAAAACAGTACGCAATAATAACGTATTGAGTGTAAATTATAGTTTTAATTCAAATTATTAAATGGATGCCACCTTATTGGGACAATAAAGCCCTCCCTACACCTACCCGTTACATTATTTTAAACTTTTTGATTATTTCCTTCATTTTTATTGAAAATAAATGCCTTTCCGATGCGATATGAGATTTGAAAAGGGAGAAAAAAAGTTCGGCAAAAGGCGGGTTCGAACTCGGGTCGATCGCGTCAAAAAGCACACGCCTTACCATCTACGCCACTGAAACTGATGTTAAATGAGCAATTTTCAGTGATCACTATCCCAATCACATGTTGGTGGGTGGAGTTAGTGTAAATAGCCTCTGCCAACAAGGCGGGCTATTTGCACTTAGTGTAAATAGACACTCCGGAAAAGGCGCATAGTGAAGTAAAGTCCTGATACCAGAAAAATCCACTTCAGTACAGTAACAAAGTTCTTCGTTACTTCCCATCTCTGGCTGGATTTAGATCTCAGATCCTTATGCCTTGCGGCTTCTCCGCACCCCAGCTCTTATCATTCCTCCTCAGCCAAAGCCAAAACCTTCCTTTCTCTGCATCTTCTGCAAGGTCTCTTACAGCCTTCCTGACCTCACCAGAGCTGAAGCTGGTTGACTGGGCATCAAAGCCATGGCAGCCTATCTCCACTGGGTAAGTCATTGCTTTTCTCTGGCATTCATGCCACAAGGTCCAGTCTCAATGTGGTTTGCGCAATAGAAGTGGGGAACTGCAGCCACCTGTCCAGGTCTACTCATAATGACCAGTCACTTCCACTAGCCAGAACAGATCCAAGATAGTGTCTATCAATATGCTCTCAGACTTTTTTATGAATTGTATGGTATCTTGTAAACACAATCGTTTTCTAGGTGGACTGAAGGAAATATCTGTATATGAAAACATTTCTGTAAAGTATCAGTAAAGTATCTAATTAGTTACCATGTACCGGCACTACCTGTAAGTGACCCTTCTTACCCACACTTGTCTGTATGTACAAACTAATTACCATGCATGTAGTACTGTTAAGTACAGCCGTGTTTCTTATTTGTTACCATGTACATACACCTCAGGTAAGTACCTTGTGTTACCACTCATTTGCCTGTAGGTACAAGATATTTACCATGTATGTACCAGGGAAGTACACGTACTGTAAAATAAAGTGCTACCGACTTTTCATTGAGACCTTAAAGAATCATATCAACTTGTGGAAAATGGGCATCCGATGACCCCTTTAAAGGAAACCGGAAAGCAAGAAGTTTTTAGCTGATATGGTCACGACTGACAGAATTATTCTCCAGTATCCTTTCAGGCAAGGTCTAACATCAAATCAAAGACTGAATCATGACAGCTCCACCCCTGTAACCCAAACCCTGTCCCAGCTGAGGAGCACACACCTCTGCCCTACAGCTCTGGAAATCTGACAACAGCGCGTCACGACGGGTCAAGGTCACAAGCCAAGCTGCTAGCCGCTTCTCACCCAGTCGCTCAGGGAGCGAGCCTGTTGCTTTCATTCGGCCCAGCTGGCACTGTGGTGCTGTTTCTCACTTAATGCCTTGAGATGTGTTTGTGAATGCGAGAGGCCTGTGCTAGCACTGCTGGAGTCTATCACTTGTCTGTTGCCGAAGGGGTGTCTAATGTCATGTCTAATGTTAATGTCACCAGCCTTATGATGGTGAGATGGCATGCAAGAAAGGTAAGCAGAATAACTGGTGCTACATTCATCCATCCAACCGTTCTCAATAGCGCTTGTTCTGTGGAGCATCACAGGGATGCTGAGGCCTTCTTGCTGCTGTATGTGTTTTAGAATAAAATACTTCTATATTTGGGATTATTTTCAAACAATTCACTTGTTGCTGCTGTTGTGGAGCTCTATGTATGGTTTTAGGCCTAGTGATTGCAAATGAATGAGCATAAAACAGTTTTTTGTAAACTCTGACCACCAGGTGGCGCTGTCACTAAACTGAAGAGGTATGCTGAGGGCAAAGTGCCAACAGAGTGCAGCTGTGATGATGCATTTTTGTAGGTAGCATCACCCTGCTTCCCTCGACAAGAACCCAAAAGGATTCCTCCATTGGATTATTGCAAAAATACCTGTATGACCAACAGAAGTTTATGATTCTCACATGTTTTGTTACTTTCATGAATTTTGAAGCCTAAATACAATTTCCAAAAGTAAAAAGCTAAGCGTAGGCTACAAATGAGCCTCACCACAGTCACATGACTTCAGTGTCACCACCATTAAGCTGCTGAGAACACTTTCAGTCTTTATTTAAAAACGTTTTCCCTGAAATTAGAATAGTTTGCAAGAGCAGAATTATAAGCACAGTGAGGCTGTGAAAGCAGCTCGTGAGTAAATGAGTTTATCTGTTCGGTGTGATGACGTTTCATGTTGTAGTCCCTCTCTAGTCCCATTTAGACACTTGATAGAACCCCGATAAACAGGAACATATCTTGAGTTAAACACAGATCTTATTTCAGGTATTTATCAAAAATGATTGATTTTGGTATGATGGAACTGGAAGTGCTAAAAAGCTGATTTCTGGGTTTTGACCTACAAAAATTCAAAAATTCAAGTAATTCCTGCAGCAGTCTATGACACCTACAATGTTTCATTTTAATTGGCAAAAGCTTTACCAATTTACAGCGTCACTTTCTTGTGGATGTCAGTCCTCTGTTGTGTGTGTCATGTGTTCCTGCCTCTTGTGTCCATATTTGGTTTATTTCCTGTCCTTGTTTCATGTCATTATGAGTTAAGTATGTTCCAGCTGTGTTTGTCTCGTTATGTGTTAATTACCCTGTGTATATTAGTCCTGTCTTTTGAGTTTGATTTCGTCTGGTCTACTCGTTACTTCCCGGTGTATCCTGTCTCTCTGCCTTGCCTTGCCTTGCCTTGCCTTGCCTTGCCTTGCCTTGCCTTGCCTTGCCTTGCCTTGCCTTGCCTTGCCTTGCCTTGCCTTGCCTTGCCTTGCCTTGCCTTGCCTTGCCTTGCCTTGCCTTGCCTTGATGTTCTCATTAAATATTATTATTTGAGTTTAAGTCCTCATCTGCGTGTTCCTGTATCCTCCCTCGTGTGTGCACTGTGACAGTGGAAGGGGTAATGGACGGAAATTTAAATGGCTGACCTGGACAAATAAAAAAAATTTCACCTTAGTTCTGATTGCAAACTCTAAGTGTTAACAAAGCTTAGAAACACCAAAGACTTGATAAGATACAGTAGATTCTATAATACATTTCAAAAGGTTGTCATCTTGCAGTTAAAATCACCTTAATTCAGAGTCTGTGTACTCAGGAATATGCATGAGTTACTGGAACATCGCCTGGAAAAATATTGTGATTTGAGCTAAAGAAGCAAGATTTATTGAATTATTGAATGGAGGCTCTTAGAAGTGTGACTCTCTCTCTCTCTCTCTCTCTCTCTCTCTTTGTATATTCTTTTTTAAATCTGGCTGCTGTCTTTGACATCATACCTCCAGATTGTTAATATAATGAAGGGTTTGAGATTGGGAGTGCTCTTGTTCTGCCTTTGGGCGTAAGCATTGCCATGATGTCATTTTCCTGTGGCTTTAGAGTTATTAGTCACATGACATTTACAGCTCATATGACATCCATGAGCAAAGATTTCAAATTTACAAACCGCACATTTCCTGCAGTGTGCTGGGATAGGCTCCATCACCGTCGCTACTTTAAAGGGGTCATATGACGTTGCTAAAAAGAACATTATTTTGTGTATTTGGTGTAATGCAATGTGTTTATGTGGTTTAAGGTTTAAAAAACACATACTGTACATTATTGTTGCTCCTCTAAGCCCCGCCTTTCTGAAAAGCATCGATTTTTTCACAGCTCATCGTTCTGAGAAGAGAGACGTGTTCTGATTGGCCTGCTATCCGGTGCGTTGTGATTGGCTGAATACCTCAAGCGTGAGACCGAAATGTTACGCCCCTCACCGTAATGTGATGCCGTGTCCCGGCGTGACGAGACTAAAACAATAAAACCTATTACAAACAAGGCATTTGTTGCATCCAGTGGGGATATAATTACTGATTATAAATACTTATACTTTCTTTTTATGCGTCGCGTTGAATCGTGCCGTGTAAACATTACCATGTCTGCATTTGTGATCATAGAAACGACTAACAACAAGCACTACTCTACACTGCTCAAAACTCGCATTTGATGTCAGTGGCAAATTCTTTAAATATGAAAACATACTTACAGGCTGTGAGTCAGAAGCACCAGACTGTCCTTGCAACGTTGGAATTGCTCCACTTTATAGAAACAGTCTTTGTGCAGCCAGCATTGTAGGCTACTCCTCCAGGTTCAGGACACAGTCCTGCATTAAATGCGCTGCACACACTCCAATATTTGGGTTGAGCTGTTCTGGAACAGTGTTGTAAATACAACTTAACCACTGATTTCTAGTTGTGTCCTCCTTTGGATCCCAAACAAAGTAGTTTCGCTTTCACAACGAAACACAGCGTCTCCAGAACATGACTCCGGCGCAGCAACAATACTACAGCCAGAATAAAAGTTACACCTTATTTCTTTGCGTACACATTTGGGCGGTGTTTTGCAAATCTCCCCACATCATGACGTAGACATGTGGAGTGTGTTTGAGCTGTTTTAGGAGGGCGTGGTCGAGTCTTAACTTTTATAAAGAATACCTCTTTGGTTTTGAGACTTTAGTCTTTGCTACTTCAGGGATCTTATATATGCACAATCAGCTTGTAACACTCCAAAGAGAAAGAAACACTTGAAATCGTATCATATGACCCTTGTAAGAGGTATGGAAGATGAATGGATGCATGGGCATTTCCTACAGTCCTGCGCCAGCTAAACAACTGCCATTAATATGAATGGGAAAGCTAACGGATAGCTTTCTCCAGTTATTATAGACCTCCTTGACTGTAACCACCTCTCAAAGGGCAGTGAGAGGACATCTTGGATTAGTTCATTAAATGCAATGTTTTTATATGATTCAAAACAAATAGTACTGAATATATCATTGCAGGTTTTGAAGGAGTTTTGCCCATTTTGATTGCCTGTCTATATTTCCTATTTGCTGAATTTAGAAAAGGAAACTTGACAATTTCTTCTAGACTACAGATTACAGAAGTTTTATTTGTTAAATGTCATTTTACATTACCTATCAAGTAAACATGCTTAGTGCCGTAATTATGGCGTTTCATTTCTGCACATATTTAGTCATTTCAGTCACAGATTTGTCTGTATAATCAACCCTTTAGTTGGTTTTATCAGCATGCCTGTTGTGCAGATCTGAGAGCAATTAACTATGAGTGTGCCTGTTATTAGCCGTGACCTTTCCAGGCTTCTCCGTGTATGGGTTTGTCAGAGGAAGATGAGGGCTGGCAGAGATGCTGTAAACCATACCCACCATCCACTGAAATGGTGCTGGTGCCTCAGCCGGTGCGATCTGGGAGCCTGTTGTGAACCGGCCTGCCTTTCTACTGACTTGACAACCAAAAGGTCATGCAAAAGGTTACATGATAGTACACATGACGACAGCATCACAGTGTTTGCATTTACATTTATGCATCTGGCAGATACTTTTTTCCAAGGCAACTTGCATTGCATTCAGGGTACGCGTTTTATTGATTCATGCTTTCCCTGGGATTCAACCCTATGCTCCAATGTTTGAGCTACAGGAGATTTGTTAACAGCATTTATTCACAGATTCTTTTGCTTTCTCATGTTTTCCTTTATAGATCACTATTGAACTTTTGTTATGGACATTTTAATGTTTTTTAGTTGGAATCAAAGGATACTTCAACTATAAAAAAAAGAAAATTCTATCATAATTTACTTAAGTTTCAGGCCCCAAAAAGAGTAATGTAAGAAGGGAATTCACACCACTCCAGTGGTTTAATACAAATAGTCTGGTTTTGTGTGTAATGTGACTGTTATTGACGTGTCACCATATTTGATATGTTGAGTTGACCGATGTTTTGATTTGATTAGAGAGTAAATAACAGCTTAATTTTAGGGTGATTTTCATTCAGGCTAAGAGGAGATGAGTGGCTTATCAAAAAAACTCACCACTCAATCAGAAAATTGGTCTAATTTCATCTGCTTGTTGGTGGAAACGGTAATAACAGAATCAACGGAAAGCTGATCAGCTAACCTTTCATTTTTATTTTTGGAGTTTTGTTGCATTTGAAGTCTGTTGGATTTGTGGGGTATTGCTTGTACAGTAGAATACTGTCAAAATGTTTTATCACCAACAAAGGACACAAATTATTTGAATAATTCCCAAAGCCACTGCATTAAACCAATGAAGCATCAGGAAATATGCTAAAACAGTGCTTCCAGCGAGCCTGGAAATGGTGCATTAAAATACACTGACCAAAAATTATAAACGCAACACTTTTGTTTTTGCCCCCATTTTTCATGAGCTGAACTCAAAGATCTATGACTTTTTCTATGTACACAAAAGGCCTATTTCTCTCAGATATTGTTCACAAATCTGTCTAAATCTGTGTTAGTGAGCACTTGTCCAGATACGGACTGGTTTTCTGGTTTTCGGACTGGTTTTCTCCAGATACGGACTGGTTTTCTGGTTTTCGGACTGGTTTTCTCCAGATACGGACTGGTTTTCTGGTTTTCGGACTGGTTTTCTCCAGATACGGACTGGTTTTCGGACACCCCCCCCCCCCCAATACAGTAAAACTGCACATTTTAGAGTGGCCTTTTATTGTGGCCAGCCTAAGGCACACCTGTGCAATAATCAAGCTGTCTAATCAGCATCTTGATATGCCACACCTGTGAGGTGGATTAATTATCTCGGCAAAGGAGAAGTGCTCACTAACACAGATTTAGACAGATTTGTGAACAATATCTGAGAGAAATAGGCCTTTTGTGCACATAGAAAAAGTCTTAGATCTTTGAGTTCAGCTCATGAAAAATGGGGTCAAAAACAAAAGTGTTGCGTTTATAATTTTGGTCAGTGTATGAATATGTGAAAGGTTGAGGGATTGGTTGAAAAATAAGAAAATACAGAAAGGATAAAACTGCTGCATGAATTCAAGTATGCCACTGTAGTTTTGGGAAGAGTCTGTGTGTTTGGTTGAGAAGGTTCAGAGGATACGTTCTCATTTCACAGCTCCAGCAGAAGACAATCTATATGGCCTGTCAGCAAGATGGATGGAGCACATTACTGCACATTTACTTTACCATGAGACTCTTTCAGTTCTATAGAGCCATAGAGACATAAATGTCAAGAGGAGGCAGACAGTGTTTTTCTCAGGTTTTCAAAAATGGTACCGTTTGACCGGTTTGTGTGTTTCTCACAGGGAGTCTTCAGGGCGCTTTCTGATGAGACACATGTCATGGGTATAAAAAATAAAAATAAAAACACGAGTAACATCTACAATCCAACCAGCCATATGACCTAAGATAATTACTCAATTCTGTCGTCTTTTACTCCAGTTGTTTGGAAAAGGTTTGGTTAAAGCAGTACATTCTTGTTGATGCTTTTCCATCCAAGTGAATGGGGACAGATGCTGCTGAGCTCCAAAAGTGACAAACAAAAATAGCACAAAGAAACATTTGTCCATAGCACATGTGCTTTATTCAACATTATTCCCTGAAAAACATCCCCTCTGCCATTGCTACCAAATTTAACCAAATCTGTGATGTTTTGATGCACCATATTTGAAAATGCATGAATGCATGATTTGAGAGATGCATTTTCATTTATGTATGTATTGTGTCTGTGTGTGTGTGTGTGTGTGTGTGTGTGTGTGTGTGTGTGTGTGTGTGTGTGTGTAGAGTGTGTGTGTGTGTGTGTGTGTGTGTGTGTGTGTGAGAGAGAGTGAGTGTGTGTGTGTGTGGTGTGTGAGTGTGTGTGAGTGTGTGTGAGTGTGTGTGTGTGTGTGTGTGTGAGAGTGAGTGTGTGGTGTGTGTGTGTGTGTGTGTGTGAGTGTGTGTGAGTGTGTGTGAGTGAGTGAGTGAGTGTGAGTGAGTGAGTGAGTGAGTGAGTGAGTGAGTGAGTGAGTGAGTGAGTGAGTGAGTGTGTGTGTGTGTGTGTGTGTGTGTGTGTGTGTGTGTGTGTGTGTGTGTGTGTGTGTGTGTGTGTGTGTGTGTGTGAGAGAGAGAGAGAGAGTGTGTGTGAGAGTGAGTGTGTGAGTGTGTGTGTGTGTGTGTGTGTGGAGAGTGAGTGTGTGGTGTGTGTGAGAGAGAGAGAGAGACTATCGCTTTACTGGGCAATTCCCTAATAGTTTCTAGGTTAAACTTGGCTACTTTAATAAAGAGAGTTTTGAGAAAGATTTATAATATGAAAATATGGCTATGATTAGTCAACCTTAAAGTGTTATCTCTCTCCTCTCATCCCTTTATGAAATGCATCCGGAACACAGCATCCTCTGGCTTGACATGACAGGAATATGATGAGCATCTGCAGCATTTCCAAACCTTCCTTACAGTGCAGCTGTCAAATGCATCCAGTGTGGCATTAAAGACGTCTGTTAGCAGAGTGATGCTGAGACTGCTGACTGATGGGATATGAGCTCGCAGAGCAGCTTCCAAACAAAAAAAAGCTTGCGTACTGAAATCCCTGAGACCTCAGCACTGATATAAAAAAAAGACATTTGTTGAGCAAAATATGGAAAGTGATTTTTTTTTTGTGCACAGTGTTTCCATATGCAAATGTAAACTTCCATGTGTGAAATATATTGTCATATGAAATAAACATGTATATGAAACCTATTAGAAATTAGGACAATTTCATACATTAACATATATATCTAGCCCATACAAATATTTATGTTTATGTGTAATACATTTTTTTATGTATATGTCATGTACATATTTATCCATCCTAACCCCTGTCGATACATATTGTTGACGTAAGTGGTTGCTAAATATAATACCACATAAAAATCATATACAACAAATTTTGCTATGGGGATTTTATACGTTATGTAATTGTATCTACCCAGAGAATGTACAGTACGCATGTGAAAATTTAATATCACCTTATAGATGACATATATGGCAATATCACTCCTGATACAGGGCAATATACGTCATATACATTTCTGAATGGGTTATTAATGCCATATTCAATAAAAATTCATATTCATTTTTTTTTATTTTTTTTTACAGTAATATGCATGAAACTAACTAAAACAAAGTTGTCAAGCTTAACCAATGTATGTTAGTAATATCAAAAACATTAATGTATGCTACACTGATACGATTTCGACTTTATTATTATTTGATAATATTTTTGATTTTGCATTATGTATTAATTAACACGTACTTACTGTAGGGTTAACAGTGATTACCTGGTGCTGTTATCACACTAAATACATGCAGCACGTGTGACTACGGCTCTTGAAAATAAAGTGCTCTGTTTGTAACAGTTCAAATGTAATTACACATGCCACACGCATTTCTAGAATACTTGTTTTGCGACTCCTTCCACGTTCACATGGGTAAAGAAAGTGCATCCATCAAATAGAGTTTAATCTCTGGAACAAAGATGAATCTTGTCGCTGTGAATGAGATCTTTGACTCTTTGAGGCTGGGATGGAAATGAGAGCGCGTTTCCTCGTACCTCTGTCTTTGTGCTGCTGTTCCTGGACTCTCCAGGGAAGATGGATGTCTTTTCAACCCTTACATCTGACTTGTCAACATAAATCATGGAGAAGTGGGCCAAACAGGGGCCATTGGCATCAAACTGATGGGAAAAATTTACTCACGGCTGGACTGTGAAATGGACTCATTAGGACATATTTAACTCCTGATGATTGAGACATATGCATGATGTCACGTTTGACACATTAATAAGGCTTATTACATAATATGTCAGGTGCTTTGTAATTACTGCCTATAGAAGTTCATGGTAGGAGTCATTCAAAATGATGCAGAATATGAGTGAATGCACACAGGACTTTCTTCTTTATTGAAGCACATGGATATTTTCAAACAGCAGAAGTGTCTTCTGATGCTTTATGTGAGGAACAGAAGTTATGTCAAATCTTCCTCTAATCTCATATTTCACTACGCTGAAGATCCACAGCATCAGGTCTCATGTCACTGCTGCCAAAATATCATTTATATATAAATATTGCAATCACAATCGCAAAAATGAGATTCGAGATCTACTGCGGAATGAAGAAAGACTTGTGGCTAGTCTGTATCTGTTTTTAGTATTGAATGAATTTTTTATTATTATTAACTAATGTTAACAGAGATTTGTGTCACAGAATGGCTTCAGGAGACTGCAGCAAAGCAGGATGAATAGATTGGTTTTATGCAAATTAATAACAAATAAATAAATAAGTCTGTGTAAGCTGGTTCACTTTTGCCTGTTGGTTGGTTGTAGAAGGTTGTAGGCATGTTTCAGCTCGCAGCTAAACCAAGAAACACCAGCTTGACCAGTTTAAATAAATATTACATCGACTATATGGAAAAGAAAATAATGACAGATTGTGATTCTCTCTCTCTCTCTCTCTCTCTCTCTCTCTCTCTCTCTCTCTCTCTATATATATATATATATATATATATAATATATTATTTTATTATTATATATATTTGATGTTTTTTTATATATCTTTTTTTTTTTTATAATGCATTCTGTTTTTTATTAATAATATTATTATTTATTTTTATTTTTTTTTCAAATGCATTAAAAAATCAACCTCAGTTATGCTGCTAAGGTTTTCATGCCGTATTACTTTCCTGCTCGTCCTTGCTTGTCTGGCTGCTGGATTTTCCCCCCCCCAAAAAAAAAGCGAAATCAAAGGAGGGATTTAGTCCATTCTTTGAGCGGGAGCGCGCTCGCTCTACCCCCCTCCAAGGTGCAGAGCGCGATAAAGAGCAGACAGACAGCGTGTGTTCGCGTGTCTCTGAGCCGCGCGGCTGAACACTGCCGCCTGATGGACGCTGCGCGCATCTGCTCTGAGAACACAGCTGTCTGCAGGACTCGAGGAGCGCGGCGCGTGCGTTAGACTGAGAGAAATGATGATGTTGTGATGCAGTGCGTGCTGTGGAGTTTCTGAGAGTGACTGGGGGTCGTGCATCTGTCAGACTGCGCACATGACGGGCGATTTAGTGAATTGGGGGCCCAGGCAAATATAGGAATGGGCCCTATACATTTGCACACATTTACCTAGATCAACCTTGAGGTTCTTTTTTGTCGTGATGCTTTCTGTTGCAGCAATAGTTGTGTTCAATGTTTCTAACATTTTTTATGTGCATGTAATAAATGGATTCTTTCATTTACATTTATTCATTTAGCAGACACTTTTATTATTTCATGTTGTAGACCACGAAATAGCAATCATTTACCATTGAATACAAGGTTTTACAAAAAAAAACTAAAATGATAAAATGAACACTCCCAATTGAACCATTTAAACCATTTTTTAAGAAAGGGATGAGTCATTTTGTCAGACAACGGTAAATGAAATAGTGACTGAAACCGACTCATTATAACCAGCTCTTCATTCCAGATGTTAATCTGCACAAAAATCCTGATTTAATCGGCCGTCATCTGATAAAATCTAAATATGCTACACATAAGATAAAGACAAGCTGTGCTGTGATTTTTGCTATACTTGCATGTAAAATTAGAGAAGCAACATATCTGTGTTTTAACTGAAACGCAGTCCTTTCAGCCGCAGAGAAGGTGTGGCGCGCGCTGGGAAAAGAGACCTCGCGCTCGTGCGGCAGTCAGCATCAGATGCATCATTTTCATTTCTACAAGCAGAACACAAGAAGCACGTTCAACTCGGACACGCATACGGTTGTCATGGTAATAAACACCATAAACAGCAACCGTTTGCGTGTCCGCGCTTAATGCACATCTCCTAAATGAAAAGCATTTTTAGGGGGCCCTTGCTTTGGGGGCCAAGGCAGTCGTACCTTTGCCTAATGTGTGCAAACCCTGCGCACATGATCGCCAGAAAGTGCTTGTGTGTGTGTGGTGCGTGTGTGCGTGCGTGTGTGCAGGTCAAACGCATTGGTCATAGGAAAATGCACATTGCACATCAAATGCACATTGAAGTATTATTATTACAGTTTTTTACGATTGCTTAAGCACCATTTAAAAATCAAGGCTCATTTTGTCAAAACACTACACACAGTTTACACATCCAGACACACAAGTATCAGAACACCTCAGTTCTTTTGCAAAATGAAACACTTCATTCAAAACTTTACAATAATTTAACAAAACCCAGTTTCAGTACCGTATGATACACATGGTTCATACAGTCAGATTCTGTTTGAACCACTTACACACTGCTTAAAACTCGTTACATTTCTACCTTTAATGATACAGTCTGGGTTTGTTTTTGTTTTTTTGTGAGATATTGTTAAAGAACATGAATTGACCAAACACAATACACGAGACAAGTGTTGCACACTGATGAAAGTATTTATTTCTCACCACATTGTAAAATCCTTCAGTAGGGGAAAGCGGGGTAAGTTGTCACACTGTTACAGTTTTTTGCAATTGTTTACACACTAAAATAAAAATTTCCACACAATTTGCAAAATTCTACTCCAATGAGCAAAACACCTCCACAGATTTGCACAACATTACACACAATGTCTGCTTCACTCTTTTTGCAAAATATTACACACAGTGATTTGTAAAACTCTACACACATTTTCACACCTTAGACACAGATAAGGATTGTGAGGTTACTTCCTTGTCATTACAAAGCCCCGGATTGCCAATGACCACACTAATGAACGAATTGGATAATCACATCCACCAGGTGTGGAAGCACACATGTGCTAATTTGAAAACGCAGCACTCAGGTGTGCTATAAAAGGCAGCAGGTGAGTTCACCTGTCTTCAACAAAAATGGAAGGAGCTAGAAGAAGAAGAAGAAGAAGAGTGAGAATGAGAGGGGGAGCTCAAAGAGGAGATGAAGGAGGTAGAGGAAGAGGCCAAGGAAGAGGAAGAGGAGAAGGAGATAGAGGAAGAGGCCTAGGTAGAGGAAGAGAAGGACTTGAAGAGTTGATAGAACCTGAACAAAGAAGACGAGGACCAAATTTGACTCAAGAAATCCGTGCAACACTTATTGACCATGTTATCAACCATGGACTGACACTGATGGAAGCTGGACAAAGAGTTCAACCAAATCTCAGCAGAAATACTGTTGCGTCAGTAATTCGGACATTTCATCGAGAAAACAGGTAAGCTAACCACACAGTAAATTGAAACTGAAGCTTGCTGTACTTATCATCAATATTGTTTACTGTGACATTTGACAGTAGGCTTCGTGTGTATTTTTTTATATATTTTTTTTACATAGGATTGAGGGTTGAGGACACCAAGGTGGAAGGGGCCCTATGTTCACTCGTGCACAAGAGGCCGACATTGTGAACATGGTTTTGACCAATAATTGTATCAGGCTGTGAGAAATCCAAGCCAATATCATCAATAATGACCATATTTTCAATAACATCCAACGAGTCTCTCTGTCAACATTAGGTCGAATCCTCAAGAAAAATCAAATGTACATGAAGCAACTGTATCGGGTACCATTTGACAGAAATTCAGAGAGAGTGAAACATCTGCGCAATGAGTATGTGGAGGTATGTATTGTTCATCTTACTATGGTAAGATGTGGTATTGTGCACTGCTCATAATGTTCTGGCACAAAAAAATACTGTGCAATAGATATTGAATAGCATCCTATTGCTATTCTGGTGCTCTGGTCCAGAATTGGTTCCATGAGCACCCTGAATTTGAAGTCTTATACCTTCCCCCATACTCCCCCTTCCTGAATCCAATAGAAGAGTTTTTTTCAGCATGGTGGTGGAAGGTATACGACCTGCGGCCCTATGACCATTTGCCCCTCATTCAGGCCATGGAGCAGGCCTGTGATCATATCGAAGCAGCTTCTGTGCAGGGGTGGATTCGTCACGAGGCGACTCTTCCAACGGTGCCTTGCCAATGAAGACATAGCCTGTGATGTGGATGAAATCGTATGGCCTGATCCAGCCAGACGGAGAGATGATGAATAGATACAGTATTCTTGTTGCTTTTACAGTAGTTTTTCTTCAGAGTCAAAGTGTATGTACTTCATGCAGTAATTTTTATTTGTCTACAGATTTTATTTGTTTCATTGATTACTGTAACTGATTATGGTAAGAAATACTGTAAGTATTGAAATAAATACTTGAAATATTCAGTCTGCAGCATCAGTGTTGTGCAGTGCTTGGTAAGTTTATAGTAGGCCTATTTGTGTACATTCTCCCTATATCTCAAACTAATCATGAAGAATGTTGTGGGTTTGTCACTTTTTTTTCATTTTTTTTTTTTTTCATCTAAATTATCCCTTACATAACAATGTCTGGCCAAAAATCTAGCACATGCTATTTGGTAAAATTAGTTTTTTTACAAATGTGTTTTTTATTTATCACAGCAGTGAAACTGGCTGCAATAGTGTCTGATCATTGAGGACTGTGTTGGTTAAATGAAAACTAATAGCATTTTCACAAATATGTATGTTTTGACTGAAGTGTGTCATTTTGCAAACAATCTAGGAATTATCCAAATTTAGTGTGGTGTTTGGATAATTGTGATTATATTTTGGAAAAAAGAACCCGGTTTTCAAAATTGTGTGTAAACAATTGAAAAAAACTGTAATAACTCCAACACTATAGGCTCTATCTCAAACTTCAAATAGCCACTTTGTGTGACTTCTTCTATAGTCAACTTCCTGTTCACATGTGGTAAAGATCTCTCTAATCTGAGGTTAGCACAATTTTCTTATTTTTCTGCTTAAAATGGTAAAAAATTGCACTTTAAAGTTTATGCAATACAACTTTATTAGGTATGAATGTTAAAAATTATTATTTTGCACAAAATAGAGGAGACAATAACGTGTCTTTTGATACTTTAGCTGACATGTTATGTTGAGCTAACCTTGTGATTTAGCCAACATTAGCACACATGTAAGTTTGGGGCAAGTTGTCTCAATGACTTTGGGGCAAGTCATCGCATGTGACAACTTGCCCCAGTACAAATAAACACACAGAACATGCTCAAAAAACATTGTGATTGTAATTTATTTGTAATTGCAATAAGGTTTTTGAAGAAAGGAAGGAAAGGCAGGAAGGAAGGTGGTTCGAAATTATCAACGAAAGACAGAGCATGGCAGTACACCACCTGACATAATGTTAAAGGCAGTCAGGCAGGTAAAGGTGCAGAACAAATCAATCAAGTACAGCGAAG